>CM076570.1:1438552228-1438873559 GCA_034641835.2 Pinus albicaulis
TTGGCCATGGTTTTTACTGTTGTTGATATCTTCATAATAGTGAATACAGGTTTTGTTGCCAGAAGCTTCACCTCTCGGGAAGTGTATCTAGAGTTCTAGAAACCTGGAAATTGTATTTCAATTTTCAAGTATTTGATCAACATTTGCTTGAAGTGAGTGATATGTAAACAGCGTACTAATTCAATAATTCTGCTTGCAAGGAACCTTTAGAGCTTTGATTTATAAGCATGAGTTGATTTCACAAACTTATGTCCTTATAAGACTTCATTCCATAACAATGCTGGTTTCAGACTCTTCCCAATCACAAACTATACCAATGGCAATGTTATTTTATTGCCAAAGTAGGTACTCTAAATGAGGATGCTACGTTGGCCTCTAAGCTAGGATTGGAACTCTTTTTTGGCATTTAGGGCCAGTGCAGGTGTTATGTATAAAATTGAGTCTACTTGTTAGGTACACATTGTTCACTTGAGCTGTGGTTCACATGTCCTCTTCAGTAAAAGTTAAAACACAAGAAATATGCCTAAGCTGCATGCATTTTCTAATACATGATAACAGTTCTGATCCATTGATAAGTTTCTTCTGTATTTTCTGTTGCTATAATAAGGTGGAAACTGTGCAAAATGTAGGAAAAATATTTGGTTTCAAGAGTGGTAGTGTCAGGTCAATTTAGATGTTGAGGAAGTAGAATTATTGGAGATCATGTATTGGAAAGAACTTTCTGAGGAGCTACTTTCTATGTTATCAAAGACCTTAAACATTTATTTTATTGAATTCAATAATCTCAATCAGATCAGCTTTGTCGAAAAATATGTTTTCGATGTTCAGGATTAATAAAATTACTAAGACGGTTGGTTATTTTAACCTACACATTTGCATTTTTATTGAGTCTGGAATCATTAATGAGGTCTGATCCAAATGCACATAATCTAATGAACATTGAAGATTCTACCAAAAATCCATTGCCTATTAAGAGAAGGTGATGTTCAACTTAATGAACAATTGTTAAAATTGGACAACTAGGTCCAAACTCCGGGTTGTGATGCTCAGATGACGATCCCAATATTTTTATTGGATTCCTCTTTCGGAGAGGTGTAAGATTGATCTAAAGATCATCTCGATCGGATGAGCAGAACATGTACTTTGAATGTGCTGGGTTGGCCTGGAATAAAATATTGACTTTAATGTCTTAAAGGACGTGTCACACACCCCCAAAGATTCCTATATATTGGAGAGACTTGGAGTTCATTTGACACACATCAATGTGGAGGAATTCTCTCTCTGGATAGCGTTGGAGCTGTGTATTCTCTGTTTGGATTGTTCTGGGGTTATGTGTGACACGCTTGGCTGAATGACCTATTGAAGACTTTGCTGGTAGAAGCATCCTGCTGATCGCCGTAACGTCACCATTTCCTATCTCTGTGTTGGCTTGTCTTCTATCGATCTATTAGTATGTTCTATCTTCTTCAGTATTGTGCCCTAATCTGAAATGGCATAGAACAAGTCCAGAAATTAACATGGTATCAGAGGAAGGTTGAAGACAATGCCCTAGTTTTGGATCAGCGTGAGCAAGTCTAATCAAGATAACGTGGAAGAAAGTCCACCTTAAGACAGCGTAAGGCCTAAATTCTGTAGGGCATGACGTCTAGAATAAAGGATTGCATGACGTCTAGAATAAAGGACTGCTTCAGGGGTAAATCAGATCCGAGATGGAGAAACTTAAACGCTGTAGACTAAAACTGGAGTGCGGAATCCTGCTGGGTGCAGGAAGTGGAGGCCGAAGTTGCTGTCTGAAGACCGAGATAGGGAAGATTTGTTTGAGGGTCTTTTTGAAGGTAGACCGTCCTCAATATAGGCTAACGCAAACTGTTTGAAGGGCTGAAAGAGAGCCGCTGTCATCACAAGAAAGAACAGTCCATGTTTAGGGTCCGAAACTGCCCTAAATTACAGCGTGGAGGGAGATCCCTTCTCTAAAGGACAGCCGCAGCCTTTAGGGGCAATTTTGGGCAGAGATAAGGACTGAAGAGCGGACTGTCATGGTGCCCTAGTTTCAAGCGGTGAAAGTAGTTTTCAAACAGTCGACCAGGTTACATGTTTTAATGAATGTTTGCACGTATTGGATCCTAGTTTAAAGGATCAGCCTTGATCGGATTGGGCAGCGTGTGGAAATCAAGGAGGAGGGGCAGATCTGAAGATTAGATGCCCTGCACTCGTGGGCAGTTTCCACAGTAAATATTGGTGGTCTGATTCCTATGCAGCGTGCATGGAAGTATCGTGGATGTGAGGAATAGCAGCGTATACTGCTATTGGTAAGCCGTTGTACTTGGAAGGCTACCTCAGTGAGGTCGTAACCTATCCTCTTGTTTGATGGGTCGAGAAATAGACACAAGGCCGAGGTTGATGAAGCAAGGCTGAGCATATTTTATGGGCATTTAAGGACCGTTCTCAGTTGGGTTTGTCTTCACATGCAGGCCGCATATGTTCTATGGAGATTACCGGACTAGGACCCATGTTTGGTGAAGTTTGTACAGCCTAAATATCAGTCCATCCTAAGCTGAAATCTCCGCAAGGTAGCATGAGCTCTTTTGGGGATAATTACATGATTGTTGCTGCTATATGCCGGATTGAAGTATGCCCTAACCAGAACTACAATCTTCTAAAAATTGAACTATTTTTGGTTCAAAATCATCAGCAAAGATCACCGCTTTAGAGGAGATTGAGTAGTAGTCGTTTTTCTATCGTTGTCCTATGGGTAAGGCAGCGTACATTCTCCGAAGGCTTCAACAAGTTGCTGTGCTAGGCCGCAGGCCATAGCCAACAACTTGAGGCGATTTCTGGGTTACTTTGAAGTAATTAAGGCAAGAAGAAGGGACAGCGTGGTGTTGAGGATGCCACAGGCCTGAAAATCTAAAAGACCTGTTTGGTAATATGTTCTTGCTGCAGATTGGAGCCGCTGTTATGGTGTTCGGTTCTTAGAGGCTGCGCCATAGCGGAAGAGAGAAGTCATGAAATTAGTACCTTATCTTAAGCACGAAGAGGCTGCTGAACTCCTTGCAAGTATCTCTCCTGTAAAGGGAAATGTATTGGAGGATATGCTACATGGTTTAAGAATTACTGCAACCCACTGTCATTTAAATGGGGCAACTGTTAAAGCATTTGTGGCTAAGCTATTGTGGGATTATTCATCTTGCAAGGTTGTTCACGTAGTTTTGGACAATGCCTTTACTTCAAGTTTGAAAACAGTGAAAGATTCAATGGAGGAGTACTCCAGTCCCAATCTGAGAGGTGACCATGATGAAATTGAAGCTATGCAGAAGATGAACCTTCATACAGCTTGTGTGTATGCAAGGCTCTTGCTATGAAAGAATGATCGAATTAAGAGTTGCAGACAGCGCAGTGATCCATTTTCATTTACTGCTAATCTACTCGGAACCTTTAGAAATAATGCAGACTTGTTAAATCTTGTTTGAAGGCCGTATGCTGAGTGTTGTGGCAGGCTGCAAGCCATACCACAACAGCAAGCCGTGTGGTTATCACATGAGTTTTTGACTGTGTGATTTGAAGCAGCCACAGATTCAAGCCTAAGTTGGATGCAGACCAATCACATAATTCCCAGATCTGTGCACATGGCATAGACTGGATCTCAAGTGAAGGCAAGGAATTTTTTTTTATGTACTTGGCAGGGTCTTTAAGAGCAGTGAAGTGCCTTGTCCTAATTTTTCCTGTTGGATGGTTGGGGCTGTAACATTGATGAGCAGGGGTGCCACTATGTCTGTGCTGGATCTGCATGGACTGACATATAGAAGGGTATAAAGTCTGTATGATTGGTTCCTAAATCAATGAAATTCAGGGAAAAATCACAGAACTGAGATCTGCAATCTTGGCCAGATCAGTGATTCAGCAAGCAGTGATGAGTGTGATAGTTCAAAATCTGTGATTCTATGTCACTGTCATGATTTGAAGCTGGAAGTTTTAAGGGTTGACTGCTGAAGTCCTTGGGGAAATTCTATGTAGTGGTCAAAATTTTTTTTACAGCCCTAGGAGCTGTTTGCTGAAATAACCAGAAATGGGCTGATCTAGAAGCAACTCAAGCTGCAATGCCTCAAGTGCAGGATGAACCAAGGTAGATTGGATCCCTTGTTTTTTTTGTAAGCTGCAGTCTTAGAAGGCTGTTTGAAGGAGCTACTCACAGAATAACAGATAGTGGCTGAAAGGACTTCTAAAACAAGCTGAGGCTTGTTGATATGTTCCCCGTGTATGTCAGTGACATAGATAGACACCTATGTAGCAGCAGCATGTGACTGTATCAGTCCTACATTGGAGCGTTATGGTAAACTTAAAATGTGAAGTTTATGCAGTTTTTGGTCACATGGTTGGAATCTTGAATCATGATCAGCAAAGTCTGTTGGATGGCTTTGACTGTGGGAGATCCGGTCCCAATTCCAAAATGGTTCTGGGGATGCCCTCATTTAAAAACAGATGTCTTCTCTCGAGAGAGAAGCTGACATTAAGAGGGAGATATATCTGTATATGCTCCTGAATGGATGTCTTTGTTCAACGAAAGAAGATCCTCATGGCTCAGGGTCATATGGCTTCAGAGGGGGAAATTCCGAAGGAAAACCAAGAAGCCATATTAATAACAGGATTTCTAGCAGCCATGAGTACTTTTGTACAATCTGACCTTGGATACCTTTGAGAAAGTCGTAAAGCATGAAGTCTGGAAGGATGTTATGCTGTGGTCCCAAGACCATAGGACAAAGCAGTTGTCACCTCGAAATGGCCCTACAAGATCAAGCATGGATCTGTTGGAACTGCTGAAAAGTTCAAGGCAAGATTCGTTGCCTGTAAGGAAGATATAGACTATGATGACATATTTGCACCTGTGGCTCGAGATACCACCATTCGATCTATTATAGCCCTTGCTGCTGCGCAAGGATAGAGTCTTCATCTGATGATGTGAAGACTGCATTTTTCTGCATGGTGTGATAAAGGAAGAGATATATGTGGAGCAACCTTTGGGGTTGGAAGTCCAGGATCGGGACACCCATGTCTGCAGGTTGAAGAAAGCCCTCTTTGAGCTGAATCAAGCACCCTGAGATTGGTACAAGAGGATAGATAGCTACTTGATGAAGCTGGGCTTCACTCGAAGTAATGCTGATCCGAACCCTTACTTCAAGGTTGTCAAGGGAAAACCTCTCATTCTGGTGCTGTATGTGGATGACCTCTCCCTGACAGGTGCTGACCCTCTCAATCATCAGTTCAAGAGGGAGCTTGCTGCTGAGTTCGAGATGAAGGACCTAGAACTGATGTCTAGGTCTGAAGGTCTAGCAGAGACCTGGCGAGATTTTCCTTTCTCAAAGAAAATACATTATGAATTTTTTTTCTGGTATGATGGACTGTAAGTCCATGGAACTCAACTTTAAAAAGTTGAGTAGCAGCGTTGCTGGGCCTGTCCTACTGAGTATCGTTAACTCATAGGGACCCTGATGTTCTTAATGAACACTTGTTCGAACATATGCTGTGCAGTGAACACTTTGAGTCAACACATGGTTGATCATAACATTCACTGGGTTGGTGCCAAGAAACTCTTGAGATATCTCCGAGGCACGATAGACCATGGGCTGAGATACACTGCCGGGAGTATGACACTCCGTGGATATACTGATGCCGATTGGGCTGGCAGTGTGGTGGATCGTAAGAGCACATCGGGATGCTGCTTCAATCTTGGTTCTGCTTCGATCTCATGGATGAGCAGGAAGCAGAAGTCGGTGGCTTTGAGCACCGCCGAGGCCGAATACATTGCAGCAAGTATGGCCTGTTGTGAAGCAGTTTGGTTGCGAAAGCTCTTTAGTGAATTGTTTGGACATGTGCTAGATACCACTGTGATACTCTGTGATAACCAGAGTGGGATTCGTATGACTGAGAATCCTGTGTTCCATCACCGATCCAAGCATATTGATATCAGGTACCACTTTATCCGGGATATGGTACAGCGAGGCGCCGTAAGGCTCGATCATATAGGAACTGATGAGCAGGTCGCGGATATTCTCACTAAGCCCCTGGGGAAGGTCAAGTTCCTAACCTTCCGTGAGAATCTTGGTATCGTGGAACGACCCTATGATGTGGGTCCCGTTGGACGATGAGCTCAAGCCGTGGGTTTGCAAAGCTTTCGAGCTATAAGCACACAGTGGCAAGCCGCCCACCGTTGTGATTATTGAGTTGGTTCACCTCTCATTATCTGTGCCCCGTATGCATCCTACCCATTGAGTTCAGGGCTCATGGGAAGTACCTCTCATTTGGCCAATGAGATGGGAAAAGCTAGAGACTAGTAGCAAAGATTGATGGACGCATCAGAGATTGCCGTACTCTATCTAGGATGGCACGGTCCAACCACTTGATCTGGGATCAAGTCTAGTGAGGTCTCGGACCTCCGCCTGACTTCGGGTCAGATGAACCAACTTCGGGTTGGTTGGAGACTCTTTGTGAGTCCGATAGAGGTTTTGACCTCTGGGCTGAATCTGTCAGCCGGGTATGATGTCTTTGTGACTGACCCACTTCTGTTCTGAAATAAAGAGGCCAGCAAAGCAAGTTACGGCGGGATGACGCACGATGTTTGAATTGCACTAGTGGACGGAGTTCTCCCTAGTTGAGAGGGAGTGTTAAAATTGGACAACTAGGTCCAAACTCCGGGTTGTGATGCTCAGATGACGATCCCAATATTTTTATTGGATTCCTCTTTCGGAGAGGTGTAAGATTGATTTAAAGATCATCTCGATCGGATGAGCAGAACATGTACTTTGAATGTGCTGGGTCGGCCTGGAATAAAATATTGACTTTAATGTCTTAAAGGACGTGTCACACACCCCCAAAGATTCCTATATATTGGAGAGACTTGGAGTTCATTCGACACACATCGATGTGGAGGAATTCTCTCTCTGGATAGCGTTGGAGCTGTGTATTCTCTGTTTGGATTGTTCTGGGGTTATGTGTGACACGCTTGGCTGAATGACCTATTGAAGACTTTGCTGGTAGAAGCATCCTGCTGATCGCCGTAATGTCACCATTTCCTATCTCTGTTGGCTTGTCTTCTATCGATCTATTAGTATGTTCTATCTTCTTCAGTATTGTGCCCTAATCTGAAATGGCATAGAACAAGTCCAGAAACTAACAACAATCCTCCATGGTTGGTTAAGCCTAGTCAACCATTATGATTTTCCTTTAGAAGGCCAAGTAGTGCAGTGGGTTTTAACAGTCCTAGTCAACAAAACACAGAAATCTATGCTGGGTAGCAGCATGGTCTCAGAAGTAAAACCAACCGCACCAACCAGATCTTCTGTTTGCAAAATACAGGGTGCATGCAAGGGGGCAGCATGACCCCAAAATGGCAACCAAGCCGAAAACCTGTCATTCAATCTGAACCCCATAAATCCGTAATGGTGTGATGGGGAAAGCACACTCCTGGAGTTGCAAACACACAAAACCAACCATGTTTTACTTCTTTTTACGGAGAATGAGTTGCAGATCCAGCATGAGAGGGACTGAACTTCCATCAACTGATAATCTGGCATCCCACCAACCACAAAAAACAAACTCCATGCAGCCCCTCGACCTGGAAAAAATAAAGGTTGCCGCTGTGACTTCCACAGCCAGCATCCTGTCTCTTTGTAGCAAATGATGAAGTCTGTGCAACAATTCCTTATCTCTTGGTTATGCCACCTTCGACAAGTGAAGATGAACATGGGCCGCCAAAAGCATGGATTGCATGTTAAAAGGGCCACTGCGACCAACTAAACCCTGTCACACAACATACCATCATATGACACCAAAACCTTCAAGAGAAAATCCAAGTGCTGTGCCAGAGGCCCCTAATCTTGCCCCTCAACCTCTGCGCAGCGGTCTCCTTGATCCTCCATGTTGTTTGTAACTTGCACATGCAATATTGGTGAAACACTATCCCCCCCCAGAAGAAGTAATTTCATAAACAAAATTAAAAATATTGGATCAAGTCAACAAATTATTGAAAGTGAGCAAATCCTGCATTTGGGCATTGCGCCCATCACAATTAAGGCAATGATATTATTTTTTATAAATATTTAATAAATAACTGAGGAATTAACCAATTGATCTAAAACACACTTCATGGTCCGTTTATCTGACCCTGTAAATCCACCAGCATTTTGAAGGCCCGAGTGCCCAAAATATTGAAAACAAAAATTTCCCTTTAAAATTTTTATCAAAATTGAAGTGGGAAGAGTCAACCATTTTTTGCAATTTCCCTTTAAAAGTTTTATCAAAATTGAAGTTGAAGGAGATCAAGAAAGGCAAGGAAGAATCCATTCAATCATATTTCATGAGGCTCACCGAAATCAAGAATGATCTCTTAGCTATTGGAGAAGCCATAGCTAACTGAGAGCTCACTCTCATTGCTCTTGGAGTACTCCCTCGAGATTGGTATGTATTCAATACTACAATTCTTAATAATAATGTGATTCCTGATTTTGATGAATTGTTGACGAGATGCACTCAAGAAGAGATAAGAATGATGGAAAGAGGCAAACCCTCAAATAGGAATTGAAGTGACTATTGCTGATAGGCTCCTCGATTTTTGACCCAGGCTTGCTTAGAAAACCAACTGTCGTTGCCTCAAATTCCATGCTTGTTCTCTGCCTTGGAATTTGTGCTGTCTGGTTGTTGTACTTTACTACTGTACATGATGTACTTTACCCTTCTGCTGTGAAAAGAACTCTCACCCTCCTTTGCTCGTTTTCGCCAACTCTCATGAAGTATGAATGCAAATGGTGCCTTTCCCCTTTGCTTTTCCTTTCTATTCTTTTATAATGAAGAGAGACCAAACCCTAAGATCCAATGGCAGATATTAGATCTTAGCCATTGAGATCAATGGCGGGGATTTAATTCTTCATTGACCCATAAGTCACTTTATCCCCTAAGCCCCCTTTTCATTAATTAACTTAAAAAATACTTTGACTTTATATCTTATAAAGTTTCTTTATGACTTTATCTTTCTTAAAGTCTCAATAACTTTATTTCTCATAAAGTTAAGTCAAGGGGGTCATGTTAGGACACTCTTTCCTAGGCTAGACACCAAGCTTTAGGAATACTTGTCCTTGGTACTCTTTTTCTACCAAACTCAAGAGGTAGGGTGCACTCAGAAGAGGGGTTATGGACCCACATAGAAGTTGAGTATGTCAGTTAAGCTGTAACCACAACCTAGTATTATATTAAAATATTGCATTAATATCTAACCAAATGCATTGATGACACTATGAGTTAACTGTAACCAAATTTGATGATTATGCCATTCTCAACACACCTCAACAGATTGAATGGAGGGCCATAGATGAAAAGGATGTATTAAGAAATTTTAGTTGCGGTTAGTATTTCATTGTCAAAATCAAAGAGAGAAATATTTTGTCTTCTCGTTGTTCAAGTTGGCCCTAGCTTGACAGGTCAGTCCCACCACTTGATTGGTCTACTATATATTGGCATTCGTTGGACTTCATTTGATCATCACATGATTCACGTCACACATTCATTCGACCTGTCTAGCAAGGGGATATGTTCACACATGCAAAAAAGAAGAATAAGACTTCTCTATGCTTTGACCCAAGGTTACTTGGAAGCAGGAGCGGGAGCTCCATTTTTAGAAGCTCCCGGTCCGGAGCGTTTCGAGGAGCGTTTATATATATATATATTTTATATATTTTATATTTTGATGCATATTTGTCAACAAAAACATGTAGAATGATGAATTAGACATAAAAAACATAAAAACATAGATTGAATCATATAACATCAATCATCTAGAAGTTATAATCTTCATCAACCACGCCCACAAGTTGGAAGCATACAACATATTGACTTTTGAGTCTCACGAATCATCAATCTGAAGGTTTCAAGCTTTCAAAATTCAATATATAACATTTATCATCATTGATTTCAAATTTCAATATCTAACATTTATCATCATTGATTCATTGATTTCAAAATTCAATATACATTTATCATCATTGATATATAACATTTATCATCTTTGATTCATTGATTTCAAATTTCAATATATAACATTTATCATCATTGATATATATCATTTATCATCATTGATTCATTGATTTCAAAATTCAATATATAACATTTATCATCATTGATTCATTGATCACCATATAATTTTCATGAAGCATCATATTCATAATTCATAATGACTTGTAAACTTATAAATGCCAATTTCAAAGTTTCACCTTTCAAATTCAAACTTTAAACTTAAATTGTCATTAAATATATGAAAGAGTCAAGTTTCAACTGTTCAACTGTCAACAGTTATAAAAGATAAAAACTACTAGAAAATAGAAAAGACTAGTAAACAACAAATCTATTTTATCTATTTGCTGACCCCTTGCCATGCCTACGAGAAATGTCTAATTTGTGCGAGCCACGAGGAAATGGTGGTCTTCTAGTACTCTCAGGAGTACCACGACCATGAATAGAAGGTGGAGGCTGAATTTGCAAAGGAACAATAATTTGATATCGAGAACTGGTACTGGCATTGGCACTGGCACCTGCACTCGCACTGCTACCCGTAGATGGTGGGACTGGCCTTGTGTGTGGCGGTGCTGCTGATGCTTCATCATCATCCCTAAAAATTTATGCTTCCAATTCTTCCATATGTACTGTGCCGTCCTCCAAATTATCATCCTCTGGGTTGTTGTCCCATACTCTGTATGATGGATCCTCATTTGCCCGATCACAGTAATGGCTCAACAACCTCAAGTTGTAATGCACATAAACCAAGCTTTCAGCTCGGTTTTCATTCAGCCTGTTTCTTCTCACATTATGTATGAAGCTGTAGGTGCTCCAACACCTCTCTGCAGAAGAAGTGTTCACAACCTGTGAGAGAAATTTTTTTGCCAACTTTGGCAAAATTCCCATGCCGCCATATGCTTCCCACCATGTGAGAGCACCAAATTTGTCTCTGTCTTCCATTGCATGGAAAGAACCAAAGTTAGCAGTGCAACTGAAGTATTTGCCTAATTCAAGGCGCAATCTAACACACTCCTCCCTGTCAGGTACCAACTTGTCTAATGCCTTCATGTACCCCTCTTGTACCTCTGGATCTGTGTGAGGATTGATCCTAACCCCACCTCCAGGTGCAGGTTGGCCCAACCAAGATGGAGAGTAATATTTTGGCATAAGGATATATGCCAAGGCATGTAGTGGAACATTGAGTTTATTCCACCATGCACACACACAGTCATGAATCATAGCATACAAGTTGGGATCATTATCCTTAACAACATCTTTTATTTGGCCCAACATGCTGTCCATCTGCTCATAAACCTCCCCAATCACTGGTTTATCTGTATCTGCAAACCGAATCATGTGATAAATGGGCTTGGTGAAATTCAAAATTTCTCTCACACGTGCCCAAAACAAAGGGTCAAGGGTGGTCTCCTCCACATGTTCGAAACCTTGCCTGTCAACTATTGTCGCTGCGCTGTCCTTTAATACCTGCCAGTGTGGGCTTGATACCATTGCAGCCAATGACTCTCTTACCTTCAAAAGGCGCCTGAAGGTAAGGTAATAGCTAGCAAATCTAGTCTTTGCTATCTTCAACAACTCCAATTTGGAGTGAGTACGGAAAAGCCCATGGGTATTGCTATGATTTGTAATAAATTTTATCATTTTTTTACCTCTTGTACAAATCACCAAGCCATTTGAATTGAGGTTGTTTGTTTTTAATGATATCATGCATCAAAAGGTTCATTGTGTGAACCAAACACCCAGACCAAAATATGTTGGGGTATTTATCCTCAATAATTGCTCCTTTTGCCTTATAGTTAGCAGCATTATCAGTGATGACCTGTATGACGTTGTATGGCCCAGTCTTTTCAATTATATCAAGTAATGGTTCTGCAATGTTAATGCCGGCTTTGAATTTGTCTGAATAATCATATGCTGACAGGAAGATTGCACCACTAACCGACACAGCCAAAACACTTATCAATGACTTTCCTTTTACATTGGTCCATCCATCAGAGACAATGGACACCCCATGCTCATTCCACGAATTTGTCATTCTAGCCAAAGAATGGTCTATTTTAGCTTTTTCATGATCAAGACCCACGGTTTTGGCCTTGTCATACCTAGGGGGGCATCATTAATGGCAGAAACCATTTCATGCCAATAAGGTGAGCGAAGAACATTGAATGACACCCCACATGCATATAGAAACCGGTAAAATTTTGAATCCACATCATTCCTACACCCTTCGTCCAGGAAATCAGATATGGTTCTACGCCTTAATCTAGGTGTGCCACTGCCTCCATAACCACTGGCATGGGTGGAAGTTGGACTTGTTTGTCCATGACGTGATGGGCCCATAGTTTTAAAAAACGGAATCTGTCAGCTACTAGGCCGAGGGTCGACTTCGACTCGGACTCCGAATCGGTAATGACTCGGTCGACTCGGTTTTTGTAAAAAATACATTAAATATTAATTTTTTTGTACAAAAACATAAATTTAAATATTTTTTATTCATGTTTCCAAACACAAAGCATTACAATATAGACAAGTCACAAAAGACAACATATGATCAAATTAGGCTCATGAATATATCCATTATATCAAAATTGCACCTAGTGCACTGTCCAATACAGGATGATGATATAGAGATAAAAACAAAAAACATAACCAATGTCACTAACATCATGTCATCAAGGTACATAGAGGGATTGGTGCTCTTGATTAAATACGAGTTCCATACCCTAATACATGACAAAATTCGATGGAAACATTCCAATAACCCAATCCTGAAATCCTAAAAGCTGATAAGTCTGCTGGATTTTGAATGAGATCTAAAATTCTACTTTCTCCATATGAAATCCAATGAGGTTGGAACCACTCTCAAACATCTTCAGTCATTTCATGGTAATGTTAAAAATTTAAGTAAAACTTTTACTTTAAGAATTTAACATTACCATGGCGCTGCTCCAAAAACCAACTCCACAACTCTTCAGAAAACCCTCACAAATGCTCAAGCAAATTGAATGAGAAAGATGTGAGGTATTGAGAGGGGTTGGGTTAGTTAAATAGGATGGGGAGGGGTTAGAAATCCTAAAAAAAATCTAACAGCAGAATTAATTTAAGTTTTAAGTCCGTTTTTTTCAATTTTTTGGGCCCACCGACCGACTGGATTGACTAGGCCGAGTTAACTCGGACCAGGCCTGGTCGGCTAGTTTGTTATCGAGCCGGCCGAGTCGGTCAAAAAACCGGCCGGCTTGGTAACAAACCGGCCGACTGGCCGTTTCATCTACCTGGTCGAACCGGTAGGCCTTTCAGCTCGGTCAACCAAGCCTGGTCCGATTCTAATCGGGCTGGTTTTAAAACTATGGATGGGCCTGAATAAGAATCAATGAAACCCCTAGATCTTTTAGATCTCTGTAGGGCAACCTCCTCTTCCTTTCTATATTTCTCTCTGTGTTGCTGGCACACTAATACGAATTTTGATTCCTATATTTTTTTCTCCATCCGCTGGCATTTTCCCACAAAGGTGCCTTCTTGCACGGGTGTATGAACCATGGTATTGTTTATTGCAATGGGGGCAAATAAATTTAGTGGTTCCACCACCTTTCCCTCCTTCCTGTTTCTGAACATATTTCCACAAATGTGTCTGAGTTTGGTCATGTCTAGTTGGGGAATCTGTGTCCTCATGTTCTCCACTCCCCACTTCCTCCTCAACATAATCCTCCTCCTCTTCAGGATTTTCTTCAAATCAACCATAACTCTCCTCTTCATCCTCCTCTTCTCTGATTTTCCTCTTTCTTCTACTCTCCAACACCATTATTACAAAGAAAGGAACCAACATCAGGAAAATCCCTAGCCATAAAGCCATGGTGTTTCAAGTTTCAAGTTTCAAGTTTCTAGCCTGCAAAACAAATGGAGAAATGCCAAATGGGAATAGGAAATGCAACATATGAAAAAAACAATTGAATTTTTAAGTTTTAAACACAATAAAATGCAACATTCAAGAAAAAAAATCAAGTTTTCATTTTTAAACAACTTACAAATTCATCCTAGAAAATACAAAATTAGATTAGAAGGCCTACCTCTTTCTTGCAATCCTCTTGTTGCCTTGCAGCTTGCTCCTTGCTCTCTCCTTGTCACTTCTGCAGCTCCGCTCTCAAGCTCTCCTTCTTGCTCCTCTTGCTCCTCTCACTCTCTCACTCACTCAACTACAAACAATAAACAAAATGAGCCTCCCTCCCTCTTAAAAACAAAACGATTTTTTCCACAAAAAAAATTTCTCGCTAGCGGGAAATGTTTTTTTTTGCTGGGGAGCGTTCGGGGGCGAACGCTCCCCGACCGCTTCCGGCATTTAAAAAACGCTTTTAAACGTCAGAAGCGCTCAGGGAGTGTTCGCTCTCAAGCGCTTCCGGAAACGCTCCCAAAAAGGTAGGGAGCATTTTTATAGGGTCGGAAACGTGCTCCTGAAAACAATCCCCTCAGGAAGCGTTTTCGGGAGCGCGTTTTCGAGCGCTCCCAAAACGCTTCCGAACGGAGCGCGTTTCGGGAGCAGGAACCCGGGGGGGGGGGGTTGAAGCTTCCCCGCAACCCTGCTTTGACCAGCTAGTTTGATTTTTGTTGACCAACATTGAGTTGACCAGATTCTCTGTTGTTTGACCGAGTTGTTGATTTTGGATTGGAGGTTGAATATTCTATGGATGTTTGACTTTTTGATGACCAAAGTTTTGGTTCTGTTTTTGGGTGTTTACTGAGGTTTGATCGCAGGTGAAACTTTGTGGTTTGACCAAACTTATCTTTGGAATTGCAGGAACAAATTTTGGCCCTTTGACCAGCAACTACAGGCTGAAATTTAGCCCCTTGACTA
Organism: Pinus albicaulis; assembly: GCA_034641835.2. Classification (NCBI taxonomy): domain Eukaryota; kingdom Viridiplantae; phylum Streptophyta; class Pinopsida; order Pinales; family Pinaceae; genus Pinus; species Pinus albicaulis. The sequence continues at coordinate 1,438,567,131 of CM076570.1, forward strand.
CATTTTGACTAGTGATCAATTTGTTGACTTTTCTATGTCTTTTGATTGATTTTGACTTGGCATTTATTGTGGTCAAAGGTTGATTTTTTTGATTGGAAAATTATATGTACAAGTTGGATGAATTGAACAATCTCATAAGGAAAGATTACGAGGATTCTCCCCTTGTGGGGTTTTGTCGCAAGAAAATTTTGGTGTCTCGTCTTATTGTTTCATTGCGATCTCTACTGCTCTACTGAATTTTATGGTTGAAATTTTTGAAGTATAATTGCTTGATGGTTTGAATGCTCTAAGAAGAAAAATGTATCATTGGAAGTAGTTATCAGATTCAAAATTGTTCTAGTCTATCTTGTTACTAGAAAATCAATATGGTATCAAAGCTTTGGTGAAGGAAAAGAGCATTGAGATAACTTTGAAGAGACCCTATCCTACATTTTCTATCTCGTTTGATTATCTTCATCATGATTTCCTTCACGAAGGCAAAAAACGAGCTTGAAGGAGATACAAACTTCAGAGCATGGAAGACTAGAATTGACCTTGTTCTTGCAAGGAATAAGGTCTTGGATATTGTGAAAGGAAAAGTTACTGAACCAGCTAATGAAGCAAGAAAAGCTAATTTCAGTGAAGATGACATCTTGGCCATGAGCATCATTGTAGAATATGTTAGAGATCATCTAATTCCTTATATTGCTAATCACGAATCTTCCAAGCAAATGTGTGATGCCCTCATTAGATTATACACCATCAGCAACATTGGACAATCTATAAGTCTTAAGTTATCAACTTCGCGATATTAAGATGACAAAGAATGATACAATGGCATCATACTTCAAAAGGATCTCTCAATTGAGAGATTAACTCAAGGCTATTGATAAAATTATATTTGATAACGAACTTGTAACTACAATACTCAATGGCTTACCCGACTCTTGGGATTATTTTGCATCAAGTATCAGTGGCAGAGAAAATCCACCTTCCTTTGAAAATTTATGGGCTGCTTGCGCTCAGGAAGAATCCATACTCATATCTAAAGGAAAGATTCCAAATCTAGGTGAAGATTCTCAGGCTTTTGCAACCCACTCAAAGAATAACAAGGGAAGAAGAATTTTTGGAAGATTTCAAAGAAGTACATATAGAAGACTTGCTCCAAGGCCTACTCTAGGAAAAGGACTTGCTCCACAAAGAAGGCCTCCTCCTACATGTCAACTATTCAATGTTTTGGTTGCCATGCATATGGTCACTATCAAAATAAGTGTCCTCAAAAGTGTAATGATCCAAAAAGGAAAGGGAAGCAACGTGCTTTTGGAGCTGATGTTAACGAACCCTCATTCAAAAGGAGGCCTATGAATAAATATACTGATGATGATAATTATTCCTTTTATTCTGCTCTCATAGGATCTATTGCAGATCATGAAGAAATTTGGCTGGTGGACAATGGTGCCTCTAGGCACGTGACTAGAAATGACTTAGTTGAAAAGAAGATATCTCAAAAGGTGGAGCTTGGAGCCAATTGTAAGTATGAAGTCAAATGCATTGGTTCATCATCGGTCCAATTGGAATTAGTAGGTAATGTCTCTATTTAGCATTATTTTATATGTTCTTGGTTTGAAGAAGAATTTGTTATCCATTTCATCTCTTGAAGACAAAGGATATAGAATGTCCTTTGTTGATAGTCAAGTTCTAGTATGGAAGAAAGACTGCTCCTTTGAATCAACCAAAGTCATTGGTGTACAAATATGACGCCTATATCGTCGATTTGGACATTCAATTCGAGCCTTGATACATAACAGTTCTGATCTTTGTGAACTATGGCATCATAGGTATGCTCATGTTCATTAGAAAGCTTAGTTGAGAATGAAGGATTTTGTTAAAGGTGTACCTGAAATCATGATTGATCATGATGGAGTTTGCAAAGTATGTGCTCTTGGGAAAAATGTCGAAGGACCATTTACTAGCAGTGATAGTAGGTCCAAAGGAATCTTGGACCTTATACATTTTGATGTCTGTGGACCTATATCTAGCAAATCCTTGGTTGGTCATTTGTAGTATGTTACTTTCATTGATGATTACTCTCGTAAAACATCGATTTATTTCTTAAAGACCAAGGATGAAGTGTTTGAAAAGTTTTAGGAATTCAAGGCACAAGTTGAAAATGCTACAGGAAGAAGGATAAACCCTTTAAGATTTGACAATGGAGGAGAATACATATCGAAGGAGTTCGTCGCTTTCTGCAAGGATGTTGGAATTAAGAGGGAAATGATAGTTCCCTACAATCCTCAACAGAATGGAATTACCAAAAGGAAAAACTGAACTATTATGGAAGCTGCCAAAGCCATGCTTCATGATCAAGAGTTGCCTATATTTCTATGAGGAGAAGCTTCAAAGACCACTGTTTATGTTCAAAATAGATGTCCGCACGGAATCTTGGAATATAAGACTCCTGAAGAAGTGTTATTAGGTGATAAGCGCAATGTTGAATATTTAAGAATTTTTGGTTGTCTTGTTTATATTTTGTGCTTGAGGAGAAAAGACCAAAGTTGGAACCTTCTGGGAAGAAAGGGAACCTTTCTTGGCTTCTGTGAAAATTCAAAAGCTTTCAGAATCTATATACCAAAACAATGATCAATTGAAATTAGCAAGGGTGTCATTTTTGATGCGGATGTGCTTTTTGAATGTCCAAAGAATCACACTTGGATTGTAATATTCCCAATTAGCGATAGCTAATTGGAAATATTAATTTTGATTAATTCTGCCTTATATAGTTAAAATATAGATAAAGTGGGAGTGTGACTCACTTAGGATAAAGCACACTCCTTAAAGTCCCCTAGAAAATATAACGTTATGGTCAAGGTGGGCCAAGGGGGCCAAGTGACAACGTAGGAAGGGGGACACACTTAGATAGCGTGGGCCCAGCCAGTGCAGATGAGTTGGCAGGGTGGGCCAAAGAGGGACAACGTTAGCATGGTGGGGCCAAGGAGAGAGGGAGGCTCACCCAATATAAAGAGAGGAGAGGCTACCTCATTTCTCTCATTGATGATTATGCATTTTGGAGATTGTCTCTTGACATTGAGCACGCTTGCTGTTTAGCTAGTCTGCACGTATTGTTTAGTACACCGGGTGTCTCCGTGCGGAGATCCCAACCTCAGCCCCGGGAGACTTCGAGTGCTTGCTCGGGTGAGGAGTCCTACCACATTTTGCAGGGGAAGATCAGAGGGAAGATCAGAGCTTCAGTCGTTGGGGAGCATTCCTTGAGGGACAACGCAGTGTTGTAGAGGGAGGATGCAGTTCCAGTTGGGGGAGGTTCTGGATTGAGGTTGTTTGGGTGGATTTAGACCGGAGGATTAGGGAAGGGATCAACCCTTACCTATTGGAGACATTTTGCAGAGGGTGAGCCCATATTTTGCAGTGTTACCTTCAGGGTCAACGTTTTCCCTTGAGGGATAGTGTAGTGCCTCAAGGGAGGTATTTTCCGGGGTCAGCCATTCTTGAAAAGCTCTCTGGGCTTTTTTGGGTATTGGGAGAGGAGGCCATTCCCAGAGTTTCAACATTTTCCGAGTTGGGGAGCAGCCCCAAAGACTCTTTTCATTCCAGCAGTTGCAGCAACACGACAACATTTTCCAGCAGCTTGGAGATTACGCAGTTGGTAGAGGGAGCAGCCATTCCACACATTGTTCTGAGAGTATTCCTACACTTGCCTTGAGCAAGTCGAGGTGCCATCATTCTGATCACCTTTGTACTTTCATTATTTCTCAGTATTAATAAAATGGCTCAGCGTTCTCCATATTGTGTATTTTGTCTCATGGTTTATTTCTAGTTGCTGTGTACCTTGTTTATGTGCTTTATATTACTGTTTATTTCCCTTTGGGATATTGCATGGACTTTGATAATGAGATGCAGGTGGCTCCCAAGAATGCGGAATCAAAACATAAAGAGCCTGAAATTATGGAACAAGATCCTCTAGAAGAGTTAAATGAGCGACATGAATTTGTTGATTGACCAAGAGTCATTGTACCTAAGAATAGAAAAAGACCATATTGTCTTGAAAGAACTTTAAAAGAAGTAGAAGGACATAAAACACCTCGTGGCACCTTTAGAGAAAGCAAGAGGCCAAAGAAGTATCCAGGTTATGCAGCATTGATGTGTAAGATCATTGAGTGTGAGCCATCCACCTATGATGAGGCAGTTGAACATCAAATTTGGAGAGATGCTATGATTGAAGGTTACCGATTCATATTAAAGAATGATGTATGGGAAATCATGCCAAGACTTGGAGGGAAATTTGTTGTGTCTTCCAAATGGATCTATAAAATCAAGCATGTAACCGATGGAAGCATTGAGAAATGCAAGGCAAGATTTGTGGCCCATGGATTCTCTCAAAAAGAGGGAGAATATTATGAAGACAAATATTCTCATGTTGCTAGTTACTCTTCTATTAGATCTATTGTTGCTCTTGCTTCTACTACAGGTTAGAAACTACATCAAATGGATATTAAAACTGCTTTTCTTAATGGAGTCATTAAAGAGGAAGTATATATTGAACAACCTCAAGGCTTTGAGATACATAATAGAGAGAAACATGTTTGTAAATTGAAGAAAGCCTTGTATGGGCTTAAGTAGGTTCCTCGTGCATGGTACTCTAAAATTGATGGCTATTTGTTGAGCCTTGGTTCCACAAAGAGCAATGCTGATCCAAATTTGTACTCCAAAGTTGTTGAAGGTGAGCCCTTAATTTTGTTATTGTATGTTGATGATCTATTTTTGATAGGGGTTGAGAATCTCATTGTGCAATGTAAGAGGGAGTTGATTTTTGAATTTGAGATGAAGGATATTGGTCTTATGCATTACTATTTGGGATTGGAAATATGACAAAGGCTAGGTGAAATCTTTGTTGGACAAGGAAAGTACATTGAGATCCTTCAAAAATTTTGTTGTTTGCTGGTTTGTTTAATCGTGCTAGAATCGACCGTGTTATATTGGGATAATCAGAGCTGTGTAAAGCTATTTGAGAATTCAATTTTTCATCACAAGTCAAAGTACATTGAGATCAAGTATCATTACATTCAGAAATATTGTCTAGAGAGGAGCTGTGAGGCTCAAATACATCCCCCTTACTGATGAGTAAGTTGCTGATGGTTTGACAAAGCCATTGTCCAGGATGAAGTTTGCATATTTTAGAGAAAATATTAGAGTGGTTGAGAATCCCTCTCTTGGAGAGAGGGAGCATTGGTTGATTAACATCATGAGATTGATAATATTCTTTGGGCTTAGATGAGAAACCATAGTTTATGGTCGGGAAGATTGCCCTAATTACTCCCTTAGGTCATTGAGATTGACGAAGAAACCATTATGGTTGGGGAATTTGGTTCTGAGGCCTGGAGTGATCCCCCAGGTCATTGTGGTGACTAAAAGACAAATGGGTTTGGTCGAGGACACTGATTTTGAGTTCTCTTAAGTCATTGTGTTTGACTGAGAGACTTGTGCATTTGAGAGAGAGAATGAAAAGTACCTCCCTGGCTAAGAGGGAGTGTTGATAAATTGTACCCGCGGTCTGTATTTTCATTGTCAAAATCAAAGGAGAAATAATTTGTCATCACAAAAGTAGGTCAATGATACTGTTGAGAGTCGTCTGTGGAATTATCTATAGAAAAAGTGGGACACATGTTAGGGACTCTTTACCACTCAAATCAGCAGGGGACCTAAAAGGGACTCCCAAGAAGGCAATTGCTAGGTCAAGGTAAATGATGGAGACCTAGCCCATTGTCACCACAACTAATACTCCTTTCTCTTTACGAACTTTCACCGATGGGAGGAGACCTGATAATTAGGAAGTCACTTATAAAGAATGGTTCAACAAATAGATGTGAAGTGACCTTAAAGACCCTTTGCCTAGGATATGATTAAGAATGGAGCGTGCTTGATCTTTAAGCAAGGTACAACATTTTCTAAGGAAAGGATGTGAGGATTTGAGGGTTAGGTTAAAGGAATATGACTTGAAGATGAGTTTCCCAATCCCTAAAATCCTTATAGAACTTGGATTCCCGAGTTTCCCTGGATGAATTGTCTTTAATAAGAAATGGGACCATACGGGGCCATGTAGACCCAACCTAGGTTAAGGGAATAGAATCTAGCAACCGATGATATTCTTAACCTGACTAAGGCAAGGGGAAATGGTCAAACAAGAATTTTCACGTAAAGATGTCAAATTGATCCTACGAGGTACTAACCTTGGGAATGCTAGGGCAAAATTTGATCTTAGACCCAGGGCTTGAGATATCTTGCAATCCCATCGTCAAAATATATTCAAATTTCGAAGGAGACCTTTAGGACACACCAACGCAATAGACCCTAAGAGATCAAATTTTTTCTAGAACTAGTTTCTCGGGAAATTGATGCCCTAGGTGGCCCAATGTGGCTAGACCTAGAAGAGGGAGGAAAAAGGTGAAAAATATGCTTTAAATAACCAACAATTAGCCCTAAAAATAGCGAAAATCTCATAACCAATGTATGCAGCAAAATGAAAGAAAATAGTGTTAAAATTGCACTTACATATAAGAAATATATCCAACCAGCAACACATTTGCAATATAAGAAGCTCCTAGATAAGAAGAACCCAATTCATACATCAAAATTCATCCATTATCCAAAAATATCCACCAAGGAAAAAGCGTGAAGTTCTCTAATGAGAGAATGATCCAAATCCAAGTGATGATACGAATGAATCCATCCAACTCCTATTTATACACCAATTAGGAGTTCAAATTACCTAATTGGCCTACATTAGCCCCTAAACATAAAATAATGTGCAAATTAACTGACTTTTGGTGACAAGCCTCTCAAGAAGTCAAATAATAATTTATGCATGTCGTAGGGCCCTCCAAGAGACCTGATGAGGTCCATAAGTGCCATAATGATGAAAAGGATCCTCAAAAGTGATGGACAAGGGGATGGCCCTTTGTTCTCCAAACAATAAACTGGTGGTGCTCCTAGTGGGTGTGGGTACACCAATGACCTCATGGGTCTCCATTTGAGTTGAAGATGCCTATAAACCATCTGTAAGGGATTAGATGATGGAATGAATATTGCCATGTCATTGTACAAGTCTTGGGATGCCTGCCAAGTATGTGGTGCACCTGTGGGGCCATCTGGGAATAGTGTACCAAATGCATCTTGTCCAAAAGGTGGATATCTAGCAATATTTGAACATCTCTGGGGATTCATGGAGTGCTGTCTACTGCTGTGAAGGCCCATGGCTCTCTACATACACCTTATATGTGCCGATGTAGCCCTCTGGAGGGTTAGGACCCTGTATAGGGAGACCAAACCCAAATGGACACCATCTGCAATCCTACATAAGATCCAATGCGTCCCCTTGCCTTCTAGTACAACAAGTCATTAAAGTAATTAGGTAAAAGAGCATACAAACCATGGAAAACAAGTGGACACTTCATAATGGCATGCCCTTCAATAGTGCACTTTGGCATGTGCTAATGTTTCCAAGCTCCAACAAGGGTTAGCCGGGTACCTTATTAGGTGGTTTCTACCTTTAGAGTGGATAGTATGTCTAAGGTACATCCTTCAAATGGTGGTGGTATGTGATAAAGAGGTGAAATGTAATAGGGAATGAGAGGGGCAACCCTGGGTCACATATCGGGCACACGGGTAGCTAGAAAAAGGAAAGCCCACACTTGGGTATATAACGTGTAGGAGGGAGAAATCGTGGTACATGAGGTGCCTCGACCTTGATTTTTCCACCCTTCTTTATATACCTTTTTGCCTTTTATGATTTTTCTTTGATTAATTGCTCGAGGCTCAAAGGACAAGAGCATGATGTGTAAGATATGGCAGTGATTACCCCCTTTTTGGTAGGGCGGTTCATTGCTCTCCAGGGGTTGGGACAATCATGGGTTCTTGAATGATAAGGGAGGCTCATCTAGGGCCTATGGAACCAGAGTGATGGCCATGGGTATGGGGTAGAGCTCATATGTTGGCTCTTGTCCACGTGCTAATTATGTTTGTTCCGACCATCTTTTGCATCTTGTGGTACATTTTCTTGTTGAATGTGGCCATTTATGCTTTTACTTTTCTTTTTAGTTGCTTCAACCTTTGGGGCATCGTTCCAAGTCTGACCCAAGGTGGGGGCAAGGGAATGGGGAGGACGACCCTATGTGGACCTAGAAAGGTAATGTGGACCCAAGTGGTAGAGATGATGAATGGGGATATAGTGAATGGAAGGGGAGTAGTATATGTGGCTAAGGGAGCGGGATCATGCGACCAAAGTCGGGGTTTCCCAAGTAGTACCACCCTAAAACCAAATGGTTAGTAAAGGAGATCTCATGGGACTAAAATCCAAGGGTAACATTCAAAAGAGGTCAAGGGGACAAAAGCACAAACTAAGCCCACTCTTTCCGCTAAATCCCCCCCATCAATCCATGCCCAGAAGTGTCCATGATAAGTAAACCCAATACTCAATTACCAAATGACAATACATACCTTTAGGTTTGGGAGGCCCACCTTCAAACATACGATCAATACATATGGGTGAGGGATGACATGGTTGGCTCAGGTGGCAGGGAAATAACACAATGAGTTGAGGGCTACTGCTGGCTGTCAGCTGAGGTCCATTATGGAGAAAATATTTCTCCTAGGGATATCACCCATGAAGCGGTGGGTAACAGGACCCATGAGTAAAAAAAATGCATTAATGAAGGTCAAGAAGTGCTTATCTTCCCCACCATATTGAGTGGTCATAGGCCCACAAATGTTGTTAATCGGTTGTTGAGAAGTAGGCCTCACATCACAATAAAGTAAAGCATCCACTGTAAAACCACCAATTCCAAGAACATAAAAAATGTTTCCAAATGTGGCAAGGTTGATAAAGATATCATCATATTGTGGAATAGGTAAGGCCCAGTAGGGAAGCTGTAAAATACATGTCCAAATGTGCACTGTAACAATAACAGAGAAAGATCCATTGGAATCTGCTAAGAATCATTTGTAGAAAAATCCTGACTAAAAAGTAGTGGAAATGATCCTAGTGGATTGTGAATAAGCCTCCAGAAAAGATAACGGTTGTACTAGAAGGACCATATAGATAATATATTGGAATTTGTGCTGGTGTACTTGATCCAAAAAACATAAAATGCAAAATTGATGACGTCATACTTTAATAAAGGGTTTGACACAATATATCAAGCCCATATATAGAGTGCATGATCTGATGTGCATTGTAAACTGTTTGAGTAGTGTTGTCAAAAAGATCCTTGTCATGATGTGTATCTCTTGCAAGTTCTTCAATGTGAAACTTGGAGACATATCCCCTCATAATGATGGAAATTGCAAATAGTTTTCTTCTTTATCTGATTGGCCCCAAAATAAGTAGCCCCATTTAGGGAAAATATCTGCCTTGACTTACTTATGTTCAAAGATGATGTAGGTAGGTATGCCAAAAGTCACATTGATTAGATCCAAAGAAAAAAATTAATACCATCTTCTTCCAAAAAATCTTCAGTTTATTGAATTTGCACTAGCATGGGGTGAGCCTTGGTCGAAGAGCGCAACCCAGAGAGAAAAATTTTGCTTCAAAAAATGAACAAAAAAGATGACACTGTGTTTGAACGAGGGTTTTTAAACACAAAAGAAAAGATGATCTGGAAGCCTTAGCTTCGTAGCCATTAGGGCAATGTCACCAGGCAAAAATCTCTAGATCAACCATTTGAAAAAATCAAATTTAGAAACCCTAGTTCCATAGCCCTTATGGTCAATGCCACCAGTCAAAATTCTCCAGGCCAGATGCCGAAGAAATAGGGTCTGTAAACCCTACTTCTGCAGCCCCTAAGGCATTGCCACTATCCAAAAACCTCCCGACTGTTGGTGAAATAAAAGAGATGGTTGGAAACCATGGTTCTGTAGTGACAGGAGATAGTAATACTACCAACACATAGCTAGCATTCATAGCTCAAGAAAAGATGGCTGGAATAAATCTACAAGTAAGCCTTACTGCTGGGCACTGAATTCTTGTGTAAAAAATCTTAAAATAACACAAATAACAAGGATTAACTTTTAAGCAATACAAAGTTACATGTCCAACTTTAGTGAACACAATCACCATGAAACAATTCTATACTCCATAAGTTGGGCACAGTCTTTAGCCACAAAAAGTAGCCAAGAAGAAACTAGAACCATTACCAAAAAGGGTATTGGAGGTCTGCACTTGCTCTGATACCATGTTTAGATTACAAGAGAAAGCAAAGATCGAATGGAACCACAAGCATGTATAAATTTATGGTTCTAGGGCGTTTAATGCAACTTCGGAAATTTCACCACCCTACTAGAGGTTTACCAGATATCATCCTTGTGGATTTACAACATTAGGGCTGATCTGAAATATAATAAAACAATAGAAACCAACAGATAATATTTCACTTCTAAATAACCTCAATTCACTAGGCAATTCAAGATAAAAGATACCAAAACTTTTGCCACACGTGGAAGCTCTCTAGGGTAATATTTTTATGCATAAAGCCTAAAAAACCAGGTTCACTCTAAGAGGGCATCGTGTCCCGAATCTAGCGAATCATACATGTTTCGACTGGATTCGTGTCCGTTGATTGTGTCCCGTTCGTGTCCTGTACTGACCCGATCATGTCTCGATTGGCCGGACACGTGCGGCGGTAAAAGCCCTCTGCGGCTTTTAAAAAGCTCATTTGGCTCTCATATCTCACATTGTTTTGAGAGTTAGTTTGCAAAGAGGCAAAGGAGCAAGGAGCAAGGGAGCATTTTCAAGGAGATTCAAGCAACATGTAAGTGCATAGTCTCTCTATTTTTTTGCATTCAGTTTGCATGTGCAATTGTTTTACAATTTGTGCATCTTTTGTTTATTTTTTTACAGCATTCATGGCTCAATCAAGGGCAGCAAGGAAGGGGCAAAGGAAGGGGAAGAATGTCCCCATTGGAAATGCCCCTCGTGTTCCAATTTCATCAGGGTCTGCAAGTGTTCCATCTATTGGAAGTGGGGCTGCAACAACAACTTCAAATGTTGAGGGAAGACAACAACCTCAAGATAACAAATATCTATTGTGGAAATATTTCACAAGAGAGGTAGGGCTAGGCAACAAGATGAAGGGATGAAGCAATGTTGCTTGGAAATGCAGTTATTGCAATAATCATTTCATGAGCACATATTACCGTGTGAAAGCTCATTTGTTGGCTTTACCAAGTTGTGGAATTGCAGCTTGTACACAGGTGTATTTAGCAAAGAGGAAATAAATGGAAAGAGAGGCATTTGTTGGTGTGGAAAATGTGGCTGCAAAAACTAAAAAAAACAAGACCTTCATATCCTTCAATGATGCACACTCACCTCTATTTATTGAGATGTGCCAAGCTCCAACTCAAGGGGCTCCATTAGGGTATGTGCCTCCTGGGTCAAAGAAGCTTAGAACCACATTGTTGACGAAGGCAAAGAAAGAGGTGGACAAAATGCTTGAGCCTATTAAATCAGCATGGCCAGCATCTGGGGTTAGCATTATTTTTGATCGATGGACAGATCCAACACGACACCCACTCATCAACTTCATGGTGTCTTCCTTGAATTGTCCGGTTTTATAGAAATCAATGGATGCACTTGGACAATACAAGGATGCACAATATATGGGTGAGTTGTTTATTATTAAAGTTATTGAAGATGTAGGTGTTGATTCTTATGTGCAAATCATTACAGAGAATGCACTTGTTTGCAAGGCTACTGACATGATTGGGGAAGCTAAATATCCACAAGTATTTTGGACACCTTGCATTGTCCACTCATTGAACTTAGATCTGAAATCTATTGCTTCTGACGTGCTTTGGATTGGAAGCAAATTTGAGGATGCACGACATATACACAAATTTGTACAAAACCATACAAATGCGCTAACTTTTTGCAAGGAGTACACCAATCTACATTGTTGAAGATTGTGGATACACGGTTTGCCTCTTCATTCATCACGTTGAAGTGGTTGAAGGAGGTCAAGACCGCTCTTGGGGCCATGGTTATTTTAGAGTTTTTGTCTTTTTGGAGAAAGACAGATCAAGCAGCTGCAAAAAGAGTGAAGGACACAGTGTTAGATGATGCCTGGTGGGAGAGGGTAGATTTACTTATTCAGATCACGGACCCTATCATTTCCTTGTTTCGATTTGCAGATACATACCAACCCATCCTAGGAGAGGTTTATGAGGGATGGGATTCCATGATTGAGTGTGTGAGGAGCACTATGTTACAGAGTGAGTGCCCTGAGTATGAGACATCACCAAAGGCCTTCTTCACCACCATACATGATATTCTTGTCAGCAGACGGGGCAAGAATTGCACACCTTTACATTGCTTGGCTCACTCCTTGAACCCAAAATACTACACCCATGAGTGGCTAAATGGTGGACCTTCCTGCAAATTCCCCCCTTCCTTGTCCATGTGAAAGACATCTTCTCATCTCCTCCTCAACAATTGCAACTTAGGGTTTTATCCACAAACCCTAACTGCAATGGCTTCTTAGGGAGAAACCCTAACCCTAGATGTCAAGAATGCTCAAGAAACCCTAGTCCCTCAAGGCAAGAAAGATAAGGTACAAGGAAGAATGATAGAGTGAGAGATACAAATGCTCCTCATCCCACATCTTTAAACCCCAAAAATATAAGATGTAACCTCTCCAAGCATGAACTATGAGAATGACTCTCTTGTTCCTTTATTTATATGCGAAGTGAAGCGAGGTCTTCAAGTCAAGTGGTCCCAATCCACTAAAATCAACCTACAAGATGCAAGTAGGTCCACATGTGAAACACCATGATAAGTGACACATGTCAAGCTCCAAGGTGATGGTGATCCACAAGCAAGGCTCCAATACAACGACACTTCTCATCCATGGTTCAAATCTCCTTCAAGGGCTCCAATGCCTCTCCCAGGTCATGTGCTCCTTCATGTTCACTTACCTTCACTATCATTGTCGCAACCTAGGCGTCCCCAAGTCAACCATTAGATTCCACGCGAGCATCCAGGCAACCCATTGTTGTCCAAGGCTTAATGGCCTCCTTCGGAATTACAACACTTGAATTCAAAGTGTTCTCCAAATGATCAACCTCTTCTATGTGGTCAATATGTAGAGCTTTACTAAGCTGTTTGAAGATCTCCAATGGTTCAAGGAATACTGTTAATTAAGAATCCATATAAGTTCTAGCAACTAATGAGTAAGGCACCTCCAATGTGCAAGTCCATCCCGATTCAATCAAGGGCTAACCATACACCATGCACTCCACATTGCATGAAGCACCCCATACATGCTGTGAACAATTACGAATTAGCCAAGGAGAAAACAACACTTGATATGCACTGAGCAAGTGCACTAGATAAGGTAAATTTATCAATGTCCAATAAATGATCACCGATGTAGGTCAATTGGATTGTTTTAAGTACAACGATGTATAAACAGGAGCGCTAAAGTGGCTCCTCTATAAAGTCTAATTTAAGACCTAGAAGGCTAACTCCAAAGAATGGAGAAGTGGTCCATAGGCATTCTAGAGTTTAACCATAGGCTTGCTAAGAATAAGAGACCATAAGAGCATCATAGAGAGATAAACAAGCACAATGATCACACCAAGAAAGCAAGAGGTTGCAACAATATATGGTTTTTTAAGGCATAAAACACTTTAAAAGAATGATGGCCATTGGCTAAGGAATGATTAAGAAGATCACAAATTGATGATTTAACTTTCGAAAGCACAGGGTATCCTTCTCAAAAGGGGTTGTGGGTGTTGAAGAATGTAACTAGGTTCGATCTTCATAATTGTACTTGAGTCATAATGAAATACATTTATCAAAAGAAATTTTATTATTAAATAAATTGACTTATTAAAGCATGGGTTTCATGCTTGGGTCAACTATTTTTAGGTCAAGGTCTCCATTGAAGACCTCTAGGGTTTATGTCAAGTGTCTTTGTCCATGTTATATTGTAAAGAACCCTTCTTGGGAATTATTTGTCAAGAAATAAAATTATTTTAATGTAAATTAAGTCAATTAGGCCTCCACCAAGTCGGCCTCAGGGAAGGACAAGTTGGCCTCAAACAGGGTAATTCGACCTCACAAGAAGCGTATATATTGGAGCAACTTGACCTCATTTGACATACACACTCACAACAAGTTCGATCTGCAGTTGCAGTAGCTGGAAAAGAGTGCGAAGTTGCAGGAGAAGGAGAGATGCTGGGGAGAAGAAAATCAAGTTTTTTGGTTACTTCTCTCACACGTGTGAAGATATTGAGCTGAAGCTGGGGCCGAAAATTCTGTTTTTGTTTCAGGGTCAAAGTTCTGTTGCAGGAGGTCAAAAATCTGCAGTCCCTGGGAGGCCGAAATTTCTGCAGTAGTTGCAGTAACCGGGACTGAAATTTCTGAAGTTTTGCTGGGCTGAAGTTGCCAAACAGGAAGAGACGATTGAAGGTTGCTGCATCATATTAGAAGGCTGACTTGGCAGAGGAGGAAGGTCTATAGGTTAAGGTCTTGGATGTCTCAACGTCATATGAATCTACTGAAGGAAGAGTTCTTGACTGGGTTTTCCCCTATATAGGGGTTTTGCCCTGGGTTTGCACCTACATCTGGTGTCCTTGATCTTCATGTTTTGTTTTTGGTGATTGCTTGATGAACTAAGATAAAAGAAGAACATAAGAAAGATATTAATAACTCAAAGAAATCACAAGTAATTATTAACAAAGAGAAATTCTTTCTGCCTTTCTGATTTTCCAACAGTGGGCCCACATAGAAGTTGATTTAGTTGGCCTTAACCATAATTGGATATTACAATAAAAAAATTACAGAAATTTCTACCCAAATGTATTAATTTAATAATTGCACAATATGAGTTGACTGTATCCAAATGTGAGGATTACACTATTCTCAAAAGCAAATGAACTGCCTGAGGGGAGTCGAAATGCACTACAGGTCTTCCCAAAATTGCATTTGGGGGGCGTGGGAATTCAACCTAGAGGGGACAATAAAACTGAGTTGATTCATCAACTGATAATCTTTGATACCACTTAGATAAAATCACATGGGTATTTTCACACATCAAGGTTCACGCATTGCCACCTTTGAGGCAGGATAGTCTTCCTTGACGGAAAATGAAAGAAATTCTTTGTTAGGCTCCTAGAAGCTGGACAAATCCAATTATAGGACTCCCAAGCTTTCTTAAGCCGTGCGTGAATGATAGACTTGGGAGGAACTCGACTAATGAAGAAACCTAACAGGGTTCGACATTTAAGGCCATTGCAAACAAACACCATGTTAATTAACATGAATACCAATAACAATTATATTTGGAGGGATATCAGTACCTCGTGAAACTTGTGAGGGACATTTGGCGACATCATTGCTTTCACTAACAATATCTTTAGCGGAATTAGCAAAGTGATATCAGGTTGTAGGGTGGCCATTTGGTCCGTTCAAGCCTTATGATGGTTGAGTTAGGCCCTGTTGGCCAGATCACATCAATAAAAGTTGTTAAATCTGGCTATTATGCCAATTAGATAGCCAATCTCCTAAAAATACATATGCAGTCTCTCCTAAGGTTAACCCTAGCAGAGCCACCTCAACAGTTCATCGTTCTCTTTGTTGATCTCATAATATCTTCTAATCAAAGATAGTTATCAGAAGCATTGTTATTCATCTAAACAAGAAACAAAATCCAATGAAATCTAATTATCAACCAACAGCCATTCAGGGATTCTCTTAATGATAATGTCTAAGGGAAACCATCTTTGTCTTCCTCCTCCTCAGAGCCCCTACTTCCCTGGAAAATCCCTCTAGCCTTTATGTTTACTCGCTTTGTTCATTCAATGTTCTTTCTCCTATACTGTCTTATCATTGCATTTTTTAGTTTACCTGCAAAACATCATTGCTTTTCTTCAGGAATGATGAGATTCATAATCAAATATATGCAGTAGCCACTGTTATTACATTAATCCTCATTTCAGTGAAGTTCGTTTCTAGGGAGATAGATGTACTAATCACCAGCGTTGCAGAACTTGCACTCTGCAAGAAACCAGTCCTACTGAACCAGATTATTACATTACTCTCCATTTCAGTGAAGCTCGATTCTAGGGAGAGTTACTAATCACCAGCATTGCAGAACTTGGACTCTGCAAGAAACTAGTCCAAAATTGTTGATGCAGGAGAACTCAGCAAAAACTCTCATGGAGTGATAAAAAAGGCACTAGTTTCATCTTTTTTTCAACTTGAATTAAAATATAAACTTGAAACAACATCGATAAGCTGAAGCAAAGTTTTCCTCCAACACAAAATCAGCAACTAAAAAAGCAAAATGAAGTGAGGAATCTGCTGCTAGTTTTCAAATGTGTGTAAAAACTCACCAAACTTATGAGTTATTGAAAACTGTAAAAAATCTGTTATGTTTTCAGCTGACTAATTCCTCTATGATTGACTCGTCAATTAATCAGCGAGTTTTGCAAACTGCTAATCACAGCTTCAAATGTTCATTTAGATGGATTTTATAATGCTCAATTATATTAATATTGCTCTTTCTATTTTTAACAGAAAATAACAAAATATTGCTATGTATGTTAATTGTTTTGTGCTTGTGTTTGTCTACTGCTGTAGTTAGTAAATTGAACATTAGAGTGCGGAAAGCATCTAAAGAGAAACTCTCTGCTGTACGGTAACTTATTTTGTCTCATTACAGGTTCCCTTTGTTTTAATTGAAAAGGACGGACAGCAGAGTCTCAACTTTGTGCACATTAACCTGGACGAGTCAAGGCACAAATTGCCACTTATAACAGTTTATCATCGCTTGCACCCAGTCCAAGCATCTCCATACACAGTTTTTCAAGCCATTTTTGGCCGTGGTTATCCAGTATGTTAATTTTGTGGAACATTGAGATTCACATTGTTTTTTGTTTGTTACTAAACTAACCAAGCCTTTTTTGATGGAATCCTGTAAGTTACATTTAGTGGGTAGTAAATTTGCATATTAGTTAAAACTTAATCTTCTATTTCATTTTCCTTTTTGATGGTTTCTGACTATTTTGAACACTATGTTGAATCAAGGTTGGTCTGTTGGATGAAGAAAAGATCTTACCACCTGGCAAAGAGATCACTGCAACTGGCCAGTTATATTTGTCACATGATGGACATCCTGCTATTAAGTCATGCAAGTGGCTACCATATTTCTTGTGAGTATGTGAAATTTTGAGTGCCAGGATTGCATGGCATTTATTCTGAACTAAATTTTTTTTATATCATCAGGTCCTTAAATCCCACATGTCTGTAAAGGAATGCTTGACATTTTTTTTACCATGTTCTCTTTGATTAAGTTGGCCATGTTATGTTATAGGATGATTTTGAATGTTTTGTTGACCCATTAGTTGTTTTTTGGGTCAGTTTGTAATTGTCTTACTTTGTCCAGGTCTGACCTTTCAAAGGATCAACTGGTAGAAGACATAACCATTGGAAAAGCAGTTCTATTTTGGAGTGGTGTAGTCCTTAGTACTGCAGCAATTGTCGTTCTAAGTTATGCTGCTTTCAGGTATTTCAGATGGGACATTTTGTTGTAGCTGGCATAGAATCAGTTCTAAGTTTTCTCAGTGTGGTACATGGTACAACAAATTTTGAAATTCAGCGTGTTTTCATCAAACACTATTAAGATATGCTTTACAAAAAGTGCGATGTTTGCAAGATGCAAAAACAAAAACAAAAGCAAATTAAATAATTGATTCTCTACTAGATACTAAACAATGCACAGAAGAAATAGCAATGTTGGAGTGCTGTCCCTTATTTTTGCTTTTTGAACTAGAACAGTGTCTTTGAAATAGCATGCCTTTTTTGGTGGGCTGTACTTATATTTCAACTTAATTGAGCTCTTCTATTGAATGTGTTGAATTATACAGTTGACATTTTTCCGATCATTTCTGGGGCATACCTGAAACTTTTTTAAGAATTAAGATTCTGTAACGTTGTATGCAAGTGAAGGGATCATTCATGCATGATCAGCAGATGCTAGTTTTGGCTGAAATAGCACAATGCATTTAATTATTGAACCTGAGTACATGGATGATGTATGCAAGTCAAGGGACCATTCATGCATAATCAGCAGATGCTAATTTTGGCTGAAATAGAACAGTGCATTTAATTATTGAACCCAAGTACATGGATGAATTAGATAAAGCAGCATGAATTTTGCAGGGTAGATCTTTATGGATAGTGATCTCCCATTATAAACAAAGTGAATATTGGGATACCTTTGTATGGGCTCTAGCCTGGAGTATTAGAGATTGTAACTAACATGGACACTTAATCAAAAACGTTAAAATCAATTCATGCAAAGTTAATAAACTTATAAGCATGGGCACTTGACCATTTCAAACCATTTGTGATTCTTCGAGTGTCTTAAAGCTGGAAACTGCTGGCATATTTGGTCACCTCTTGTAAGATGGCTAAGAAACCCTTGAACCAAATGAATGTGTTAAAAAGATCAGATGGTTATTTGAAGCAAGGCTGCTTGGGAGCGGGAGCAGGGAGCGACATTTTCAAAAGCTCCTGGGTCAGGAGCAAATTTTATATAACAAATATATTTTTTATATATTTTGATGCATATATTTCAACGAAAGCATGTATATTGATGAATTAGTGATTAAAAACAGTGTAGAAAAAGTCGGCAAGAAGTCCCGACTTTTTGAAAAAATCCTGAATTTTTCCTTGAGCCGACTTTTTCATTCCTGAAAAAGTTGCGATTTTATCCTCGAAGTCTCGACTTTTTCCAAAAAATCGTGAGTGAGGTAGTTTCTTTAATAATTTTTTTTGAAAAAATCGGGATTTTTTTTCTTCTAAAAAGTCAGGTTTTTATCCTAAAATCAATATTTTTGTATTTTTTTTAGTTTTTCTGACTTTTTGCCGACCTTTTAAAAAAACTCCAGACTTTATCGAGTTTTCAACTTTTGGACCCTTGTCGATTTAATCCCGACTTCGACTTTTTCCACATTGATAAAAAAACATAAAAACATGGATTAAACCATATAACATCATATAGTAGTTAAAAAGTTATACTTCATCAACAATAGATCCACAAGTTATGACATCTCGATTCTCATCAACATTATAGTTTCAAAGTTTCAATATATAGCATTTGTCATCAGTAAAGTTGTACTTGTAACCATTACAAGTAATCAAACCATAACAAAGAATATCAAGGTTTCAAACATGAAATGAAATGTTCCATGAAACATCATATCAATAATTCATGAATCATTACCAATATGTTATAAATGCCAACTTCAAACTTCAAACTTAAGTTGTCGTATATTGTCTACAAAAAAT
Source organism: Pinus albicaulis (assembly GCA_034641835.2). Classification (NCBI taxonomy): domain Eukaryota; kingdom Viridiplantae; phylum Streptophyta; class Pinopsida; order Pinales; family Pinaceae; genus Pinus; species Pinus albicaulis. The sequence goes on from CM076570.1 coordinate 1,438,586,470, forward strand.
ACCATAATAAATATGAAAGAGGCAATAGTTATAAAAATTACTATAATGTACAAACTAGAAAATGCATGTAAATCTATATTTTATCTCTTCTTTCCACGACAAAATTCTAGTTTCTTCAAGGATGATCCATGAGTCTCCTCCTGCATAGTGGGACGACCACGTCCAGAATCAGAGGGCACATGACCTCCATGCAATGTTGCAGATGGAGTTTGTGGCAAAAACAAAGATGGTTCCCTTGCAACTTTATCACTGCCAGAGGATGATGGGGGTGGTATGGTGAACGCTGCTTCATCATCACCTTTCAAAAGCTCTACTTCCAATTCTTCTAAATGTATAGCTCCATCCTCCAAACTATCCTCCTTTGGGTTGTTGTCCCAAGTCATATATGATCTATTAGTATGGCAAATGCTGCTTCGTCATCATCTTTCAAAAGCTCTGCTTCCAATTCTTCTAATGTATAGCTCCATCCTCCAAACTATCCTCCTTTGCGTCGTTGTCCCAAGTCATATATGATCTATTAGCTTGAGCCCGCTCACAATAATGTGTCAACAACCTCAAGTTGTAGTGCACAAAAACCAAACTTTTTCCCCAGTTTTCATTGAGGAAATTTCTTCCCACGTTATGGATGAAGCTATAGGTGCTCCAACACCTCTCTGCAGAAGAAGTATTAACGACCCGTGACAACACTTTTATTGTTAATTTTGCTAGGGTCCCCCAAAGGCATAAATGTTCCACGATGTGATAACATCTATTTTGTCCCTATCTTCGATTTCATGCAAATAACCAAACACTTTAGTTTGAATGAAGTATTTGCCTAATTCTCCAAGTAATCTAGCACACTCGTCCCTATCAGGGACCAACTTGTCTAATGCTGCCATATACCCAACTTGTACCTTTGGATTTGTATGGGGCTTGGTCCTAACCCCAACCCTAGGTGTAGGTTTTCCCAACCAAGATGGAGAGTAGTATTTTGGCATAAAGATATATGCCAAGGTATGTAGTGGAACATTAAGGTTATCCCACCGTGCACACATATTTGTAAATACAATCATACAAGATGGGGTCTTTTTGCTGAACATTATCTTTTATTTGCCCCAACATGTTATCCATCGATTCATACACCATTTTGGCATAAAGATATACGCCAAGGTATGTAGTGGAACATTAAGGTTATCCCACCGTGCACACATATTTGTAAATACAATCATACAAGATGGGAGCTTTTCTCTGAACAATATCTTTTATTTGCCCCAACATGTTATCCATCTGTTCATACACCTCCCCAATCATCGGTGCATATGTATCTACAAAACGAATCATGATATAAATGGGCTTGGTGTATTGCAAAACATCCCCCACATTTTCCCAAAATAGACCATCAAGAGCGATATCCCACACCTCTTCAAAATCATCCCTGTCAGTTGCGGTTGTAGCCCTATCCTTTAATACCTGCCAATGTGGACTTAATACTATGCTAGCCAATGACTCTCTTACCTTCAAAAGGCGCCTGAAGGTGAGGTAATAGCTAGCTAATCTAGTCTTCCCAAACTTCAGTATCTCCAACCTTGAGTGACTGCAGAAAAGCCCATGGGTATTGCTATCATTCTCTTGCCTCTCTTGTACAATTTACCAACCCATTTGTATTGAGGTTCCTTGATCTTAATAATGTCATGCATCAAAAGGTTCATTGTGTGAACCAAACACCCAAGCCAAAATATGTTGGGGTATTTATCATCAATGATTGCTTCGAGTGCTTTACAATTAGAGACATTATCAATGATGATTTGGATGACATTTTATGGTCTGATACTTTCAATTATTTGAATCAATGGCTATGCAATGTTGATGGTGGTCTTGAACTTTTATGAGTAATGACGTGATGAAACGAACACTGCACTAGTAGCAGAGGCACCAAGAACATTTATCAATGGCTTTTTACGTTTGTCCAGCTATCAAATACAATGGATACCGCATATTCATTCCAAGCATTTGTGAATCTACCCAAAGCATTTGTTATTTTGGGTTTTTTCATGATCAAGTCTCGTGGTTCTAGCTTTGTCATACCCAGAGCTCTTGTATCCTTTAGGGGTATCCTTGATGGCGGAAACCATTTCATGCAAATAAAGTGAGTGAAGAACATTGAATGATATCCCACATGCGTAGAGAAGACAATTTTTTTTTGCATCCACATCATCCCTACACCCTTGATCAAGGAATTCTAATATGGTTCTACACCTTAAAGGGACATCTGCCCCTGTGCCTCCATATCCACTACCATGGGTAGATGCTGATGGAATTCTTACTCTATGTGATTGTGGGCTAGCGGTGTCATGTTCAAAGTCACCCTTTGATCTTTTAGATTTGTATTGGGCTTCCTCCTCTTCCCTTATGTATTTGTCTCTTTGTTGTGCTGACACTCTTCCCCAAGTTTTGATTCCTATTTCTTAGTTCCATGATCCATCCCATGCCATTTTCTCACAAAGATGCTTTTTGGTACAGGTATATGAATCTGTGTAAGTGATTTTGCAATGGGAACATGTAAATTTAGTGGTTCCACTTCCTTTTCCTCCTGAAAGCATAGTAACATATTTCCACAAGGGGGTTTGGTCTACCTTGGTTTTCTTTCCATCATCATCTCCACTCGCACTATCCTCCTCATCCTCTTGGTACTCCTCTTCTCCAGGGTTTCCAAATCCACCACTACCGACTTCTTTATCATCTTCATCATTTCTTCTTCTGCTTCTCCCTAACACCATCATAACAAAAAAAGGAACCAACAAGAGAATGCCAAGCAGTATACCCATCATGTTTGGTGGAGTTACAGTTTCTTGTCTGCAATAGAATGGAGGAATGGGAATTGGGAATGATTAGGAGAAGAGAACATCATTCATTCAACATATAAAAAATGCAAATGATATATGGAAAAAAATGAACGAGTTTAGATCCTACCACTTTGGCTCTCCAATGGTGGTGCCTTCAATCTCCTAAGCTCTCTCAAATGGTAGCCTTTAATCTCCCTTGCAAGCTCCTCAAGCTGCTCAAGCTCATACCCTCTCAATATTTCTCAACTCAAGCTCCTCAAGCCCTCTCAATCTCTCTCAATCTCTTGCAAATGACACATTGTGAGAGGGGAGGAGGCCTGGAGACCTTTTATCCTTTTGGCCCCTTCCCTCCCAAAAAAATTGAGAGAAATTTATGGCACGGGGGCGCTTGCTCCCCAATTTTAAAAATCACTCCCGACAGGGGAGGGAGCACAATTTTTTTAAATTCGTTCCCGCACTCCCGAAATTCGTTCCAACGCTCCTGGGATCGCTTCCTATGCTCTCCCGACCGGAGCACGCTTCGGGAGTGGATTCGGTGGGGGGAAGGGTCTCTACCCTGCAGCCCTGGTTCAAAGTTCTCTTGTATAGATTCCATCACATGAATGTGCAGGCATATCTATAAAGAAGACATCCTTAGCATTCATGATCTTAGTTTTGTCTGGATACTCACAAAGCTGCCCTTTCCTCAATGAAACTCCCATGTCATAGATGGTTGCAGAAAGGTGTGCCATTTTCTAATAACCATCTAGTATGGTGTATTGTCCGTGGGTATCCCTTTACTTGATATGTAGTTCTAGGATTTGTTGTGCTTTCCTACAGGGCTGCACAATCTGATTATTATTTATGAAACATCTAAATGACTGTTCTGGATCACATTCAGTTGACTGCTGCCATGAATTCAGTAAAAAATGATTTCAAAATTTATCTAAATGAAATTTGCATTAAGATATATATGTCAAAAGATCTTTAGTTTTCTTCTGTCTTCTGCAGGAATTGGCATAGATGGAAAGAGTGGAGACACCAGAGGCAGGCTCGGCAAGCAAGAGAGGATCCACCTGTGTCAAATGCGGCTGAGGATGAATCTGGGAATGTGCCAGATGGGGAATTATGTGTTGTTTGTCTGATGAGACGGAGAAGATCTGCTTTTATTCCTTGTGGGCATCATGTTTGTTGTTCAAGGTGTGCTCAGCTAGTGGAGCGTGACTCTAATCCAAAATGTCCTGTATGCAGACAGAATGTACGGAACTCAGTGAGGATATATGATTCTTGAAATATTAATTTTTGCCATAGCGCACTGTATCAAGTGTTGCTGGCAGTTATTAAAAGCATGTCATTTCTGTGTTAAGTACAGAAATTCTTGAAATGGGTCTATTGGTACAGGACCTAAGATTTGTATAGAATATATACATTATATTTTTCTAATTGCAATTTTGTACTCGTACAATTTATTTAGGCTTGTGCCTGCAATAGACAAACTTAGATCTGTAGGGCAGCTGACAAAATGTAGCTATGCTGTTATTATCCATGTGCTCATTCTGGAAACACTGGTTTCATAAGCTCCATGCAAACGGGACGCTGTTGGCATGGTAAATGGTAAATATATTTGTGAACATTATATTCAGTATCGTGTCCATATTTATAAATTCCTTTTGATTCAAATTTTGAATGGCTAGATTTGATTGTAACATATTGTAACATGTTGGAATCATTTGAAATGTAATTCAAGTTTTATATTTGCACCCTATGTTAGAGTCTGAGATTTATATTTTAGACCTCTGCAAAATATTCTTAGCATTATTAAGTAAAACTATCCTTTCCCTCGCCAGAGTGCAAGTGACATTATTGTTACAGTTGGCCAGCGGGTGTACCTTTGTTGCCAAAAGCTTTTATCCAGGGCTCTCTAAGTCTGGTGGCTGAAGCTTTCTTGTGTTGCAGTTGGCCTTGGAAGATAACAGAGACACTAATATCTGGCCGGAGAATGATTCCAAGTAGCAGATTTTTCTTCATTTTCCATTTGCTTAAATGTCCATCTTTGTCATTTACTATGTTTTGAATGGCAATCTGTACAAGCTTTTGGTGCTGCCATGAATTCAGTCCTTCGCTCTGGGTATTGGAATCCTTACCCTTTCTCTTCCCTGGTTATCTTTTTGGTGTTAGCCTGTAGGTGTACTTTCGAGGTGCTTAGAGGGTTTAACACTGCTAACTATACTGCTGATGAATAGTCACTTTTAGGTATCGAAACTTGAGGGTTAGTTTTTGCCATTTGGCTAAACATTGACAAAAGTTTCAATAACCACTCTCAGACGTGTACTAAATATTTTTCACCTACTTTCATTCATAAACGTCAAGTATTTTGATATTCACCCCAAATTTCTAGGAGTATTTAGTTTAAATATTGGTTTTTGTTTCTATATATAATATATTATTCTTAATCTTGGCCATCTTTCTAGCAGTCTGTATGACTCATGCATCTGGTATGGATAGGAGCTTCAACCAAATTGCCGGAAACAACAGGCTGGGAGTAACATTAATTATATTATAAAATATAAAACATCAATTAAAAAGGATGAAAAATAGACATTTTTGAACCTCAACTATCAGAGATGATCGAAAATAAAACGTCAAACCCGCAGTGCTAAAGGTATTTGCAAGGTGGATGTCTTGTGATCAAGGCTTCAGAGTAGACAATAAATTAGCCCACAGGATGTTACATAATGGAAGGGAAGGGAAGGGAATTTGCAAGGTGGATGTCTTGTGATCAAGGCTTCAGAGTAGACCATAAATAATCCCACAGGATGTTACATAATGGAAGGGAAGGGAAGGGACAACTCACAAAAAGTATACTATCTTTAAGATTTGTTAATGTTGGGAATCACGATTGCCATTAGACCAAAACTTGCAGGTGTTAGTCAATGATCACATCACCAGAGATAAGGATCCATGAGAGGCGGTTAGTCCATGTCGCGAAACACACAGAGAGCGTTGGTATATCCAATGTCCAACAATCTCCCCCCAACGCGAGCCGGGTGTGTAACGAACTTGTGACCTGCGCTCGGATACCACTTGTTGGGAATCACGATTGCCATTAGACCAAAACCCACAGGTGTTATAGTCAACGATCACATCGCCATAGATAAGGATCCATGAGAGGCGGTTAGTCCATGTCACGAAACACACAGGGAGCGTTGGTATATCCAATGTCCAACAGCTAATCCACATTATTTGGAATTTATGTATTTTTTGCTGTTGTGGAATTTATCAAGCAATATGTGCTTTTTTAAAACAGTGGGAAAATCTATCATAACTCGGTTGTCAAACCAGTAGTGGGGACAGCCATTGTTGGTGGCTATCTGCAAATGCAGTCCGACTTAGCACTGTTATTCAAGGAAAACCACGCCATTTGGAATTTTCCGCAGTGGGGACAACCATTGTTGGTGGCTATCTGCAAATGCAGTCTGTCTTATCACTGTTAGACTTATCACTGTTATTCAAGGAAAACCACGCCACCTGAAATTACCCGCTGGTGGTCCGTAAGGGGAAGACTTTCACTTCTGCTAAGTGCTTCTGGGTCTTGGGCAGTCAAACCTATTTCGTTAGATTCAAGAAAGAAGAACTCTTAGCCAAACAGAAATAGTTTTACGACATACTCCAGGCCCATAAACGATATATATACCTACAAAGTCACACTTTTTTTTGAATATTTTAATTCCTATGTATTCATTAGTTGGCCCCAATTTACAATTGAATCCAATAGATATATCCGCCCAACGCTACTCTGTATGCATATAAATCTGGTAATCCCGTTCAAGGATCCTCTTAAACAAATCTAATCGTCAGATTTTTCCATATTGCAGTTCAGGATGGTTACAGGGTGAAATCTAGGTTAAAATGCGGCTTGTTAGAGGACAATCGTGATATACTTGCTAGTAACTTTCAAATGTTTTGAAGAAAATAACCGCACATGATACGCTTATTTTCAAATTAAATCATCCCTTATTGTATTACCCAATTTAAAGGTTACGATAGAAACCATCTCGTTGATTGCTCATTGGTACCTGAATTTCCACTGCTGCTTGATGATTGTTTAGTTATATTTGCATTTTTAGGTCGTCATTCAATGTATTCTGTCAAGAACATATAGATGCGGGAACAAACTCCTTTGGGGTTTCAAGGACTCTCATACGAGTTGTTTTGGCTGTTGCTTAGAGCCACTGAATCTTCATCTAGGTGTGTGTTATTTAGAGGCGAGTCATGAATTAGGTTTTTTTTGCACTCGAACAAAAATGGAATGACATTTTAGCTCATGTAGACTTAATTTCTGGTCAGCAATAATGAATCACAAAGTTGTTATTTTTTAACCTAATTTTTTTGTGAAAATAGACCGTCTTTATGTAGCTTCACCTATCATGAACTTATTGTTATCCATGTTTTAGATCTTTTGATCTATGATCTTTTTTGTACTCGGTGATTCTAGGTCCACCACATAGTTGTTGGATAGGTGTAGGGGATAGCACCATTACATGTTATTCTAGGTCCTTCATAGTTGTTGGAAGTGTAGGCGTAGGGGATCGCACCATTACATGTTATTCAATGTTACATTGGTATAAGGGAAAATTTTAAAGATGGAAATTTATCTTAAAGTTTAGAAATATTGACAAATCTTACACGTTTCTAATATGCAAACTGTGAAATATTTGGCAATATTTTTGAAAAAATACTTAAATTTATAATGATTTTATATACTAGGCTCTATAAATTATTGACAATATTTACGGTAAAATAATTTTATGCTATAACACTTGGGCGGGTCATTTTAGAAAAAAATGGAAATTAGTGAATCCTTTTTATTTTATTTTTGAAAATGCTTGGAAAATTAAGTCTCCTGTGAATATTAGCCTCTAACAATTTCTGTGGTTGCTATGTTAGGTTAGACATGATGATTTATTTGATATGTTATGGGTGACAATATATGGATTATTATTTTTATTGTCATGCAATATCTAAGTCGATACTTGGTAGCATAAAGATTCAGTTTTTAATGGATATTGGGTATGATTTTTTATCAGTGATGATTGTAGTTTCCATTGGTGGTTTCAATTTATTTGCTTAGCATATGGTAATCATATAGTTTTTGAAAATGCTCATTTTATACCATTACTAGTACTTTTTGTATCCCATTCAAAAACTACATATTTATTTCACCTATTTCATAATAACACCTCACTTATGTGAGTGCGAAAGGAAACTTTTTTTTCCACCCACTTTACTTTCCTTTGCATCCTATGTGAATATAATAGGAAGCTCCTACGGTAAAAGGTTTGATGGTTCGGACGCTCTAATGCTCCTGCATTAGTTTTTCACTTAATTTTAAAAATTTCCCATTGGTATGTTTGTGAAAGAACAAAAGTCCTTACAGATGATGTCCAATCAATGTGTATTGGTTTCTAGGGTCTTGTTCAAAACAAACTTTGATGGTATGTTATTAACATGTTTAGACAACCTTAAAATATTATGAAACACCAAAATAAATGTATGAAGGTGTTTGCAACAAGCACTTTTCTCTAGTGGCAATTGTTCATAGAGCCATTATAATAGGTTTAATTGGCCTATTGTGTTTAAACATGTGCATAAATTGATCAAGAAGTATCCACCTTATCAAAATTTTTCTAGAATGATGAATAGAGCTACTATGTGCTTAAAAACAATTGTAGTTGAAAGTATTTTTGGACGATTGGGTTTGGATGTTATTATCCCCATAAATCCAAAATCTAGGATGGTCCATTCTTATATAATGATGACGATAGATTATTTCATGGAATGGATTGGAATAGTATTGATAAAGGTGTCATATTTAAAGTAACTTATTCAATTTTTGCAGGAACATATTTAATATAGGTTTGGTGCCCTTGTTATAGCATAATTTGCCTCACTTATCTTTTGATGCACTTGTTGGCTATGGAATCACCTCATTATCCAAATAAAAACCCAAATTTTAGTTAAAAATGACTCTTTCAAATTCCATACATAAGTTTCCCAGATAAAAAATGCCTATATATGTGGGTCCTATAAAAGAAGAAACCCACATGTCTTATAATACATTAAAAACTACATAAAATATGTGCTTTTTAGGGAAAGGTTAATGGGTTAGACCGGAAGCCACTTATTATAGCCTGTGTCATAACCACCCGAATCCATTTTTGTTGGTATCTATTCACACCTTAGGTGGTTCACCATACACATTATTTTCCTTTGTATCATAACATTGGGAAAATTATTCCCGATCATGTATGTTATCCCCATACTTTTAAAAAATATCCCTTCTTCTAGAAATATTCGTTTCCATGTTGTAGTGCCGAGCCTCTTTATCACACTATCATAACTTCTGTTGGAGGAGACCTTTGGTGGCCTAAGAAGGAAGTATCAGGATGATTTTTTCGTTCATTCTACGAAACAAGGGTCATGTTACTATGTAACTACCTTTTATTTGTACATCTTAATAAATAAACTCATGTTCCATTCGTATTGAATTGTTTATATGGCATGTTTCTAATTATGCAATTGTATTATTTTTTGACTAACATAGCATATATCTTTGTATACTTTGTTATTTCTATACTTATTTTTTCTAACTGCTCATGTTGCAGGTCTTTACATTTGGAGCGAGAGCGAGGTTTTGGACCCTTTGGATTTACATCGAATGTAGGACCCACATATGAATGCTTAAAACTCTCTTTTCCAATTTGAATCATATTATATCATTGCTTGGATTTTATTTATTGTTTGATTACTTCCGCTCTATTGGGGTTATCAACACTAGCCTCAAGGATTTTATCTTGTAACAATCCTAGAGAGTTTTATTATAGATAATGGCTCTATCTTCAGTATGTGTAAGTTCACATCCTTTTGCAATAAATTTGTCATAACAATTGAACAATTGCCAAATTATTATTCATAGGGTTAGATTTTATTTGAATAAAAATATAAATATATAATACAAATTACCAAAAATATGGTATTTACAAACCAAATATATTTGCACAAGAAACTAACTCTTTGGGAAAGTAGAATTGCACCAAAAAGTAATACCATGCATTCCCCATATTCTTGTTTATGGAAAAGATGCCAAATTGTCGGTAAATTTGGAGATAAATGCCTTGGAAATAATTATTAGGATAGAAGATGAACAATGGACCAAATCTTTGAAAATACATTATTATCAATTGATTCAGTTGGAAGAACAAGGATCACAAGCTACGATGACCATATAAAAGAAACATGAAGCAATGACAAGGTATTTTGATCAAATTTATAGGATGAGGGATTTTCATAGAGTTCAATTAGTTTTGTTATGGAACAAGGTTAAAGAGAAACCATATTTACACTTTAAGTTCAAAATATTGTGGATTGGACCGTATCAAATAAAAAAATTATGTGGTTTCAACTCTTATCTACTCAAATACATGGATGGAGTGCTAGAGAAGGTGCCTATTAATTGAAAACACCTTCTTAATCATTTACTTTCATAGACATATCGTTGGCATTGCTTGATCAATGTAATGTAGCCCCCCACACTGCCATTGTCTATAAAATTCATCTTAAATGAATTTAACATTATTCTTATTCATTTTATTCTCATTTTTCACTTGTTTTGACTCCATGCTTACGGGTAAAGACTTTTTGGATTTTCAAATGTTATAATTCCATGCACCCTAGGTTTGTTCTATGTTTTATCTATAAAACATAAACACACTAAACATTCCTAACTTTAAAACTTTTCACAATGGAGTATATCTACAATTAGATAAATGTATGATACACAGTTTAATAACCAAAACTTGTTTCTTACAATTCCATTAATAAGAAAATCATTAGGGCTCCTGTACTAGGGATAGTAGCCCTTTACATTCTTGTACTATTCCAATTACAATGTAAATTCCTTTCGACCAAATACCTAGGGATGCGGCTGTATCCTCTAAGCCTATCTTTCCTAAACAAATACACCTCCAACACTCTAAATACACATTTGTATCAAACTAGGGCATTACTAATCCACTTTAAATTACCAAAAAAATTGTATACTTACCTAGAAGTCCTTGTCCAGCTTGCTATCCATTGCAGGTAGCCTATTTAGCCTTCTTGTAGCCTTAGCATTCTCCATTAGGCCTTCGTCTTACTTCTTTATCCCTTTACCAGTCCTCAAATACACTTATTCATTCCTTAACCTACCATTCTTCCCTTGACCACCTTTTTATCTTCTTCTCAATCCTCCCTGTCTTACGCTCATCTAGCTTAGCAACTCATTTGCATGTGGCTTGCCTTAGGAGGCCTCATTTTAGTCATTGCTTCCACATAACAACACTCTGATCAAGCCTTGGCCTTTCTCCTAGTCCTGCAGACCGTCCAACTAGAAATTGACTAGTTTACTATGATGCAACTAGCATTACCAAACCTCTCCTTGGATTTGGTCTATCATGTTTTAGCCTCCTTTCAAACTCGATCCTCTTTCTATTCTTGCAACTTGTTCAAGACATAGTGCATCTCTCAAATTAGGGCTTCAACCCCTAATTTATTCCAAAAAAACCTCAAATAACTCCCTCCTTGGCCTTGGTTTCCATAACCAAAATTGGTATGTCCTTAGACCTTCCTCCAATGCTAAAACAAAGTTGTCCTTTGCTCCAAACTTCCTCTCTCTTGTGACTCCTTTTGCTACCCGCGACTCGATCATTTTGAGCCTCCACCACACAAGAAGAATAGTCCCTTATGCTTCTTTTAATCAAGCCTATCCATTGGATTTATTTATACTTGCCCTTAGGCCCCTTTTGGAATCCTTTATGTCCTTCAAGAAACCTCCAACACAACCTTAAAATTAAATTTGAACTTCCTTGAGTTCAAAGCCCACTCACTTTAGGTCTGAAGAAAATTTAACCACAATAAAATTAAATATTTACAGAGAGAATTAATAAATCAACCAAAAATAATCACATATTAAAATATGCACACACTTCACCCGAGAAAACCCAAACTTCAGGGAAAAACCAATCCCAATGAAATTTCATTAACCTTGGCCAAAACCTTGGTCAAACTGGCCAACTGAGCCTTCACTGCTCACCTATTAGGACTTTATTACAATAAAGTCTTCCGAGCCTTTTATAGGCCCCATTACTTACAATACCATGGGTACACAATACCATGTGCCCCAAAATCACCAGTGTTTAACCTAGTCAATTTTGACTCTATCCCCGAGTCAATTTTACCTAACATTCCCCCCTTAAATTTGACTTGGGTTTCCTTTACTAAACCCAACCAACCTTTCCAAGTGAGTCAGCCCACCCTGCTCACTCTAGCCCTTACCCCCTCAAATTATATACCCGGGTTTGTGTTAACCTGATATCCCCTTATCACCTAGGTCTAACCCAGACTTTACTAGTAATTATTGAGGGGTATGCATGTCGTACCAGGTCTTACAATAGTAAGCCCATTTATATGCAATTTTTTTTTTCATAATTGTTTTTGTTATCCCTTATTACATCATCTCACCATATACTTGATGTTTCTCTCTCCATGACCAATACACCCTTGTTTCTTCATTGCCTCAATGATGAATCCCTCTAAAAACATGTTCCAATGTATGCCATAGATCCATTGCGGGCCTAACTGGGTTGAGCGATGACAAGAGGTACGTCAATTTCAATATTCTCTCCATCCCCTCCATGTATTATCTGCATGTAAATGACATCAAATCCCTTATGAAAAAGTATGTACATGATATATAGCCCTGCATCAATAAAATCTGTGCTTATGACCATGGCTAGTCCATTGGTGCCTCCACGCTTCTCGTAGCACTTTTATTACTACCTTGTCCATTAACCAAATAAACCCTTGGAGGCATAGGCATCCCTATGAAGCCAATATTTGGCTTTGATACCAAATGAAGAAAGCTGAACCACAACACAAAAAAATATATACAGAGATAATTAATAAAACAACCAACAATAATCACATATTAAAACATACACATAATTTACCTTCGAAAACCCCAACTTCAGGGAAAAACCAATCCCAATGAAATTTCATTAGCATTGGCCAAAACCCTGGCCAACCTGTCGAAGTGATCCTTCATTGCTCACCTCCTAGGTCTTCATTACAATGAAGTATTCCCAACCTTTTATAGGCTCCATTACTTGCAATAACATGGGTACACAATACCATGTGCCCCAAAACCACCACTGTTCAACCTAGTAAATTTTGACTCTATCTCGAGTCAATTTTGCCTAACAAGGTCCAAAACCCCCAACTTGGGTGTAAATCCTACACACAACTTTTTTGGATGTTTCTCTCTCACAAGCCTAGCACCAAGGGCATGCATGAGTACCTCCTGATGCTACCCAATTTCAACGCTCCCTATTATTGAGGGAGATATTTACATTCACTGGAAGTATCTCTATTTCCCATAGTGGAACACATTCCTCTTCCATGGATTCTCTATAACATTCATCATAAGATTGATATTTCGTAATAGAAGCAAAACTTGTTGTAAGAACATAACCCTTATTGTTACTAGAAGCCTCTCGCTTCTTCTTTTCCTGATATGACTTTAAGCCAACCCATGGCTCCTTTTCAAATATGGAAGTATCCTTTCTTCTCTCCAATGATACATTCCTCTAGGGTTGCCGCTTTTCCCTCTTGATCAGTGAAATCCCTCTAGAATTTGACTCCATCTGAATCTCTAAAATATTCTTCTTTTCTTGGTCACTAGGCTTTCCCTTTAGATTGTACAAACCATTCTCTCTAACTCTAGGAACCACTCCTAGGTTAGAGTTAGATCCACCAGGATTTGGTACCACTTTTATATTCCAAAATATAACATCAAACCTCTTTGCCTCAATTTGTGAGATTTAAACATGCTACACCTAAGCTTTGATACCCAAAGTACATCCTAGACTCGCAACAATCCACCTGAATACATCCCGAATGATATAATCATATTTATTTTGAATGCATGCTGATTCTTATATCCAATCTTCACATGTAGATCAAAGTCCCACTCGATTAGGCTCCAAAAAAATTCCTGTGATCCTACCATATGCTTCAAGGCCCCATTATCTAGGAACCGAGCACCCTCACAAATGGTTCTACTTAAAAAAGGAAAGATAAGAGAAAAATCCTCAAATGTCCTAGTAAACTCATCCTTGTCGACTATAACTAGAGTATCCATCACCATATCAAGCTTCTTATATTTCCATCCTTTCTTATTTTGTGGACTTGCTCACATAATGACCACATTCTTCACATGAAAAACATTTCACTTTGCTTAAGTCTTTCTTCTTGATTAAGAACTTCACTTTTCCCTTATTCATCTTACTAGTGAATGACAAATTCTCTACCTTAGTCTTTTGCTGAAGATCCTCGTCCTGAAGTTCCTCTTGGATGATATCATCCCATAAGATATTCCAATACGGAAGTTTCTCCCGTGAGACTACTCCTTTGATAAATGGGTTCCATTGATATGAGAATCCATTTATTGTAGTCCTCACCAAATACGATTCTTACATATTGTCCTCTAAATTGCAAGGTCATCACAAACTTGTGAAATCCTTGTAAGATACGAAGTCACATTCTCTGAACTTTCCATATTGATGTCCTTGAGCTTCTCTCTCAATACCATCTGTCAGTTCTCATTCTCGTTCTAAAAAATGTTTTCATAGTGTCCCGCATGTTCCATAAGTGTCTTTTCCGGTAAGGTGAGGTATCAAGCGATCCTTGAAACCATCAATGAATGATCAACATAGCCTTTGAATAAAATAGTTTATAAAAATAAAAATATACTACATTAGTTGGTGCCTTGATCTGGGTGTTGTAATAATTCCACCGATCATTCACCAACAACACTAGCTTGATTCTTTCCTTCCACGAACTATAGTTAGAAATCCCTTCCAATTGATCCTCAAACCTCAAGCTAGAAATAATATTGACCCAATGCCCTTCCTTTAACAACAAGACAACTTAGCTACCTCTTAGAGCTGCCACTTGTGCACAATTATGACCCAACTTCTCTTTCTTGTGATGCTCATGTTTGAATGATGTTTTCATGATACATGGCTTGCTTATGATGAGATTGTGGATGAGCCCTGATCCCTTTTTGCAGAAGATTATCTTTATTTTCACATGTGGATCTGATGCAAGTCTAATGATTCAGATATGAGGATAGAATATGCAGATCTTGTTGTTGATGACTTTTTTCATGAATGAGACCTATTGTATTTGATTCCTACACATGTTACATTGTGATTATGAAATAAATCTAAAACATGAAGACCTTGGTGATAATAGATCACATGGATGATTGGTTGATACATATTCATTATTGATGAAGTAGTTCTGGTATCGGATAATTCTTTTTGGCAAGAATATGATGTTGTTGCAAAGAACCCGAAGACTTGGTTATTGATGTGATTATGCTACAACAGTTGGATGATACTTGAAGAAATGACTACATTGTCTTATCTTCTAATTGGTTCTATTATATATTGTTGACTCAAGTTGATGGTGTTTTCTCATGCTATATGATGCTTCACTATATATGATTTCATGATGATTCCCTCATATTTTTCTTCAAAGGGAAAATGGAAAGTTAACTTTGATGAATACAAGAGATCGAGTTGATAACTTGTCTCTACAGAAATATATTACGATGTTGAAATTGTAGACCCAGTCAGAGGTTGATGATATTGAAGTTTACCCATGCTTTTGCCGAGAGACATGGTTTGGCGTTGATAGGAACAACCGCAGTTATGGTTTTTAAGCTCCATTTTCTTATTTGATATCTATTTGCTTCATGAAGATGTTTTGATGAGATGGTTGAGAATGTTGATGATGCACATGTCAAGGGGGAGCATTAGCCTTGCTGAGAAGAATGCCTTGTTGGCATTATGTTGGTTGCTGAATTATGATCTCTCTCTTGAGGTCCTTTGGTCTTGGTTATAAAAGTCATGTCTGAAATTTGATGTAAGGGTCATGTTGAGACCTATGATGTAAAAATTGTCATATTTATTAATGTATGGACTTGTTAAAATATGTAAACCCACTTGGTTGGGTAATTGATTCAAGTTTGTAAAGCCACTTGGTTGGGTAGTTGAGCCAAATATGTAATTCCACTTAGTTGGATTATTGATGTAAGTATGAGTCCTTGGTGATATGAAAGGTCATAGTTAGTTGAGTCATAAAATCATGTATTCTATTGAAAATATGTCTGAAGCTTCAACATGTGCTCAGGGGGAGCATGATCAGTATTGTGCAGATCAGATCTACCGAGCTCTTATTTCTACAAGGCAAGAAAAACCTTGGTTCAACACTTGTGTAGTTTTGGCTCATGGTATTGATAAAGACTCAAACTATATAAGGAGAAGAAGATCATCGTGGAAAAGGTGAAAGTGTATGGGTATTGAATGAATACTTCACTCTGAAGTATATATGCATGGAATGGGGTACAATTTATTGAGAGATCTAAAATAATGATGCACCTATGAATACAATGATGGATAAGGATCTCCAGACCTAAAATGACTATGTAGTTGCTTGATCTGTTTGTAGGATGTTTAGATCTATGATATGGCGCATGTTTTCTAAATTGAAGGGTATGATCTGAGTAAGTCTATTGATCTTTACGCAGTCCTGAATATTTATAGATCTATACGTTGGTTCGTCACGATTAAAAGCACGTATAGACGCGGGTTCATTTCAGCAAAAACGCGTATGGAAGTTAGGGTTTCCAGAAGTTGGATGAAGAGGTTATATGTTTATTATTGCTATATTTCTGCTTTCTATCAATGAAGTCTTCATGTAGATCTGGGCTGCTTGAATAATGTATATGCTGCTAGTTAACTATGTACAAATATGATCAAAGAGTGATTAAATATTATTGATGATGTTGAATAAATAAGGGTTCTGCAAATATGAAAAGATGTATGCAAATATGAAAAGATGTATGATTGAAAATCTCAGATTTGTTTCTGAGTCTGATCAAATTCTGGAAATTCAGTATTCACAGATCTATATGCAGGTTGGTGTGCAGGGAAGCGTGTATATACGTAGGTTACAATAAAGTGAAGTAGCGTATGCATTTAATGTGATGAATGATCAAGGTTGAAATTGATTATGCATGTTGATTCAAAAATATGGGTTTATTACTGTGTTCTGGTTATAATGATTTCACTGTTATGTTTAAAGTTTGGGTTATGGCTATTGGTGTTGATCTATATATTGAGTTGTGTTGAAGCTGTTGGATCCAGTGTGAAAATTTATGAAACATGGTCTGCAGTGGGTGTAAGGGTTGAAGCCTTCAGTATGGAAGTAGAAGCTTCCTGCCAGTAGAAGTCGGTGTTCTATTCATGGGGTTGTAGCTCCCTTCCAGTAGTGGATGGTAAACGAGATTAGGGGGTTGGAGCTCCCTTCCAGTAGCAGCTGGAGAACGAGAGAAGATTGCTGCCTTCTACAGGTAGATACCTGCATACTGATATGAGTTTGCTTCAGTACAACATTGTAATCAGTTTTCTATATAATAAATATTGAATACAGAGATGGCAACAATGGTGGTTTTCTCCCAAATTGGGTTTCCACCTTAAATCTTGGTGTTCAAGAGTGATGATTTTGTGTGATGATTTATTCTGTTATTACTGCACATGTTTACTGCTTAACTATCTGATGCATAACTTATGATCTGGGTTAAAGAAAGTTTCTAAATATTTATCTAAATAGTAAATTTATTTGGGTAAACAAAAGTTTCTGTTAGGATAGCAACGTACATACGCTAGTCAAGTTAATCAAAGTCGCGTATATAATTCAGTAAGAGAAAAGAAAAATATCGTGATTCTTGTAAATACTGATACCACTTCCCCCTCTCATTATTTTTCCCAACAATTGGTATCAGAGCAGGTCCTTCTATAGAAGCTTGATCGCTTGAAGGAGATTTTTTCCAATGGGAAGGAAGGAAAAGAAGAAGGCTACTCAAAGGAAGAAGATATCTCAGAAAATGTATGCAACAGAAAATGAAGAAGATGAAACATGTATTGATTGTTGTTTTTGTGTTTCACTTCCTTGTGCATACAATGTTGAAGATAGTGAATATGAAAGTAAAAGTAATCTTTTGGATCTAGAAGTAGAGATTGCTAATCTTAAGAATGAAGTTGAATATCAACGGATTCTATTTAATAAAAGGGAATGTATCTTCAAAGATATGATTTCTAGATTGAATATGTTGTAGCTCCTAGAGACAACCCTGAGTTGCAAAATACTAGTGCCTAGGACATCTTAAAATCAAAGGTTAAAACTGGACAACTGCATAAAATGCCTTTGACAAAATATGGAATGAGAGAACAATGGTTTTGGAGGTTCATGGATGGAGAAGACCTTGGAGTCGATTCATGTGAGTTCCCTATAATGTGAGAGGGATCAAGAGGAAGCAAGGCTTGATGGCTTTCAAATGGGCCAAGTATAAAACAACGAGCAAAAATCTTAAAAATATGCAGAGGTGTTGAGAGAGAATGAAGAAGGAACCCACGATAGACAAACTTAAGAGATTTAAGAATCTGTCCCCTATGAACTCAGAGGAAACATATATGAATGAGTTATGTGCAAAAAAAGAGGTTCGTGGAGTGCGATTTAAGGGAGTACAGGAAGCTTAATGCATGAGCGTTAACACCTTAGCGTTATACAACAAAAATTCATGAATAAAATTTCAGATCACCGGAAGCTACATTACATGAACCATCAAAGAAGAATACCATGAACGATGATTACACATGAAGAGGAGATTATTGATAACAAAAGAAAAAAAATACATATTGCTCATTGCTCCATCTGGAATCCAAATATCAGCTTTGTATTCCTATTAAGTTTAAACAACTCTCCTAAATATGTGTCTCAGAGCACAGGGAGCACAATCATAGAAAACTACAGAAAACTCCTTCAAAATTCTAGAACCTTTGTTTCATCTAAGAACTCACTACATATAGAGTTATCCCTGACGGTCGATGATCGAATATTATGTCATGATTGACCCACATAGGTGTGTTACACATTATTTTGTCACCATGACATATGACTGTCCATATAGGTCTATCACTACCTATATTATACTCCCTTAGAAGTAAAAAACCCTACTGTTCCTAAACCAAGTCTTGGAATTGGAGAAAATCTCATTAAAACCCTTAAAATCCTAACTCCGCACTTTTCCTAGTCTTTTCCTAGGGGTTTGCAGATACTTTTTCGATAGCCTATGACAAATCCCGCACGTTCTGCTAATAAAACCCACGGACCCCCGTAAAAAGTCAAATAAAGGAAAAATTAAGTTCTAGAAGCCCAGTTGGTCGAATATTCTCCAAACTGGAAGCTTCTAGAAGCACTATCAGTTCTAGCTTTATCCCTTCACTCATAGAGCTCTATCCCTCCACTCATGGAGCCTATCTCTTGGTCTATGGAGCTCAGATCCCTTCATGAGAGGAATCCATCCCCCTCTTCATGGAACTGAAACTGCCTCCATTTCCCTATAAATTGAGCGCATGTTTCAGTCTCAGGGGTAGACATACATGTTAGTTGCTGAAGAAATTCTCAAGAGAGCATACTCTCTACACTAGTTGTTGTTGGCATGAGAATAATCACATCCTTATGTCCATAACTCCATGCTGGTTCAAAGAGAGGAAGGCTTGTCAAACTGAAGGAGGAACGATTGTTCAGGACCTCGGGAGAAACTTGTATGACATCAAGGCATCGGGTTGTAAAGTTATTATTTTCATTCAAGATAATACATATGGATCTCCTTTTCTCATTGAGTTGTTCTTATTCTTATTTGAATAATTCAATACTTAGACTCCTTTATCACTAAGTTAGATTAGATGTTCTTAATTATTATATGTTGCAGGTGCTTTAATTCTTTTGTTTGTTTTTGTATTGCAGGTTCTACTTACTGGAGAAGCCTCTTTGGAGCGACTGGATAAAATACTGCACCGAACGTTGGATTTCAAGGTAGGGGCATGTCCTCTTCTTTGGTTATAATAATTCTTAATTGCAAATAATCTAGAGAAAATGATTTACAAATGGATGTTTGTTTCTAGATATTCGTAGAATACTAGGGAGATCGCTCTTGTCCGTAAGAGGGATTAATCTACATAACAAGGTGAAACCAAAAATATCCTAACAAACTATCAGAGCGTGCTTCAAGCAATCACTCCTACAACAGAAAAATCAAAACATAATTGGGTAAAATCGGGATTTTACAAGCCAAACATCACTATCCTAATAGTAAAAAGAAACCAAACAGTTAGCCAGGGAGGCCAAATTGCAAAATCTTCAGAGGAGTGGCGAGAAGTGGCAGATGGTTTTGACTTCATTATGTAATTCCATCTGTTGTTTGGCATCCTCCACTCTCTGAATCTCATGATTTACAATAGCTATTGCGGAACGACCAGTTGTGCTGTGCAGACTGAATTATTTGGTGGGGAGCTCTTGGAGGGACTGCATAACCTGTGACCGAGTGATTTACCAATGAAAGACTCATGCTGAATCTGAAAACCAGGATCCTGATTCTAGAGGGGGTCCCAAGCGGTAAGCAGTATCAGAGAGGGGGGGGTGGTTGGGTGCGAAATGAAAAGAGGAACGCACGTGGAAGAGAGGGTGGTAATGGAAACCGTCTGTTCCAGAACCCCCCCCCCCCATAGTTAAAGTTCTAAGGCCGAGAGGGGTCTGAAATGTCTTAAGGACCGTTGGATGCATAGGGGTGGAGTGGAAGTGAAAGCAGGATGGCGGAAGTCATTTACATTGAAGTGGGTGAAAGAAAGGCCACGTGGTGTTATTGGTGACGTGGAAAAGTGGTGGGACCCACGCCTGCAAAGCGCATATCGCAAATTTTATGTGCGAGAAGGCGGAGTTTAAGCATTAAGACCAGTGATGGGCGAAGTGCAGGGGAGGTGAGGGACGTGGCAGGGTAAAGAAGGGCCGACCACATCACAATCACAAGTATTTACCATGGAGAAATAGAGATAAGCCTTAAACGGTGCGAAGTGTGAAGCGCGGGGAGAAAGGAAGTGACGTGGAGGAAGGTGGGATCTGAACGCAAATCGCACATCGCAAATTTTAGCTTTTAGTTATAAGCTACGGGGGTTAAATTTTAAAATTTTCACAGTGTGGGAGAAGGGATTCACTGGCTATGTGGCGGAGTTTTTATGAATCGACGAAGGTTTAAGTAGTAAGTTTTACATATATATCAATGTATTTCGACGATTGTGTAATGGGTGGGAACTGCGGAGGTGGGGCCAACCTATCGCATCACAAACTAAATAAAATAGATTGCGAGCGCTCAAGAGGTAAGTTAAAGTATATGCAATGCGCTCAAGAGGTAAGTTTGTATGAGACGACATGTGAATGACTTTGGGTTTAATTGAAACATAAGGGGCTAGAGGCCAAATAGAATGACAGAGAGGGCATCTTTAAATATGAGTCAAAAATCAATGCTAACAGGTTCCTTTGAAGCTCTTTGACAGTCAGGATTTTCCTTCCTTTCACTTTCTCCACTTGGTGTGTAGTCACATGCCAACATTGGCTCCATTTTGGGACAACATGCTATTCATCAGTGCTTTGAGAACCTGCAGACCTGAGTGCCTGTGATTTATTGGGTACATGGAGTCGTAAGTGCACATTGATTAGACAAAGTTTTATACTAACGGTCAAGTGGACACAAAATGGAAGATTAAATAGAGGATGATATGGAAGATGAAAACAATGGAGTACAATGATATGATATATACAGTGAGTTAGATCAACTCTCATCAGTGATGAAAGTAAAACTTAAGGAACTACCCGTTTACGGGCGCCTCAAAAAATGTCTCCTTATAAGTTCTCTAGCGCGAAAGTATTATTTCCTTTGTCCTCTACCACCCTGAATAGACCAAACTACAGGGGGTCAAACTTCCGATGTTTCCCTTTGTCTGCTCGCTTGATATCCCATGCAACGCCAAATCACCAACTTGGATTTCTCTATCTTTAGCTCTCTGGTCAAATAAGCCTTTCCTTTTTTCTTGACACTCTGCTAGTCTGAGGCTTACCTGTTCCCGGGTTTCATTCAAATCCACCAACTGATTCATTCTTTGGACGAGGTCATTTGGATCCTCCTTGCTTTATTATAAGAATCGTGCCATAGGTAATGTAAGCTGAATTGGGAAGACCGCGGCTCTGTCATACACTAGCTCATAAAGGGACTTTCCTGTGGATCTTTTAGTGGTGAAGTGATTTTCCCAGAGTGCGAACTTGAGCTGAGAGTCCCAGTTCTTCTAATTTTCATCGATGGTCTTCTGCAGAATTCTCATCAGTGTCTTGTTAGATGATTCTGCCAACCCGTTTCCCTGTGGGTAGTATGCAGTGGAGTGTCCCAACAAGAAGTTGTAACGTTGACAAAAATTTACAAATTTAGCCGACTTAATAGCCTGGTCATTATCTGTAATGATTTTAGCTGGGGATCCAAACCTGGCTATTATTTTCTCCTCCAGGAACTTGATCACCACTGAATCTGTAGCATTTCTTGTGGGCACAAATTATACCCACTTGGTGAAGTAATATGTAGCAGTGAGGATCCATCGACGTTGATTTCTCGAGTCCGGGTGAATCTCTCCTTTGAAATCAATTCCCCACTTCTTGAAAGGTTCTTCAACATGAACTGGGATCAACGAGAGAGGTTCACACCTTTTCTTTTCAGCGAACGCCTGAAATTTCTTGCAGGCCCGACCACGAGCATGTACATCACCAAACAGTTTAGGCCAGAAGAAACCTGCCCTTAGGATCTTGTGTGTAGTGGATTGTCAGCTATAATGTCTGCCACATATCCCTTCGTGGAATTCAACCATCACTTGGTCTACCTCTTGCTCTGTTAAACACAATAGTAGGATCCCCACCGGGTATTTCCAATAAAGTCGCCCATTTTCCACGATATAATTTTGAGACTTCAACCTTAAGGTGTGATACTTGGCCTTATCATAGCTAGGGGGACATCTAAGTGTTAAAATATATTCCACTACATCTTTATACCATGGGGAGAGAAGGTACTTCACATGTGTTTTTTGAGTGGAATATTCTATGCCTTGATGTGCACCTATGTTCTCCTGTGACTCTCCTCATGTCATAGACAGATTTATCCCCAGAGCTTGATAGTTGGATTCAAACAAGATTTTGGCCAGCCCTTGGCCTTTAATGAGCTTGGTAGGCTTTATCTCCAGTTCGTACTCCTGAATCTTGGCTATCCACTTGCACCTTATTCCTTCACTGTTGCCCTGTACCAAAATATCCTTCACCGCTGCTGTGGGAACATAGGAAATTATACAAACTGTAATACATATACCCGGAATGAATTTAGAGATTTGACTAGGGCATAAGCTTGCTTCTCCAAGATATCATATTTCAACACGGTGTCTCGCAGGACTTGGCTGAAGAACGTAATGGGCTGCTCATGTCCTTTGGCATTTTTATGTAGAAGTATTGCAACTATTGTGTGAGGAGATGCGAAAGAGAAAATTACGAATGACTTCCCATAATCTGGACTGAACAACACTAGAGCTTCTGCAAAGGGCTGTTTGATTCTGATGAAGGAGTCCCTGGATTCAGGAGTCCATCTAACTTCACTGTTCTTCTTCAGAATCCCAAGGATGTTTCGGAAAATCTCGACATAGTTGGGAATGAAACTTCTGAGGAAATTTATTCTTCCCAGGAACACTTGTATCTCCTTCATGTTTCTTGGTAGGGGAATGCCATCTATCACCTCTACCCTCTTCAGATCGATCTTCAATCCTTCCTTAGTCACTATGTGCCCTAGTAATGTTCCTTCCTCCAAGTAAAACATTGATTTATGAGGATTTAGAGACAGACCATACCTGCGGGATTTTTCAAAGGTTCGGCGAAGGTTCTCAATGTGTTCAGCGTAAATTTTAAAAAATATGGTGATGTCATCCAGGTAAATCACCACAAATTTGTCTTGCTCTCCTATGAAAGCAATGTCCATCGCACACTAAAATGTAGCACCGAAATTTATTAGGCCAAAGGGCATTTGAGCGTACACAAAGGTTCTCCAAGGCGCGATGAACGTTGTCTTATTTTGGTCTTTCGGGAGCACTGCCACTTGTTTATATCCTGAGAATCCATCCATCATGGACATGCGGGAGGATCCCACCACCTTTTGCAGGATTTTTTCCATCTTTGGGAGGGGATAGTTATCCTCGAGTGAGGCTCTGTTCAGATTGCGAAAGTCCACACAAACTCTGATTTCACCATTCTTCTTTATTACATGAACTAGGTTCGCCACCCATTCAAAGTGTCTTAAAGGGACAATGATCTTGGCCTGCAGCAAATTTTTTATTTCCTTCTCGATAACTCGGAGGATATGGGGGTTGATCTGTCTCAACTTCTGCTTATGAGGCTTCACATCTTCTTTCAGAGGTATTTTATGCTGTATAATATCTATGTCAAATGTCTTCAAATCCTGGTATGACCAGGTAAAGACATATTTATATGATTGGAACAGACTGAGATACTGACCTTAGTATTCTTCAAGAACCCCTTTCCGCGACAACTTTACCACCTCCAGATATTATTTTGTCCCAATATTCACATCCATGACAGGCTCATCGAGAGTCATTTTGCTGGGGTTTACTGGGATGTCATTCTTGTCAAACAATCTCTCCAATGGCACAAGCCCCCTGGGGATGCCATTTCCCTTTAATTGCTGAACATGGTGTCCAGCTAGTGTCTCATCCCACCTAGTTTTTGGCTCTTCACAGTCATCCTCAGGGATTGAATCGATCACCATATTTGAAAATTTGCCTACCGTTTCCATGAAATGCTGGAAATACTCTTCATCTTCGAAGAATTTCCAATACTTTATGTTTTCTAGAATGGAAGGGCAATATCACACTTCAACTTCATATCTGAGCAAAGGATTCTACGGGGGGCAGAAATTACTAGCGGCCACAACCAGTGAGTTTTCCATTCTGTTCTTATCCATTGGCATGAACAGAAAATTAAATGCAAAAAATAAGTTCTCAACTAAATCCCATACCTCTTTCTTGTAGGCTCTGAGCCGTGGGTGTTTAGTTTGGCATTGGCTCCTCACTTGTCTTACTACAAGCTCTGAATATCCAAACACCCTAAGGTTTTGTATGCTCATATTCCGCCCTGCCTGCAACCCCAACAACAAAGCTTCATATTCAGCCACATTGTTTGTGGCTTCGAAGTCCATCTTAAAGGAGAGGGGAACCAAACATCCTTCCGACGATAGCAAGACTACCCTGGCCCCATTCCCTTCTCGTGAATTAGCTCCATCAAATTGCAAGGTCCATATCTTGTTTTCCTCTCTGCTCATAGGATTCTTCTGTACTATAGGACAAATCTCTATTTATTGTAGGATGTCTTCATCCTCCTCAAGCATAATACAAGAGAATTCACCCTCTTTACCATATACCGGATAATTTGTGGAACCATTGGATTTGATGACCATCTTCACGAATTTGGATTCACGGTATAACTTTCTTTCCTCCCCACTAAATACTGGAGTAGTGGCATAAGTGAGGTCTAGTTTTATGGACCCTCCAATCTTGGATCCCCAGGATCTGGACATTAACATTCCAAGCCGAGCTGGGATATCAGCTAGAACGATTTCCATCACCGCATTTTTGGTCGGAATCTGGGCCAGGTTTACTATCAGATCTTTTTTCATGCCCAAGCACTTTACCCTCTTGGAATCAAAAGAATACAGATCTTTATAAGGTCTGATAATCTGTAACCCTAGCTTCTCCATGACAGACAATGGAAATAGATTATGTGAAGCCCCAGAATCTAGCACATAGTTGTGGAGTAACAGGTCATGAATAACTAGGGACACATAGAATGGGGGAGTGGTTGAGTCCAACTCTTCTACATGAGGTCCAACGACTACCATGGGTCTTTCCTCTTAGAGATTGAGGCTATCAGGGAGAGGGCCTACATTATGGGGCAACATGAATTGAGACACTTGGGCTTTGTATGAAGGTTTCTTTAGGAGCTCGATCAGGGGAACCGAGATCTTGACCTTCTCTAGCTCTTTCTGGAGGTTAAAGGCCGTGGGGGATTTTTCTACAATGAATTCTTTGGACTGATATTTTGGTTGATTAGGCAGGTTCAAGGCTATAGAAGTTTAATTCTTATTTGCGGCAAGATCAAAACCTTGCTTTGTGGAAGTGGATATAGTGGCTTTATGATGTGTAGATTCTTTTAAAGGCTTCTTCCCCTTATTGGTAGAACTAGAAGGGGTATGTTCTCTTGGTATTGATTCTTCGGTTTGTTCTTGCACTCAGGTTCTCTTTCTAGAGGACATGAGGTCATACTTCTTATGGAATTGAGCTTGCATGAAGTCCACAAACTGCCTGCTATAACTATCAATATCCCGATCCTCTTGGGGGACTTCCTTCTCTTCTAGTTCTTCTTGCAGGGTAATTTCCCCTTCTTCATCTTCTGAATAAGTGAGGAATTAATCTTCTTGGTTGTCAGTGACTTCCTCGGCTTGTCCCTCCATTTCCCCTTCTAAGTATAGAGGATGTTGGATGTGATCTTGGTGCTCCTTCCTTCCCACTGTAACAATTGTAGAGGGGGTTTTCGGTATTGTAGATTAAACCCACGATTTTGGAATCATTTGGTTAGGACAAGGAGAGGGATTCTTAGCCTCCAATTCAAGCTTCACTAGCTTATTCGAGAGGTTCTTGATCATCTTATTCATCTCTTCAATTTCATACTTCGGGGATTCCCTTTCTTGATTAGAGGTAGAAGCCTCCTCCCTACCCCTTCTCCTGGCCTCATGCTCTATCCTCCCTTTGAATTTACCCGTAGAAGAAAAGTTTGCTTCTACCTCTAGTGCATCAGACTAGACCTGATCTAGGGATTAATACTTTATTTCCCTTAGGGTGAAACAAAATTCTGGTTCAAAATATCCTGTGAAAACCACCTTAGCAGCTGCTTGTGGAGGCTTTATTTTAGTAGGAATATTATTATAAAGCTTACTGAACCTCTTTATAAATTATGTTACATCCTCATTGTGTCTCTTCTTGAGAGCATTGAACTCTATAAGAACATATCCTTAGTCCCTCTTCTCTCCCCATTTTAGTGTGAAGAAATTCTCCATTTCTTCCCAAGTGGTGACTACATTATTAGCAAGAGATTTGAACCACTTTAGAGCCTCTCCATCCAAGGATTGGACGAAAAGCATCAACAACACATCTAGGTGCTCCACATTCACATTATTAGCAAAGGCGCATAAGTCTTCAATATGTTTCCATGCAGAAGTACTATCCTCCCCGGTAAACCGAGGCAAGAGCTTTAGATAATCTTAAGGCATGTCATGCAATATTTGAGGCAAAGCCAATGGAGAATATTTATTAAGGAGGAAGCCAGGTACAACCATGAGGGGCAGTGGTGGTAAGTTCTGAAGATGATTTGGCCATGGTATAACAACTATATGCTGAGTAGAGGTTTGGATATTTATCTTTAATGAGCTCTAAAGTGTTGTAACTTCTTTGAATTCTTCAGCTTCTTGGGTAGAATGCATAGGAGGCAAAGAAATATCAACGAATTTGGCTTCATATTTTATGTCTGAACTGGCTAAAGCAGAGGCTTTTGGAGGGTACTCAAGTACACAGGCTGTAGAGTTAGGACCATAGATATCAGCTTTCTGGGAAGAGGAAGGCGAATCTTCTAGAGAAAATGAGGGTAGGTCAGCCTGGATGGGCTGCTTCTCCCTCCAGATTCTCCTGAATATAATATTTTCAGGATCAGATGCAGAAGGGGTTCTCTGCTGAGAAGTATCTGATCGGGTATGAGGTCTAGTGTAAGCCAGGATTACGCTTGATTTGAATTTTGATAACAGTGGAGTTGCCAAGGTGAGGGCTATGCAACTCTCAACCCTTTGTGCTCACCTGATTGAAGGGTGAAGATCATGTCGTATCCCAGGGGAAGGTTTTCTAATTCTTTCCCTGACAACAACGCCAAAAATATGTTGTATCTCCTAGAGACAACCTTGAGTTGCAAAAGACCAGTGCCTAGGACATCTTAAAATCAAAGGTTAAAAGTCGACAACCGCGTAAAATGCCTCAGACAAAATATGGAATGAGAGAACAATGGTTTTGGTGGTTCATGGATGGAGAAGACCTTAGAGTCGATTCATGTGAATTCCCTATACTGTGAGAGGGCTCAAGAGGCCGCAAGGCTTGATGGCTTTCAAATGGGCCAAGTATAAAACAATGAGCATAAATCTTAAAATTATGCAGAGGCGTTGAGAGATAACGGAGAAGGAACCCACGAGAGACAAGCTTAAGAGATTTAAGAATTTGTCCCCTATGAACTCAGAGGAAACATATATGAATGAGGTATGGGCAACAAAAGAGGTTCATGGAGCACGAATTAAGGGAGTACAACAATCTTAATGCATAAGTGTTAACAACTTAGTTTTATACGACACAAATTCATGAATAAAATTGTAGATAACTGACAGCTACATTACACGAACCATAAAAGCAGAATAACATGAACGATGATTACACATAAAGAGGATATTACTGATAACAAAAGAAAACAAATACATATTTCTCATTGCTCCATCTGGAATCCAAATATCAACTCTGTATTCCTATTAAGTTTAAACATCTCTCCCAAATATGTGTCTCAGAGCACAGGGAGCACAATCATACAAAACTACAGCAAAATCCTTCAAAATTCCAGAACCTTTGTTTCATCTAAGAAATAACTACATATAGAGTTCTCCCTGAGGGTCGATGATTGAATATTCTGTCATGATTGACCCACAGGTGAAACCGAAAATATCCTAACAAACTATCATAGTGTACTTCAAGCAATCGCTCCTGCAACAGAAAAATCAAAACATAATTGGATAAAATCAGGATTTTACCAACCAAACATCACTATCTTAACAGTGAAAAGAAACCAAACAGCTACCCAGGGAGGCCAAATTGCAGAATCTTCAGAGGAGTGGCGAGAAGTGGCAGACGGTTTTGACTTCATTATGTAATTCCATCTGCTGTTTGGAATCCTCCACTCTCTGACTCTCATGATTTCCACTAGCTATTGAGGAATGACCGGTTGTGCTATGTAAAATGAATGCTTTGGTGGGGAGCTCTTGGAGGGATTGCATAACCTGTGACCGAGTTCTTTACCAATGAAAGACTCGTGATGAATCTAAAAACCAAGATCCTGATTCCAGAGGGGGTTCCAAGCGGTAAGCGGTATTGGAGAGGGGGGGGGGGTGAAAAATGATAAGAGGAAGGCACGTGGAGGAGAGGGTGGTAATGGAAATCGTCTATTCCAGACCCACCCCCCCTCCCCCATAGTTAAATTTTGAAGGCCGAGATGGGTCCAAAATGTGTTAAGGATTGTTGGATGCGTAGGGGTGCAGCAGAAGTGAAGGCGGTATGGTAGAAGTCATTTACATTGAAGTGTGTGAAAGAAAAAACATAGGGGGGTTATTGATGACATAGCAAAGTGGTGGGAACCACACCCGCAAAGCGCAAATTGCAAAGTTTATGTGCAAGCAGGCAGAGTTTAAACGTTAAGACCTGCGATGGGCGAAGTGCGGGGGAGGTGAGGGACGTGGTAGGGTAAAGAGGATCCAACCACATCTCAATCAAAATTCTTTACCATGGAGTAGTAGAGATAAGCCTTAAACGGTGTGAAGTGCGAAGCGCAGGGAGAAAGGAAATGACGTGGAGGAAGGTGGGACCCGACCGCAAATTGTACATCACACATCGTAGCTTTTAGCTTTTAGTTATAAGTTGTGGGTGTTAACTTTTGAAATTTGCGCAGTGCGCGAGGAGGGACCCACTGGCTATGTGGCGGAGTTTTTATGAATCGGCGAAGGTTTAAGAAATAAGTGTTACAAATATATCAGTGTATTTCGACGACTATGCAATGGGGCGAAACTGCTGAGGTGGGGACAACATATCGCATCGCAAACTAAATAAAATATATTGCGAGCGCTCACGAGGTAAGTTAAAGTATATGCGATGCGATATCGCAAATCGACCATCGCCGAATTTAAGTTTTGTTGTGATGCAAACATGTAACATATGAGAAATGCGATGAGGGCCCCAATTTAATCATGGTCGGGGAATTAAGGAAGCAGAGAAAGTGAAAAGAGATAAAAGGTAAGGGTAGAAAAGGTAAAAGAAGAAATGTGGAAAAATGGTAAGTTTAATGGAAAATGGTTTGAAAAAGGAAGTGTGGTGGGGAATGGGTCCCACTCCATCGTGTATGGGGTTTCTGAAAGGTTTGTAGGAGATTGAAATGTGAATGATTTTTGGTTTAATTGAAACATAAGGGGCTAGAGGCCAAATAGAATGACGAAGAGGGAAACTTCAAATACGAGTCAAAAATTAGTGTTAACAGGTTCCTTTGAACCTCTTTGACAGTCAGGATTTGCCTTCCTTTCACTTTCTCCACTTGGTGTGTGGTCACAGGCCAACAAAATGAACAATTACAAGAAATAAATTCAATTGAGAAACTAAACAAAGAACAGATAGATCAATGTCAAAAGGTGCAGAATTAAGTAACCAATCACAATGAAGGAATTGAAGCTGAAAACATCGATCTAAAAGGGGATTTGGAAAAATCAAGTAAGAAGAATGAAGAACTTCTACAAACATTTGAAGAACAAGAAAATGGGTTGAAAGAAGGCATTATAAAATTGAATGAACAAGTAGAAGAAGGAATAATGGTCGAAGAAAGTATGAAGAAGCAGTGCCAAAGACGTTTCAAGATAGTACTAAGATTCTGGATAATATTCTTAGTAGTCAAAGGTATCCTCCTATTAAATTTGGTCTTGGTTTTCATGAAACTGTTAAAGGAGAATTTAGTTCACAATAAAGTGCAAAATATTCAAAGGATATCAATGCAAAACCTAAAGTGTTTATCAAAGGAAATCATTCGATCCTAACTATAGAAGTATCAGTCGATTTTCTCCTTTGATCAATAATGTTGAATTATTTGCATGTCATAATTATGGACATGTTGCAGCCAATTGCAGAAGCAAATTGTTTTAGTCACAAACAAATAGACTCTATACAGAAAGGTTGACAACTCCCAGGTACTCAGGTTTCTTTAAGTGTTATTGTTTTTCATGTAACAAATTTGGACACAAAGCTATTGATTTCAATAGAAGGAACATGAGGCAAATGTTTTATGATACATTTTCTCCCTTTTCTGGTCACATAATATGTTATGCTTGTAACAAGTTTGGGCATGTAGAAAAGGAATGCAGGAACAAATCAATGAATCATCAAAGACAACATGGAATTCAAACAAATGATATCGTAAGACCAAAGAAAGTTGGATCCACAAAAATTAATGTTAACAAGAATAATGAAGAAGAGATAAGATGTGGTCTTTCTCTCTGTGCAATAAAAGATAAGGATGAATGGTACATCAACAACGGATGTTCTCATCACATGACTGGTGATAAGAGTAAAATGGAGTCTCTCAAGAAAAATCAAGATGGTAAGGTTATTATTTCAAATTATTCTCCAGCAAAAGTTTTGGGAAAAGGTAGAGCCATAATTAACAAAAATAGAAGGGCAGTTGATACCTTATTAGTTCAAGGCCTAAAACAAAACTTATTAAGTGTAGGTCAAATGGAAAATAAAGGAAATGTAATTGTGTTCACATCAACCAAATGCAAGGTTATGGATGAACAAACTGGATAAGTCATAGCAAGGGGATAGAGAAACACTGATAAATTATATGTGTTTAAATATATGACCTCTCGCAAATGTGAGGAGGATTTAGACTCAGACTGAAAGAAGACAATTCCCATTGCAGTCCATCATTCTTGAAAGAATAATATCATCTACTGCAATGTATAAGAGATGGTTTGGTAATTCTGATTATTTATATTTCTCACTGTGCATTTGATAAGACAACATAAGACTTGTCTAGAATGTAAAGTCCAAGGGGAGATGGAGTTGTGAAATTTTTTGTATATCACTTTTTGTATGCGGGTTTGTTAAAATAAAGTCACGTATACACACGAGTTCCATTGGATATAGTTGCGTATGTTTTTCTTTGATAGAAAAACAATATGTCAATTTTAAGAGTAGATTTTGATATGCTGCTGTCAGTTGTGATTTAATTTTCTTGGTCGGATGTTGATGGTTACAATCTGCTGATATGATGAAGGAATTGATATGTTCAGTCTTCAGGGGGAGCATTAGCCTAACTACTACTGCTGCATTATTGGCATTATGTTTTCTTATTCTTTAATTCTTGTGATTCTCATGTTGGAATGATGTTTTCATGATACATGGATTGATTATGATGAGATTATGGATGAGCCCTGATCTCTTTTTGCAGAAGATTATCTTTTTTTTCACACATGGATTTGATGCAAGTCTAATGATTCAGATATGAGGACAGAACATGAAAATCTTATTGCTGATGACTCTTGTCATGAATGAGGCCTATTGTACTTGATTCCTACACACATTACATCATGATTATGAAATGCATCTAAAACATGAAGACCTTGGTGATGACATATCACATGGATGATTGGTTGATACATATTGATTATTGATGAAGTAGTTCTGGTATGATAATTCTTCTTGGAAAGAATATGATGTTGTTGCAAAGAAACCAAAGACTTGGTTATTGATGTGCTTATGCTACAATAGTTGGATGATACTTGAAGACATGGATACAATGCCTTATATTCTAACTCGTTCTCTTATATATTTTTGACTCAAGTCTATGCTGTTTTCTCATGCTATATGATGCTTCACTACTCTATCTTATTTCATGATGATTCCCTCATATGTTTCTTCAAAGGGAAAATGGAAAGTTCACTTTGATGAAGACAAGAGATTGAGTTGATAGCTGATCTCTATGGGAATATATTATGATGCTGAAATTGTAGACCCAGTCAAAGGTTGATGATATTGAAGTTTACCCATGCTTTTGCTGAGAGATATGGTTTGACGCTGATAGGCACAACTACAGTTATGGTTTTCAAGCTGCATTTTCTTATTTGATATCTATCTGCTTGATGAATATGCTTTGATGAGATGGTTGAGAATGTTCAGGATGCACATGTCTAGGGGGAGCATTGGCATTATGTTGGTTGCTGAATTATGATCTCTCTCTTGAGGTCCTTTGGTCTTGGTTATAAAAGTCACATCTGAAATTTGATGTAAGGGTCATGTTGAGACCTATGATGTAAAAATAGTCATATTTATTCATCTATGGAATTTTTCAAATATGTAAACCCACTTGGTTGGGTAATTGATTCAAATTTGTAAAATCACTTGGTTGGGTAGTTGAGCCAAATATGTAATTCCACTTATTTGTATTATTGATTTAAGTATGAGTCCTTGGTGATAGGAAAGGTCATAGTTAGTTGAGTCATAAAATCATGTATTCTATTGAAAATTTGTCTGAAGGTTCAGCATGTGCTCAGGGAGAGCATGATCAATATTGTGTATATCAGATCTACCGAGCTCTTCTTTCTACAAGGCAAGAGAAACCTTGGTTCAACATTGTTCTGCCCTTTGCCCTTGATATCAAAGGGGGAGAGTAACTTGGTGTTTGAATAATGTTTATGATTGACATATCTATGATGTATCTACAAGTTGTGGTGATCAAACACCATCATGGTTTCCATCAAGTCCAAAGGGGTAGATTGTTGGCATTATGATGTAACATGTTGTCCTTGATGGCAACCTACTTGATGAAGTTGTCCTTGATGGAAACCTACTTGATGCGTTGCCTTTCGATAGCAACCTATTTGTTAAGAATGTAAAAATGATGTATCTATAGGTCAATTTAGATGAAGGCAACCCGTGTATACATCTTGAATTAGTGTATACGTAGTTTTGTTGAAGATAAGTCGTGTATACATGCGTGTACGAAGAATCCAAGTCACGCATGTACTTACGCACTCACTTTATGATACTGGGGGTCCTTACCATGGTTTTAGCCCACAATATTGAGCGTTGTTTCTTCTATTAGATTCCGTCCAAGAATACCTTCGGCACTTGTGTAGTTTTGGCTCATGCTATTGAGAAAGGCTCAAACTATATAAGGAGAAGAAGATCATAGTGAAAAGGGTGAAAGTGTATGGGTATTGAATGAATACTTCACTCTGAAGTACATATCTGCATGGAATGGGGTACATTTTATTGATAGATATGAAATAATGATGCACCTATGACTACGATGATGGATCTGGATCTCTAGACCTGAAATGACTATGTATTTTCTTGATCTATTTGTGATATGTTTAGATCTGTGATATGGCACATGTTTGCTGAAGTGAAGGGTATGATCTGAGTAAGTTTGTTGATATTTACGTAGTCCTGAATATTTACAGATAAATACGCTGGTTCGTCACGGTAAAAAGCGTGTATAGGTGCAGGTTCGTTTCAACAAAAGCGAGTATGAAATTTAGGGTTTTATGAAGCTTGATGAAGAGGTTATCTGTTTATTACTGCTATATTTATGTTTTCTGTCAATGAAATATTCATGTAGATCTAAGATATTTGGGTACTGTGTATGCTGGTAGTTAACTATGTACAAATATGATCAAAGAGTGATTAAATATGATTGATGACGCTGATTGAATAAGGGTTCTGCTAATTTGAAAAGATGTATGACTGAAAGCCTCATATATGTTTATGAGTCTGATCAAAATTTTGGAAATTCAGTATTCACATATCTATATGCAAGTTGGTGTGCAGGGAATCACGTATTTACACAGGTTACAGTAAAGTGAAGTAGCGTATGCATTTAATGTGATGAATGATCAAGGTTGAAATTGATTATGCATGTTGATTCATAGATATGGTTTTATTATTGTGTTCTGGTTATAGTGATCTCACTATTATGTTTAAAGTTTGGGTTATGGCTATTGATGTTGATCTATATATTGAGTTGTGTTGAAGTTGCTTGATCCGGTGTGAAAATTTATGAAACGTGGTCTGCAGTGGTTTTGAGGGTGTAAGCCTTCAATATGGAAGTAGAAGCTTCCTACCAATAGAAGCTAGTGTTCTATTCATGGGGTTGTAGGTCCCTTCTAGTAGTGGCTGGTAAAAAATATCAAGGGGTTGGAGCTCCCTTCTAGTAGTAACTGGACAACAAGATAAGGTTGCAGCCTTCTACGGGTAGATACCTGCATACTGATATGAGTCTGCATCAGTACAACATTGTAAGCAGTTTTTTATATAATAAATATTGAAGACAGAGACAACAACACCGGTGGTTTTCTCCCAAATTGGGTTTCCACCTTAAATCTTGGTGTTCATTTTTGATTCTCTTGTGTGATGATTTATTCTGTTATTATTGCACATGTTTACTACTTAACTATTTGGTGCATAAATTATGATTTGAGTTAAAGAAAGTTTCTGAATATTTATCCGAACAGTAAATTTATTTGGGAATACGCAAGTTTTTGTTAGGATAACCGCGTACATATGATAGTTGGGTTAATCAAAGTTGCATATAGAATTTAGTAAGAGAAAAGTAAAAGATTTCGATTCTTGTAAATACTGATTCACCCCCCCTCTCAGTATTTTTCCCAACAATCAGTATCAGAGCAGGTCCTTTTATAGAAGCTTGATCGCTTGAAGGATATTCATTCCAATGGGAAGGAAGCAAAAGAAGAAGGCTACTCAAAGGAAGAAGATATCTCAGAAAATGTATGCAATAGAAAATGAAGAAGATGGAACATGCATTGATTGTTTTTCTTGTGATTCACTTCCTTGTGCAAGTAATGTTGAAGATAGTGAACACAAAAGTAAAAGTAATGTTTTGGATCTAGAAGCATAAATTGCTAATCTCAAGAATGAAGTTGAATATCAACAGATTCTATTTAATGAAAGGGGATGTATCTTCAAAGAAGTGATTTCTAGATTGAATGATCAGTTACAAGAAATAAATTCAATTGAGAAACTAAACAAATAACAAATAGATCAGTGTCAAAAGATGCAAAATGAAGTAACCAATCACAATGAAGGAATTGAAGCAGAAATCATCTCTCTCAAAGCAGATATGGAAAAATAAAATAAGAAGAATGAAGAACTTCTACAAACATTGGAAGAACAAGAAAATGGGTTGAAAGAAGAGATTATAAAATTGAATGAACAAGTAGAATAAGGAAGAATGGTTTAATAAAGTATGAAGAAGCAGTGCTAAAGATTGGAGGTTGAGGTAAGCATTTTAAAAGGTAAATTATAAGAAAAGGATAAACACTTGAGGTTTCAAGATAGTACTAAGATTCTAGATAATATTCTTAGTAGTCAAAGGTCTCCTTCTATTAAATTTGGTCTTGGTTTTCATGAAACTGTTAAAGGATAATCTAGTTCACAAGAAAATGCTAAAGATTCAAAGAATATCAATGCAAAATCTAAAGCTTTTAAAGAAACAAAAGGTTAACCGACAATCATGAATTCTCAAAGGAAATCATTCTATCCTAACTATTGAAGTATGAATCAATTTTCTCCTTTGATAAATAATGTTAAATGCTTTGTATGTCATAATTATGGAAATGTTGCAGCCAATTGCAGAAACAAATTGTTTCAGTCACAGAAAAATAGACTCTACAGAGAAAGGTCGACAACTCCCATGTACTCAGGTTTCTTTAAGGGTTATTGTTTTTCATGCAACAAATTTGGACATAAATCTATTGATTTCAATAGAAGGAACATGAGGCAAAATTATTATGATACATTTTCTCCCTTTTTTGGTCACATAAGACGTTATTCTTGTAACAAGCTTGGGCATGTAGAAAAGGAATGCAGGAACACATCAATGAATCATCAAAGACAACATGGAATTCAAACAAATGATATCGTAAGACCAAAGAAAGTTGGATCCACCAACATTAATGTTAACAAGCATAAATAAGAATAGATAAGATGTGGTATTTCTCTCTGTTGTATCTTAAGAGACAATCCCTCGGTTGTGAAAGGAATCAGTTCTTAAGACATTTTAAAAGTGTGTAAAAGAAATAATTTTATCATGAGGTCTCAGTTCTATCCCATTGGAAACTAGTTTTGTAAAACCCTTAATGATCTTGAATAATAAAATGTTTCACAATTCCATTGACTACTGATATCTGAATGGAAAAGAAGAACTACAGGGGAAACTCAAATGAATACGCTGTAAACACAAAATCTATTACTTTTAAGTTTCAGAGGAAATTCATGGAGAGAGGGGAAACTCAAAATAACATGCCGTAAACACAAAATATATTACTTTAAAGTTTCAAAGAGAGTTTGTGAAGAGAGGGGAAACTTGAAATAATATGCTGTAAACACATAATCTATTACTTTTAAGTTTCAGAGAGAATCTGTGAAGGGAGAAGAGATGGAGTGAAGGAGTGCTTATTAAGGCTATTTAACTCTTACAAATGTAATTCAGAGACCAACTTCTTCTTTACTTCACTTCATTCAAGGAAGAAACCACATAAAATGGCACAAGAAACACGAATAACCATCAATAGTTGCAGGAAAATTGCTGCTTCTTTCATTCACCCATCAGAAAAAGAAGTACAAAATGTAGTCCCTAAGAGGTTCAGAACTTAGAACCTTTCCTCTCCCTTTCTCTCTTCCTTAAACACAAACAATAGCAGTTTGTAACTGCTCGAGATTCTTGAAACTCTTATACTGCACAAAATTGTTAAACGACTTATGACATTGCAATCAAGGACACCATTTTAGCTTCGATCTTAACAAAGAAAACAAAATAACACTTAGCATATAATCCTTTTTCTAAATCTGATTTGTTGTTGATGTGTCTCCTTCCATTTTGGCTATGATGTCCTAACAGTCTGCATAAACGCTTATCCACTCGACTCTGCTTTTGCATTTCAAACACTGTCATCATGTCACCTGCTACCCGACTCTGCCTCTTCTGCTTGTGCCTGCTACGTTCCGTCTTCTCTTCTCCTTTGCTTTGTGTTAGGTCACATACCCGAGTCTTTTTGCCCGCGTTTAGAATTCCTTCCATTATCAAGGCATAACCTATTTTAAGACTTCTGCACATAATGTCGGGTATTTTTCCACCTGAGTCTACTCCTGCGTTCAGATTTTTCTTCATAAACTGCCACAAGACTTGGAATTGAAATATATTCTATTCACCTCTGAGGAATGCATCACGTCCACTTTCTATCGCATTTCGGAATTTCACTGGTTTTATGTTATAATCCTCCTTTTCCTCCTCCGATGCGAACACAGGAAATGCTTTACATTTGGATTTGAAATCCTTTGGATTTCACCTTTGAAACTACATCACATCTGGGCTCTTTATCACACTTCGCAAGTTTTAAGAATTTCTCAATATTTGCAATTTCGCGATTTCAAAAATCAGCCTGAAAACCTTATTGCCTGTGATGTGCCATATACTTCGCATCGCATCGCCACCTCCCATCTTTATCGCATCACAACTTAAACCGTTTACCGTGCGAATACTTAGCAATAAACACAAAAGTTGCCGATATGTGATATGCGTCAACCGTCTTCTGTGATCTGGTCCGTCCATCGCTCGTTATCATTTTTGCGACTTGATCCTCATCGTCCATCTCTGCTTCACTTCTGTTTACCGACTTGACCCATGCTGTCACGAATTTCTCCATTTTTCGACTTGACCCATTGAACTGCACATGCCCTCGTGCACTGCTTTGAACGCAAACTAGCCTGAATTTGCTCGCGTGTTCACGACTCCTTCACGCCTTTGTTTTTTTGTTATGGTTAGAGTGCACATGTGATGATGAACCCTCTTTGAGCTTGTGGTTATACTTTTGAGAATATTACATGTCTTCTTGAAATTTTAACAACTGTTGCTCAATAAACTTGAATTTGTCATAACCTCTCTTGACTTTTAGCTGAGTCAAATTAGGCTAAAACACTCTCTGTGCAATTAAAGATAAGGATGAATGGTACATCGACAATGAATGTTCTCATCACATGACTACAAATAAGAGTAAGATGGAGTCTCTCAAGAACAATCAAGATGGTAAGGTTATTCTTTCAAATTATGCTCCAACAAATGTTTTGGGAAAAGGTAGAGAAATAATTAACAAAAACAAAACGAAAATTGATACCTTATTAGTTCAAGGCCTAAAAAAAACTTATTAAGTGTAGGCCAAATGTCAGATAAAGGAAATGTAATTGTGTTCACATCAACCAAATGCAAGGTTATGGATGAAGAAACTAGAGAAGTCATAGCAAGGGGATACAAAAACGCTAATAAATTATATGTGTTTAAAGATTTCAACTCTTGCAAATGTGAGGAGGATTCAGACTCAGACTGAAAGAAGACAATTCCCATTACAGTCCATCATTCTTGAAAGAATAATATCATCTACTGCAACGTATAAAATATGGTTTGGTAATTCTGATTATTTATATTTCTGACAATGCATCTGATATGACAACAAAAGGTAGGTACATAATGTATAAGTCTAGGGGGAGATCGAGTTGTGAAATTTTCTGTATTTCACTTTCTGTACGCGGGTTTCGTAAACTAAAGTCACATATACACTCGAGTTCCGTTGGATACAATTGCATATGTTTTTCTCTGATAGAAAAACAATGTGTTAGTCTTAAGAATATAGTGTGATATGCTGATGTTAGTTGTGATTTAATTTTCTTGGTCAGATGTTGATGGTTACAATCTGCTGATATGATGAAGGAATTAATATGTTCAGTCTTTAGGGGGAGCATTAGCCTAACTACTAATGTTGCATTATTGGCATTATGTTTTCTTATTATTTAATTCTTGTGATGCTCATGTTCGAATGATGTTTTCAAGATACATGGATTGCTTATGATGAGATTATGGATGAGCCTTGATCACTTTTTGCAGAAGATTATCTTTATTTTCACATGTGGATTTGATGCAATTCTAATGATTCAGATATGAAGACAAAACATGCCGATCTTTTTGCTGATGATTCTTTTCATGAATGAGGCCTATTGTACTTGATTCCTACACATGTTACATTGTGATTATGAAATAAATCTAAAACATGAAGAGGTTAGTGATAACAGATCACATGGATGATTGGTTGATACCTATTAATTATTGATGAAGTAGTTCTGGTATGATAATTATTCTTGGCAATAATATGATGTTGCTGCAAAGAACTTGAAGACTTGGTTATTGATGTGCTTATGCTACAATTGTTGGATGATACTTGAAGACATGGCTACATTGTATTATCTTTTAATTGGTTCTCTTATATATTGTTGACTCAATTCTATGGTTTTTTCTCATGCTATATGATGCTTCACTACTCTATCTTATTTCGTGATGATTCCCTCATATGTTTCTTCAAAGGGAAAATGGAAAGTTCACTTTGATGAAGACAAGAGATTGAGTTGATAGCTGATCTCTAAGGAAAGATATTATGATATTGAAATTGTAGACCTAGTCACAGGTTGATGATATTGAATTTTACTCATGGTTTTGCTGACAGACATGGTTTGGAGGTGATAGAAACAACTATAGTTATGGTTTTCAAGCTGCATTTTCTTATTTGATATCTATCTGCTTGATGAAGATGCTTTGATGAGATGGTTGAGAATGTTCAGGATGCACATGTCTAGGGGGAGCATTATCCTTGATGAGAATAATGCATTGCTGGCATTATGTTGGTTGCTTAATAATGATCTCTCTCTTGAGGCGCGATGTCCAAAAAACTTTGTTTAGGGCCTCAAAATAGCTCTGGAAGTTCACGACCCGAAAACTGCTAAAAATAGTAAGTTGTGCTGAAACTGAAAAACTGAAAGAAATGATGGTGGCGTTTCAAATGGAATAGGTGTGCAGCCACTAATATCTACCTGGATCATTAGGCCCCAAAATGAATCCAAGAGTGTAGGACCCAAAAACTTGCTAAAAATTGTAAGCTATTGGAAGTGAAGAACTGAAAGAGTTGATGGTGCGGGTCCAAATGGAATAGGTGGGTGGCCACCGATATCCACTTGGATCGTTCCTCCCTCCTTAGGAAGAAATGGTCCCCATTGCGTTAAGTTCCTCCATGGGGGGAGAAATTTTGCTGAACTTGGTATTGGATTTGTCCAGGATGTCGCAGACCTGTTGGGATACATGTTGGATATAGATGTGCTGCCGGTGGGCAACTATTGAAGGATCTGGGAAAAGTTATCCATTATCACGTTCCTCTGTTTCTCGAGGGTCTCCTTGAGGAATATTTTGATAGGATCTCTTGCTCCCTTGTCTTTCTTTCCTTCGACAATGGGGGGTCGTCGGGGTTTGCAAGGCTGATCTTGCGACGGGTCAACCAGATCAATCCAGAACTCCTTATACCCTAACCACGTTGGGGACATGCAAAGAAAATCAGAGAAAGAGCAGACCCGATCTGATACCATTGATCCAAATTTATGTAGGAACACAAAATTATACATATATAACCATAGACAGTGAGATGCAACAGAAATAATGCTTCATTTTATTAATAAAAGAATAATTGAAATGTTCTTACAGACATGATGTAAATAAATAGATAGGGCGCTGGTAGTCTTATCTCTGAGAAGAGATGTGGTGGCTACAGGCCTTTGAAATGTGTTACAAAACAAATGACTGAAACATGCTTACAGGAATAATGGAAATGAGCAGGTGAGGGAATTGTTAGTGTATCCCTGAGAAGAGATGTGATGGCTACAGGCCCCTCCATTGTGTTACAATGATGCTCGAAGGCCTATTTGTTTTTTAGAAACAATGTAAAACCCCAAACTTCCAAAAACCTAACCCTAGGAGATGAAGTGCCAAAAAATGTGGGCCCTGTTTGGGTAAATTGGTGTTTCAAATTCCCGGGGTCGTAACTCTAGCATACGATCTCTGTTTGACGTGCTCAATATCTCGTTAGAAATATATATCCGAGGAGTACAACTGCTAGCCATGAATATTGATTTTGGAATAGAATCATATTTTTTGAAGGCGCGATGTCTAAAAAATGTCATTTAGGGCCTCAAAACAACTCTAGAAGTTCAGGACCCGAAAACTGCTAAAACAGTAAGTTGTGCTGAAACTGAAAGAATGAAAGAACTGATGGTGGAATTTCA
Source organism: Pinus albicaulis (assembly GCA_034641835.2). Classification (NCBI taxonomy): domain Eukaryota; kingdom Viridiplantae; phylum Streptophyta; class Pinopsida; order Pinales; family Pinaceae; genus Pinus; species Pinus albicaulis. Next base: position 1,438,628,429 of record CM076570.1, read on the forward strand.
AATGGAATATGTAGGCAGCCACCAATATCCACCTAGATCATTAGGCTCCAAAACGGCTCTGGGAGTGTAGGACCCGAAAACCTGCTAAAAATAGTAAGCTACTGGAAGTGAAGAACTTAAAGAGTTGATGCTGGGGTCCAAATGGAATAGGTAGGTGGCCATCGATATCCACCTGGATCAAGTGAGTCCAGAAAAATGATAAAGGTAATATTTCACAATGTATACACAGGTTTGATGAAGGAAACCTGACTGTGCCTACAGGTTTTATGAATGCAACCCGCGTATACATCCAGAATTAGTGTATACGCAATTTTGTTGAAGAGAAGTCGCGTATACATGCGGGTACGAAGAAGCCATGTCGTGTATGTACTTACGCACTCACTTTATGATACCGGGGGTCCTTACCATGGTTTTAGCCCACAATATTGAGCGTTGTGTCATCTATTAGATTCTGTCCAATAATACCATTAACACTTGTGTAGTTTTTACTCATGGTATTGAGAAAGGATCAAACTATATAAGGAGAAGAATATCATAGTGCAAAGGATGAAAGTGTATGGGTATTGAATGAATACTTCACTCTGAAGTATCTTTGCATGGAATGGGGTACAATTTATTGATAGGTCTGAAATAATGATGCACCTATGAATACAATGATGGATCATGATCTCTGGACCTGAAATGACTATGTATTTGCTTGATCTGTTTGTGAGATGTTTAGATCTGTGATTTGGTGCATGTTTGCTGAAGTGAAGGGTATGATTTGAGTAAGTTTTTTGATCTTTACACAGTCTTGAATATTTGCATATCTATACGCTAGTTCTTCATGGTAAAAAGCGCGTATAGACGCGAGTTCATTTCAACAAAAGAGTGTATGGATGTTAGGGTTTTCTAAAGCTTGATGAAGAGGTTATCTGTTTATTACTGCTATATTTTTGATGTCTGTCAATGAATTCTTCATGTAGATTTGAGCTATTTTAATACTGCATATGCTCCTAGTTAACTATGAACAAATATGATCAAAGAGTGATTAAATATGATTGATGGTGCTGATTGAATAAGGGTTATGAAAATTTTAAAATATGTATGAATGAAAGCCTCATATCTGTTTCTGAGTTTGGTCAAATTATGGAAATTCAATATTCACAGATCTATACGGAGGTAGGTGTGTAGGGAAGCGTGTATATATGCAGGTTACAGTAAAGTGAAGTAGCACGTGCATTTAATGCGATGAATGATCAAGGTTGAAATTGATTCTGCATGTTGATTTAGAAATCTGGGTTTATTACCGTGCTCTAGTTACAATGATCTCAATATTCTGTTTAAAGTTTGGGTTATGGATATTGGTGTTGATCTATATATTGAGTTGTGTTTAAGCTATTGGATCCAGTGTGAAAATTTTTGAAACATGGTCTGCAGTGGGTCTAAGGGTTGAAGCCTTCAGTATGGAAGTAGAAGCTTCCTGCCAATAGAAGTTGGTGTTCTATTCAAGGAGTTGTAGCTCCCTTCTAGTAGTGGATGGTAAACAATATTAGGGGGTTGGAGTTCCCTTCCAGTAGCACCTGGAGAACAAGAGAAGGTTGCAGCCTTTTGCAGGTAGATACCTGCGTACTGATATGAGTCTGCATCAGTACAACTTTGTAAGCAATTTTTGGTATAATAAATATTGGATACAAAGACGACAACATCGGTGGTTTTCTCCCAAATTGGGTTTCCACCTTAAATCTTGGTGTTCAAGTGTGATGCTCTTGTGTGATGATTTATTCTGTTATTACTACACATGTTTACTGCTTAACTATCTGATGCATAATTGATGATCTGGGTTAAAGAATGTTTCTAAATATTTATCTGAACAATAAATTTATTTGGGTATACACAACTTTCTATTAGGATAGCCACGTACACACGTTAGTTTGGTTAATCAAAGTCGCGTATAGTGTTATCACTCAGTAATTTCTCCAGGTTCAAGAGAAATAGTCCGAGGTAACCACAAACCTACTTGGAACAATAGGATCTAGCCTTCCTATAGTTCAGAGAGTGCTCTCTCTTTAAGATTTATCTTTTTATTTATTTATTTATGTTTTAGGCTAGCTATGATAGAACAATTTGGTTTTGTTTAAAAATTTTTGGTGGGTAAAAATCACTTTGGATTAAAATAGAGAGAGATCTACTATTCCATTGGGCTATGGAGTCTAAGTCTAGATAACAGTACTAGAAGGCAAGGCCAAAAGGGTGAAAATGTAGTCAGGGCAAGGTAGATAACCCTCAGAGTTTTGGATAAAAGGTTTTTGACGAAATGGTATAGTTGGGATAAAGGGAAATGAAGAATCCTTTGATCCGGACAATGGAGGAAGGAGGGAGGGGTCAAATGGGAGTAGGAGCAATGAAGGATTCCTAACACCAGAAATCAGTAGAAAACATTTAAATGGTAACTTAGTTAAAACAGGGAGAAATAAGCTAATATTGAAGTAATATTCCTAGTTACTCATTAAGACAGATCAAACACATAACTAATTGCATGGAACTTAGAAAGGAAACAATGACAAAAAGAGATGCACTTTACTCTTTAACTTATCAAAAGAATCCTGAATTATGATGCCCAATTAGCTTTGTCCAGTCTGCTACTTCGAAATCAACACATGTAAGCCTCCAATGTATCATAAAAAGTCTATAGTAATATTAGCAATTTTATTCCACACAAAATACTTAAAAGAGTGAAGTATTTATACAAATTCTAAACTAGAATATCTTGAAAAAATATCAAGATTGGTTTACAAATATCTCCAACTGTTTTACATAAATAGAACTCAAGTAAAGGAAACTCAAAACTAATGCATCTATTTTGCACTAATTTTTATGGATAGGTGATGAAAAAGAGGAGAATTCAAATTATATCTCAACTCTTGGTTGATGATGAGGCATCCAAGTCACTAACTATCTTCTTTCTTTGTGCATTCTGCTCCAGCAATTCTGCAAACTTGGGTTCCAATGATACCTTTGTAATTATAAATCTGAAAAAGATATGTTAAAATTTAAAGAGGTTATTGTAGATGAATATGTTGGTGAGATAAACATCTCTCAGTTTCCTAAAATTCTGCTCTAGCTGTTCACAATAGGCTCTGCAAAAAGATGTGTAAAACAAAGTTTTACAGAGTCTGAAAAATAGGCTGTAAAGATGTGAATGTATATTTCATTATGTAATACCTGTGCACAAAGTGAGATATTTTTTTGTAGATGGGTCTCTTAGGAACAAAAACCTCCTTATTTTTTGTAAGATGTATTTCTGATTGGCCATAATTTTTTCTGCAAACTGATGACTTAACAGGAATTTTCTGCAAAAAGTGCTTTCCAATATTGTTTAATATTTCCCAAACCATAATGGATGTTAGAAAAGTGAGAGAGGGTTTCGCATTTGGACATCTTAAGAACATAAACCTCCTTCAGTTTCTCTAAATCCGTCTTTTATTGGTCACAATAGTTTTTGCAAAACAATGACTTAAACAGGAAATTTCTGCAAAAATGTTCCTTCTTGCTCTGTTTTCATCTTTTAACCTTTTTGTTCTTTTAATTGTTTTAGTTTCACTTTGGATAAAATTCATTGTTGTTGGTGAAATTATTTTCATCTCTGTTAACCATTACTGACTCTGTTTTTAATTTTACTGTTTTACCTCGACTGCTTTGTAACTTTGTTTTAACTTTCGGTCTGACTTTTACTTGATACAGTTTAACTCTGATACTCTTTGACTGTTCTGTTTTCACTGTCATTGTGAATTATGATTTCACTTTTACCATTGACTGTGCATATTTCATCATTCTGATCTCTCTTTGACTCGATTTTATTCTTTCTTTGTATAAAAACTGTTTGTTGAATGAAGCTTTTGAATTAAAATATGAGAATATGGAGCAAACAATTTTGTCAACTAGTATTGAAACTGTTGGCCCAAATCCATATTCTGATAATAACCTGCAAAAATCAAATAAATCCAGGTCTGCAGGGAGGTGATTGAAGGATTTTGAAATACCTGTGGAATGATATCTGTCTGTGGAGGTTTAACTCTGTTTTTTAGGCATTTTGGGTAACTACTGCAAGATTAGACTGTTTGCAGGAGTTTTTTTACTTCAATAGAGGTGAAACTGAGAAATTTAGGCTAAGGATAATTTCAAGTGATATCTTTGCTCACTTTAGGCTTCTGAGAGATGAATAATGGGCTAAGACAGGAAACAAGGGTTTCATGAGTGATTTAGACTGTAAAAAATGATTTTTAAAGAAATCCGTAGGCTTTAAACCCATTTTTGTTTTGGAATTGATCTTCAGAGGTTGTAAGCTGAGGAAATTTGGCTTAAAAAGGCTTACAACAAAAATAAGGTTTCTTGGAAAAAAATGGCCAGGGTTTGGCTTGTTTTGGGCGTTTTTGGGCAATTTCCACAGTGAATTTTTATAATTGAAAGCTTGTTTTTCTTAAGGACGGTTCAGAATTGACTGTACAGGGTTTTAAACTGATGAAAAATACCTCAATTTGCAAGTAATTTGAAACTTGAAAGGGTTTCCGATTTTCAGTTGAAATTGAGGACTTGAAATTCTCTCTGGAGCGATGAACAACTCCTTAATCGGTCTTCAATGGTGGCATTCGGTGAAAATTTGAGCTTTTGGGTGAGAAATTGGCAAACAGGGGCTTGATAATGCTTAACACAGTCGAGAGTAAAGCAGAATGATTGATACAATGCGCAGTAATGAAATAATATGTATATTTCAAAGGTTTTGACCCGATATTGATTTTATTTATTCATCATTTACTGCAGGTCAAATCATAGCGGGAAGTAGTTTTGGCTTTAAAATGCGAAACCATCAGTGGTTTTCGCGTTGGCTCAGGGTGGTAAGCTGTATTTTCCAAAATGAATGTGATTGAATAGTTTTGCGCCACGTCGCCGGAGGAGGAAATGGGAAAACCACCCATTTCACGTCCGTTTGGGCTGTAGGCAAACGATCATGTTGTGAGCGCGACATGCACCCTCTGCCGTTGGATCTGGAAGGTCGGGGCGAACGGTCTAGATTAAGAGGGAAGTTGCAGTTGAAATATATGGTGTGACCGGGGTCTATATATGTGGTGGCAGATTGAAAATGCAATAAAAACCTTTGTATGACAGGCATTTTAACCAAAGTTTTAATATATATTATGGGTTATGTTTATATAAGCGGGGCTATATGGTATGATAATAAAGACTTATATGTATGTTGGGAGTGCATGAGGCGGGGTTTGTTAACCAAAGGTTTAGCTTATGTAAATCTTGGGACTTTACAGATTGGGGAATGAGTGATAAACCTTAGTCTCACAGTGTTTAAAACTTTGGTTTAAAAGGTAATGCAGGGAAAGATTAGCAAGTATATTACAAAGGCATGGGGGTCGCTTTTTGTTTCCAAAGACATAAGATATGCCCAAAAGTCATGTTTACATTTTTCATTATATTATATATTTTTTAGACCACGGAGGGGTCTATAACCATAGGGGGCGGGTTATTTATATATTGTTAGTTTTATGCCAAAGGGGGTATATTTTAGGATTTTATTTCAACATGTGTATAATTAACTTTGGCACAAAATCTTATAATAGTGGGTTTTTAGGAGATATTTAAAATAAAAGGAATTAATTAATAAGATAAGGTTTTATTTTAGGGAATTAATAAAAATAAGTTAGAAATTAATATGACAAGAAAAATGAAATACTCAAGAAATACACTTATATGACTAAGTAAAGTGAAAACCTTAATGCAAAGTTTATCATTTGATGATTTCACCACTTTTAATTAGGATAAGATGTTTTTTGAGGGTTTGTATGTTTTATGAAATGGAGGAAGTTAATCAAAAGGGATATTATGTGTTTTTGAGTTGTGATGGGTGAATGAAGGTAAATAATGATAATTGGGGATTAATATAGGAATTCAAAATGTTCAACTAATCAGTCATTGAGCCTTGGGTCCAGTCCCAACATAAGTTAGAGAAATGCTCTGAGCCTCTTTGACTGAAAGTCTAGAATGAGAAATAGCTACAGTGTAGGTTTTAACCCTGAACAGAAATTATCTACACACGAATCTTATAACAGAAAATACACAATAGCGAGAGCATAAAACATAAAACAAATAAACACAAAGATTTTCCCCTGGATCCCAAATCGAGATGACCAGCTTGATATTTAATTATATTCCTTTTAGTGTTACAACACATATATATATATATATATACATGCCGAAGCATACATAAAACCTAATCCATTAACCATGGATTAGAACATAACCGTAGTTCCCTTGACTGGGTCTAAAAAAATACCAGGGGTCGAAGACCATTGTACCCCAAAACCATGTGCAAAACTATGCACAAAACCATGGGTGCGGACCACCCACCGGAAATTAAGGACAAAAAATTTTCACCGGGGCGCTGCCCCAGACCCCAACAGGGGGGGCTACCGCCCACCCTGTGACCCCCTTGTTTCACCCAGTGCAAAGGGGGGGCTATCGCCCCTCCTCTTACCCCCCGAAACGTGATTAGTCGTGGAAAGAATATAACACATACCCAATGTTGATCATGTCAGCCCCCTGTTAGATTCTGACAAGCGACCTCGCTTATACCTTTCAAACCCCCTATTTTTCCCTGAGAAATTCTTTTTTTGCTCATCGTTACCTTCTCCCAGCCTCAAAATTGCATAAAAGGGACGAAATACCACATTATAATATATTTAAGGCCTAGCACCTTTCGGCCCTAGCCCCTGCACCTTTTTCTCCACATGACCGAAAATTGAAACCGAGCGCTAGCCATGAAGGCGCTTATCACATATATATATTGGGTGCAGTATTATCCGTCGATCTATACAGATCGGATGACATTCGCAAGGCTCCATCGTGCTCGTGGCCCACCCCGTCCACCGTCCGATCAATCTGGAAAATCAACGGTCCATAGTGCACCCGCTCACTGTACAAAACCTGCTGGTTTATATCGCACCGCCTTTGGAGGCAGGTGATATTTCTCATTTTGGAGTGATGCCATTCATCGCGTGACACGCGTCACCGAGCACTGTTTGAAAATCTCCGCTCATCACGCGTTATAGTTCAGTAGAAGATCCAGTGCGATATGCACGTGAGCCGTCTGATCTAGAGCGGCCCATCCAACGACGATCGCTCCACAAAGTTGCTCGCGAGTTAACACGGGGAAATCGTACCCCTGGCCCACCGTTCATCGCTCTCCGATGCATTTTCAGCTGTCAATCTCATCTTGAGATTGGATGGTCTAGATCACCTACCTCCCCACCATCGAAACGTGTCCTCTGCCCCATCACCGTTCCACGTGTTTGTCATATTTTTCCTCCGCCCTTATATATTTCATTCATTAGTCAAATTTCAACATTTTACGTTAAAAACTTTCACCAGTCCATCCTCCATTGTTTCACTATGCCTTTGCCGCCACCCTGCATTGTTCCACCATTTCGCCATGTCCACACGACCATTTTCATTGACCCCACCACATCCACCATCCCCATGCATGGTTTTCCTAACGAGTTTGTGGGTTTTGCAGGGTTACAGCGGCGGAAAACTGCCATGATTTACAGTCTCTATTACTGTAATAGAGAGCACATCAAAGGACCATTTTTCAGAGGCTAGAATTATGGAGAAATGCCTGGGAAGGTATGTCGACAAGACTTCCATTAAAGAAGCAGGGTTAAAATCTGTCAAACCCTCCAGAGTCATTCAAAGCACAGATTGCGCAGATGGAGACATTAATGGAGTAGCAGAGAAACATCGGTGAATGATTGAGGAATTCAATGTTCAACATTGAAGATATTAAACCTTAATTCAGGGTTTAGAAGGCAGAGGGTACCATTCGCAGAAAAAAATACCCTAAAGTTTTCTTTTCAGCATCATTTTCTTTCAGGAAAGGACGAAATGTCTATGTGATTTTACTTCTTTGCCGTGTTCCTGAAGAGACTTCTACCCAGTGCACTTATTTCATAAAGCAGGCAGCAGAGTACATACAGTGCTACAGATTCATCCAGAAATATGGGCGTGCACGTTTCTGCCATCTTGTCTTAATGAGGGAAATTAAATGTTCATCACCTACTCCCTTTTCGAGCTTTCTTTTTCTCCTATAAAGCTCCCGAAGAACAAATGATTTAGGGTTCCAGATTTTATCAGAAAATTATGCAATAAGATAATTTTTGTATGCATTTTTTAAAAGCTCCCATATGAATGTACAGATCCCATGGGGTCTCAGTGAGGAGGAGTTCCATCTTTAAAGAGGATTCTGGTCTTTGATTTCTCACAGTGTGTAACTTTCTCTCATATGTGCTATTTTAATAGATCATGTTCATTTCATCCATCTTTCCTGTATCATGTTTCTGGAATGCGAGTGGCTCAATGATTTTTGGTATGGAGTTATCCTAGTTGATACCCATGCTCGAATCAGTCAAGCGCTTTAAATATGGCTCAGGCATGATATTCTGTTTCACTATTCACTCAAACCATATTTCTGCTATATTAGTTTCTTTGGGAGGGTATTTGTAAAACGCTATTGTCATGTATGGATTCTTAGATTGGTAAGCCCATTACATGGTGATATTGTGTATCTGGATATCATCTCAATGATAGCTAGTATTATTAATATTTCATTACAATCCACACCTTCCGATAATTTATTTCGTGAGGTATTTCTGAATTGGCCCTCTTTACAGTAAGTTGTCTCTGAATTGTCTGTTGCTTTTATATTGGAGTTTTGCATGTTGCCTCTGCAGTATTCCTTTCTCTGTGTCAATTTCTGAAGGTCTTGGTCCCATTCAGATTAATATTCCTTGTTTTTTAGGAAATAGCATGAGAGCTTTTTGTTGATAACTTTCCCTGTTATATCATATGCTCCTTGCTATATAAGATGTCCTAGGCACTGGTCTTTCACAACTCAAGGCTGTCTCTAGGAACGACAACACCCAACATATAGGGGAGGGGAAATTAGTGATGGTTGCCCGGTGATAAATATTTACATGCTTCTTCCCACTTATTTCTACCTACCCAACTTTAATCTAACATTTTTTCTTCCATTTTGCAAGTGCACTTGAGCTTGCTACCTTGAAACATTTTATTATGTTGAAAAGCATAAAAACTATCTAAATCTACCTTATATCGTCCGAGGGCCCAGATTAAACTAATGAGCTCCTCTTTATTCTCTACATATTTACTGATTAGTTAGGATTAAACTGTCTGACTAATCTATATTCACTATCTAAAACATGAAAATTGAAAACATGACAAGTCAAGTTTACACAGTTTAACTCATCATGGATTATGGCATTTATTGACACCCTGCCATAATCATAAACAAAAAGTAAAAAGTAGTGGCATTTGGACTTGCACACTTTCATGTTTTATTTCTTTTTCTTTTGTGGTCTATATTTTTTCTAAGTCCTTTGATTTTTCTTTTATGACTTTTACCCTCTTTTTGATTTTCTATTTTTTATTTTTTTACAAAATATGGGAAAACAACTTGCAGAAAGTAAGGTATGTACATATTTCACAAGACTATCATAAGTCAATTCCAAATAATGAATCCTATATTTATAGGACCCTAACATATAGAATTCTGTAAGAGAAAAGTAAAAGATTGTGATTCTTGTAAATATTGATTCACCCCCCCCCCCCCCTCAGTATTTTTCCCAACAATTGGTACCAGAATAGGTCCTTCTATAGAAGCTTGATCGCTTGAAGGAGATCCGTCCCAATGGGAAGGAAGCAAAATAAGAAGGCTACTAAAAGGAAGAAGATATCTCAGAAAATGTATGCATCAAAAAATGAAGAAGATGAAACATGTATTGATTATTTTTCTTGTGATTCACTTCCTTGTGCATGCAATGTTGAAGATAGTGAATACGAAAGTAAAAGTAATGTTTTGGAACTAGAAGCAGAAATATGTAATATCAATAATTAAGTTGAATATCAACGCATTCTATTTAATGAAAGGGAATATATATTCAAAGATATGATTTCTAGATTGAATGAACAATTACAAGAAAGAAATTCAATTGAGAAACTAAACAAAGAACAGATAGATCAGTGTCAAAAGCTGCAGAATGAAGTAAGCAATCATAGTCAAGGACTTGAAGCAGAAATCATGTCTCTCAAATCAGGTATGGAAAAATCAAATAATAAGAATGACAAACTTCTACAGACATTTGAAGAACAAGAAAATGGGTTGAAAGAAGAGATTCTAAAATTGAATGAACAAGTAGAAGAAGGAAGAATGGTCAAATAAAGTATGAATAACCAGTGCCAAATAATGGAGGTTGAGGTAAACATTTTAAAAGGTAATTTAGAAGAAAAGGATAAACACTTGAGGTTTCAAGATTGTACTAAGATTATGGATAATATTCTTAGTAGTCAAAGGTCTCCTTATATTAAATTTGGTCTTGGTTTTCATGAAACTGTTAAAGGAGAATCTAGTTCAATGGAAGGTGCTAAAGATTTAAAGGATATCAATGCAAAACCCGAAGTGTTTAAAGAAACAAAAGGTCAACTGAAAATCATGAATTCTCAAAGGAAATCATTAACTCCTAACTATAAAAGTGTCAATTGATTTTCTCCTTTGATAAATAATGTTGAATGCTTTTTATGTCATAATTATGGACATGTTGCAGCGAATTGCAGAAGCAAATTGTTTCAGTCACAGACAAATAGACTCTACACAGAAAGTTTGACAACTCTGAGGTACTTAGGTTTCTTTAAGGGTTATTTTTTTTCATGCAACAAATGTGGACATAAGGCTATCGATTGCAATAGAAGGAATATGAGGCAAACTTATTATGATACATTTGCTCCATTTTTTGGTCACATAAGCTGTTATGCTTGTCACAAGTTTGGGAATGTAGAAAAGGAATGCAGGAACATATCAATGAATCATCAAAGACAACATGGAATTCAAACAAATGATATCGTAAGACCAAATAAAGTTGGATCCACCAAAATTAATGTTAACAAGCAAAAATAAGAAGATATAAGATGTGGTCTTTCTCTATGTGCAATTAAAGATAAGGATGAATGGTACCTCGACAAGAGTGTTATCATCGCATGACTTGTGATAAGAGTAAGATGGAGTCTCTCAAGAAAAATCAAGATGGTAAGGTTATTATTTAAAATGATACTCCAACAAATGTTTTGGGAAAAGGTAGAGCCATAATTAACAAAAATAGAAGGGCAGTTGATACCTTATTAGTTCAAGGCCTAAAACAAAACTTATTAAGTGTAGGCCAAATGGTAGATAAAAGAAATGTAATTGTGTTCACATCAACCAAATGAAGGTTATGTACGAAGAAAATGGAGAAGTCATAACAAGGGGATACAAAAACGCTGATAAATTATATCTGTTTAAAGATCTGACCTCTCGCAGATGTGAGGAGGATTTAGACTCAGAATAAAAGAAGACAATTCCCATTGCAGTCCATCATTCTTGAAAGAATAATATCATCTACTACAATGTATAAAACATGGTTTGGTAATTCTAATTATTTTTATTTCTAACAGTGCATCTGATATGACAATAGAAGATAGATACATAATGTATAAGTCCAGGGGGAGATGGAGTTGTGAAATTTTCCATATTTCACTTTCTATACACGGGTTTCGTAAAATAAAGTCGTGTATACACGCGAGTTCCGTTGGATACAATTGCATATGTTTTTATCTGATATAAAAACAATGTGTCAGTCTTAAGATTATATTCTGATATGCTGCTGTCAGATGTGATTTAATTTTCTTGGTCGGATGTGTTGGGTGTGGAGCCTGATTATCTTGTTTACTTTGTATCACAGCATTGGACCCCTGTACCTTAAAAGGGGCGGCAACACCGCCCGTAATTAATTGCTGCCGTGGGGGGTCCAGGGGGAGCAACAACGCTTTTCGGAGCCCCCCCCTGGCTGGGGTTCAGGGGCAGCGCCCCCGAAGCTAAAAACAGATGTAAAATTGCCTTGTAAAAGTATAGTAATTTCTAGTCAATCTGGGCCGTTCATTAGGCAAATGATCTGACGGTAGAAGTTATGTTTAGATTAGGGTTTTTTTCCCTAGAAGGCAACCACCTTGTATATATGAGGGCATTGTATTGCGGCTGTGGATTATGAGTGTATTCTCGGAGCGAGAAACGGAGAGGGAGACTGAGAGAGAGAACAGAGGATATTACATCGGATCTGCTGTAGGTTTTGTCTCTTCATTTTTGCTGGATAATAGAAAGGAAGGACTGGTTGTTCGGGGTGGACGTAGCCCAAACTGGGTGAACCACGTATATTTGTGTCTCTCTAGTTTTATGTGTTTTGTGTGCTTGTATTTTCCGCATATTTTATGTGTTGCAGTGCTAGATAATATATAATTTCCTAACAACTGGTATCAGAGCCGAAGGTATATTTGGGTAAATAAACGGAAAGAAGGGTTCTGGTTCGAGTGGGAGCGATAGCGGACGATGGTAAGTTTGGGGTGAGAAATTTAATGGCGAAACTTTCGGCCATGGAAGAATGGATGGAAGATTATACGCGGAAATACTGTACCTACCATTGAGCGGAAAAACAAAGAAGTCGGCGGCCATGAAAGACGCGAAATGGAACATTCGCGATAGAAAGGCACTTGGAACAGTACGGTTGTGCCTTGTGGCGTCAGTCGCCTTCAATATTTCGAAGGAAACAACAACAGAGGGTTTGATGCAGACGTTGGCAAAACTATATGAAAAACCCTCTGCCTCAAACAAGGTATTTCTTATGAAATGACTATTTAATATGAAGATGTCGGAAGGTGGATCTGTTGCAGACCATTTAAATGAATTTAATACAGTTACCATTCAGTTAATTTTTGTAGGGGTAAACTTTGATGATGAAGTTAGAGCTCTGTTATTCTTGTGCTCATTACCAGAAAGCTAGAATGGTTTAGTTATGGCCATTAGTAACTCTATCTCTAGATCTAGTACTTTAAAGTTTGATGATGTTGTTGGTGCTATCCTTAGCGAGGAAATGCGACGGAAAAGCTCCGGTGAGACATCGGGTAATGCTTTGAGTGCAGATTTTGAGGAAGAAGAATGGAAAGAGGAAAGAGCTCGGGATATCGCGAGTAAATCAAGGGAAAGGCGGGATCCCGAGTCCCGGATCGGGGAATAATGTGTTGGAAAATTGGAGAAGAAAGGACACCTAAAGACAGACTGTAGATCTCGGAAGGGAAAAGAAGGAGACACACAACAAGCAAACAATCATGAAGCAAATGTGACAGGTGATGTGTTACAAGATGCTTTGATTCTTTCTTTCGAAAATGTTACTGATTCTTGGGTTGTAGATTCAGGGGCTTCATTCCATGCCACACCTGATAAGAAATATTTTCATGACTATGTTCAAGGAGATTTTGGACAAGTTCGTTTGTGTGATGATAAACCCTGTAAAATTGTTGGAATGGGTAAAGTTCTTGTAAAACAATAGAATGGAAACCAATGGCTACTAAAGGAGGTAAGGCATGTTCCAGATCTAAAGAAAAATCTGATTTCAACAGGGCAGTTAGGCGGTGAAGGTTGTGTGACAACTTTCACGGATAAAACTTGGAAGGTCACCAAAGGAGCCCTGGTAATAGCAAAAGGTGAAAAGGTTGGTACATTGTATTTATGCAATGGTATTTCTAACTCTGTTAATGCTTTAACTTCCAAAGGAGCAGATGCAGCATTATGGCATCATAGGCTCGGACACATGAGTGAGAAGGGGATGAAAATTCTTCACTCAAGAAATTTGCTGCCAGGTTTGAAGAATGTTGATTTGGATTTCTGTGAGAATTGCATTTATGGAAAACAGAAGAGAGTTAGATTTCTCAGAGTTGGGAAAGAAAAGAAGAGCGAAAAATTGGAGCTTGTGCATACAGATGTATGGGGACCTACTCAGGTATCACCTCTCGGTGGCTCTCGTTATTATGTTACTTTTACTGATGATGCAACTAGAAAAACATGGATTTATTATATTCAGAATAAATATGATGTATTTGATACTTTCAAGAAATGTAAATCTTTGGTTGAGATTGAGACAGGAAAGAAGTTGAAGTGTCTCAGATCAGAAAATGGAGGTGAATATTGCAGCAAAGAGTTTGATAGGTATTGTTCAGAGCATGGAATTCGTAGAGAGAAGACAGTTCCAAGAACACCACAAGAAAATGGTGTGTCAGAAAGGATGAACAGAACAATCATGGAGTGTGCAAGGTGCATGAGATGCTGTAGATACTGCTATTTATCTAATAAACAGAGGGCCTTCAAGTTACTTGGATGGTGGTATTCTAGACGAAGCATGGACAGGAAAAAAGGTAAACTACTCTTTTTTAAAGCCTTTTGGTTGTGAGGCCTTTGTCCATATTAATAAAGAAAACAGAACAAAGCTTGAGGCAAAATCAAAGAAATATACCTTTATTGGATATGGTGCTAATGATTTTGGTTATCGCTTATGTGATTATGAAAATCACAAAATCATTAGGAGCAGAGATGTAATATTCAATGAAAAGGTCTTGTATAAGAATCAGTTGTAGGAAAAGAAACAGGAAAAAGAAAGCAAGGAATATGCGGTTCTTGATGAGATATCTGAAAAAGTAAAGGTGCCTGAAAATAATAATAATCAACAACCACAGCAGCAGCAACCACCACAACAGCAACAGGCACCTCAAACACCTGAAAGTGGTGTTAGAAGATCTACCGGGATAAGTAGACCCCCTGAACGATACTCTCCTTCATTATATTATTTATTGTTGACTGATTCTGGTGAACCTGAATGTTATGAAGAAGCAATGCAGGTTGAAAGCAGGAAGAAGTGGGAGCTAGCCATGGAAGAAGAGATGGACTCCTTAATGCATAACCGGACTTGGGACTTAGTCAGGTTGCCTGCAGGTAAAACTACATTGCAGAATAAATGGGTTTACAGGCTGAAGGAAGAAGATGGAGGAAAACAGAGGTACAAAGCTAGACTTGTGGTGAAGGGTTTTGCACAGAAGAAAGGTATTGATTTTGATGAAATATTTTCTCCTGTTGTTAAGATGAATTCAATCAGAACTATCTTAAGTCTTGTAGCAGTGGAAGATTTACATCTTGAACAGTTAGATGTAAAGATAACATTTCTCCATGGAGATTTGGAGGAAGAGATATACATGCAGCAACCAGAAGGATATGAGGTAAAAGGGAAAGAAAAATTGGTGTGCAGGTTAAAGAAGAGCTTGTATGGCTTAAAACAGGCTCCAAGGCAGTGGTATCTTAAATTTGACAAGTTTATGTCTGAACAAGGTTATACTAGATGTCACTCTGATCATTGTGTTTATCTAAAAAGGCAAAATGATGGCAGCTATATTATATTGTTATTGTATGTAGATGACATGCTTGTTTCAGGATCTAACATGCAGGAAATAAATGTGCTCAAAAGAAAATTGGCAAATTCATTTGCAATGAAGGATTTGGGAGCTGCAAAACAAATCCTTGGTATGAGGATAACTAGAGACAGGAAAAATCGCAAATTAACACTGTCTCAGAATGAGTACATAGAAAAGGTGTTGAAAAGATTTAATATGCAGAATGAAAAACCAGTTAGTACACCTTTTGCTAGCCATTTCAAACTTAGTAAGGAGATGTGCCCAAATACCCAAGAAGACATGGATTATATGTCTAAAGTTCCATATGCATCAGCAGTTGGAAGCTTAATGTATGCAATGGCTTGCACAAGGCTTGATATTGCACATGCAGTGGGAGTTGTAAGCAGGTACATGAATAATCCAGGAAAAGAACATTGAATGGAAGTAAAATGGATTCTCAGATATTTGAGAGGTACCACAAATCAAGCATTATGCTTTGGTGGTTCAAACATTGTTCTACAGGGATATGTTGATGCAGATGTGGCAGGTGACAGAGATAACAGGAGGAGCACTACAGGATATGTATTTACTGTAGGTGGAACAACTGTCAGTTGGGTTTCAAAAATCCAAAGTGTTGTTGCACTTTCAACAACAGAAGCAGAGTATGTTGCTGCTACAAAGGCTAGTAAAGAAATGATTTGGTTACAAAGGTTTATGAACGAATTGGGTAAGAAGCATGATATGGGCACACTATACAGTGATAGCCAAAGTGCTATTCATCTTGCAAATAGCTCAACATTTCATTCCAGGACTAAACACATACATCTCAAGTACCATTTCATATGGTCAGTATTGGAAGATGGAGAGTTGAAGCTGGAAAAGATACACACTAGCCAGAATCCTGCAGATATGCTAACAAAAGTTGTAACCAGGGAGAAACTGAGAATGTGCTCAGTTTCAATTGGTCTTCAAGGATGACGATGAAGATGAGGAATAGCCAGGTCCAAAGAGGAGTAATTGTCCAACAAATGAAGCAGCGGTGGAGTTGCTACAATTAGTATCCAAGTGGGAGATTGTTGGGTGTGGAGCCTGATTATCTTGTTTACTTTGTATCACAGCATTGGACCTCTGTACCTTAAAAGGGGCGGCAACGCCGCCCGTAATTAATCGCTGCCGTGGGGGGTCCAGGGGGGGCGGTAGCGCTTTTCGGAGCCCCCCCTGGCGGGGGTTCAGAGGCAGTGCCCTCGAAGCTAAAAATAGATGTAAAATTGCGTTGTAAAAGTATAGTAATTTCTAGTCAATCTGGGCCGTTCATTAGGCAAATGATCTGATGGTAGAAGTTATGTTTAGATTAGGGTTTTTTACCCTAGAAGGCAACCCCCTTGTATATATGAGGGTATTGTATTGCGGATGTGTATGATATGTGTATTCTCGGAGCGAGAAACAGAGAGGGAGACTGTGAGAGAGAATATAGTATATTACAACAGATCTGCTGTAGGTTTTGTCTCTTCATTTTTTGCTGGATAATAGAAAGGAAGGACTGGCTGTTCGGGGTGGACGTAGCCCAAACTGGGTGAACCACGTATATCTGTGTCTCTCTGGTTTTATGTGTTTTGTGTGCTTGTATTTTCCGCATATTTTATGTGTTGCATTGCTCCATAATATATAATTTTCTAATAGGATGTTGATGGTTACAATCTACTGATATGATGAAGGAATTGATATGTTCAGTCTTTAGGGGTAGCATTAGCCTAACTACTAATGTTTCACTATTGGCATTATGTTTGCTTATTCTTTAATTATTGTGATGCTCATGTTCAAATTATGTTTTCATGATACATGGATTGCTTATGTTGAGATTATGGATGAGCCCTGATCACTTTTTGTAGAAGATTATCTTTATTTTCACGTGTGGATTTGATGCAAGTGTAATGATTCATATATGAGGACAACACACGCATATCTTATTGTTGATGACTCTTGTCATGAATGAGGCCTATTGTACTTGATTCCTACACATGTTACATCATGATTATGAAATAAATATAAAACATGAATACCTTTGTGATAACATATCACATGGATGATTGGTTGATACATATTGATTATTGATGAAGTAGTTTTGGTATGATAATTCTTCTTGGAAAGAATATGATGTTGCTGCAAAGAACCCGAAGACTTGGTTATTGATGTGCTTATGCTACAATTGCTGGATGATACTTGAAAACATGGCTACATTGTCCTATCTTCTAATTAGTTCTCTTATATATTTTTGACTCAAGTCTATGGTGTTTTCTCATGATATATGATGCTTCGATACTCTATCTTATTTCATGATGATTCCATCATATGTTTCTTCAAAGGGAAAATGGAAAGTTCACATTGATGAAGACAAGAGATTGAGTTGATAGATGATCTCTACGGAGAGATATTATGATGTTGAAATTGTAGATCCAGTCACAGGTTGATGATATCGAAGTTTACCCATGGTTTTTCTCACAGACATGGTTTGGCGGTGATAGGCACAATTGCCGTTATGGTTTTCAAGTTGCATTTTATTATTTGATATCTATCTGCTTGATGAAGATGATTTGATGAGATGGTTGAGAATGTTCAAGATGCACATGTCTAGGGGGAGAATTATCCTTGTTGATAAGAATGCGTTATTGGCATTATGTTGGTTGCTGAATAATGATCTCTCTCTTAGTTCCTTGCTGGAAATATTTGCAGGATTTCCAGGTGGGATTTGGGCAGTTCCTTGCGAAGTGCCCTATCTATCTACAGTTATAGCAGATCAGCTGCCCTCGACCTCGTCCTGCGCTTCCTCCCCAACCTCCCCTACCCCTTGCTAGGGAGCCCCCGAAGCTCGCGGGGGATCTTGGCGATGCAGGGTTTGACTGTACCTTATAGAGGTTCCCTCGATCTGCAATCAAGTCATACGTTCGAAAGTTTTGTTCGTCATGCCCTACAGATCGACAGAAACTACACCATTGCTGCTTCAGCTCACCCATACTTAACCAAGGACACTGGGCCGTATCATGCAGTCCGGTTACCCGACAATCATCGCACCATAGTGCCGATCCGCTAGAACCAGATCGTAGCAGACTAGGTCCTCCTGCCAGTATGTAATCCATCAATATAGGACACTGGTCCCTTGTATGGCCAGACACTCGACATCGTATACACCAGAGGTCGGTGCTAGCTCCTTTTCCCCATTCCATCCGTAAGCTCTGAATCTCCATGTGCATGGCTCCGAGCTGCTCTTGAATTTGCTGTAGCCCCCCTAACGCATCATCCTTGGGCGCAGCTTCGAGCTTCATGGCAGCTTCCAAGGCTTTTTCCTGTGACTCGAAGGTCTGTTGGCCCATGGGTATACGTAAGTGAGGTAGTATCATAACAATGAACCATTCCGTGTGCTGTCTATCATCGTACTTGAACCCTCCTTCCCTGATGGCCCTCTTCAATCGCTGATCGGCCTTCCACACTGACTCAAACGCACCCTTCTTAAAGTCTTTTACTTCTGCTACCAGCTGCGAGTATGACCTGGGCTTCCGGAACCGCTGTTTTAGGGCATCCTTGATATCTTGAAGAGATGCATTCCCATTTTGAGACATGTATCGCATGTACTAGTCCAACGCTCTGTTCTCAAAGGCCAGGGACAACTGCGCTTTCTTCATAGTATCGCTCACCACCTCCTGCGCAGTCCATACCGAGTCAGCTACGAACCAAAATCGATCCATGTCTTCATCGGCTGCACCTTTAAATGTGGGTAACTTAAAGTGTACTACCATGTCTCCTTCTACCGATGTTTCAGTTGAGGGTTTGTGCTCCCGTGAGTCTTGCGTCGTTGTTCTTCTTAGCGAGCTACAGACCGAGTGATCCTTTTCTTGCTTAGTTCGATCATTATTACCACTCATTCAATCCCGTTTAGTACCTTATTGTCAGTACCTGATCGCTTCCTCAAAATGCTACGTCCCGGCAATAGAACCATCTGTTGGCTCGTGGGATCCTGACCCAGGTTTGGAGTGCAAGGTTTGCCAACAAACCCCTATACTACTGGCCCTTTTGGTAGTGACCTTCTTGCGCAGGTCAAAGTCTCACCCGAAGTAGTATGGGTGGGTGCTGGAACTAGGTTTTCACACCCTGAGAAAGGATAGGTAAGGCAAGCAGAGCTATTCTATTCCCTATAGTTTCTAGATCACTCACTCTGCGCAGGGTTAATTAGGTCTCTATTTTCATCCATGTGCGCTAGATCTATAATTATATGCATTTACGATAGCAACACACCATTACATAATAGAACATAATGGAATAGAACTAATCCAGAGAGAGAAACACACATACACAGATCTTCGCATCTTAAACACAGAAAATACACAATACAACAATTACCAACGATTCACACAAAAGTACTCACAGATTCAATTCTCTATCAACCTTTCTTTATTCATTCATTCATCAATCCTTCCTTACAATTCCCTTCCCAACCTGCACACACATCAGCAGGGTCCGCACACAACTGGACTTGGATCTTCGCGCACATAGCCAGCTAGATTCCGTTCCCCAAAACCCAAACAGATCTCTTAAACCACAATTTGCATCAATAACTCATCAATTTTCTATCTCTACAATACAAAATTTCCCTCTATTTATAGGAATCTAGCCTAGACTTTCCTATGGTCCACAAAATGTGGTTTTCGGACCCCTCATTTACCCTTTTCCCCATCACAACACTTTCGGGGCTTTGATCCACCCCAAAACCCCTCCGCTAGATTAAATCTAATCAAAAATATCCAAAATGGACCAGTTTCGCAGCTTGTAGGAGACCCTGTTCCAACAATGTTTGATAAAGTGAAGGGTATGATAAGAGAAAGTCTGTTGATCTTTACACAATCCTGAATATTTACAGATCTATATGTTGATTGATCACAGTAAAAAGCACGTATAGACGCAGGTTCGTTTCATTAAAATCGCGTATGGAATTTAGGGTTTTCTGAAGCTTGATGAAGAGGTTATATTTTTATTACTGCAATATTTCTATTGTCTGTCAATGAAGTTTTCATGTAGCTATGGGCTGTTTGAATACTATATATACTGCTAGTTAACTATGTACAAATATGATCAAAGAGTCATTAAATATGATTGATGATGCTGATTGAAGAAGGGTTCTGCAAATATGAAAAGATGTATGACTGAAAGCCTCATATCTTTTTATGAGTCTAATTAAATTCTAGAAATTCGATATTCACAGATCTATACATAGGTTGGTGTGTAGGTAAGCGCGTATATACACAGGTTACAGCGAAGTGAAGTAGCGTATGCATTTAATGTGATGAATGATCAAGGTTGAAATTGATTCTGCATGTTGATTCAAAAATCTGGGTTTTTTACAGTGTTTTGGTTACAGTGATCTCACTGTAATGTTTAAATTTTGGGTTATGGATATTGGTGTTGATATATATATTGAGTTGTGTTGAAGTTGTTGGATCCAGTGTGAAAATTCATGAAACGTGGTATGCAGTGGGTCTAAGGGTTGAAGCCTTCAGTATGGAAGTAGAAGCTTCCTGCCAGTAGAAGCTGGTGTTCTATTTAGGGGGTTGTAGCTCCCTTCCAGTAGTGGTTTTTAAATGAGATTAAGGGGTTGGAGCTCCCATCCAGTAGCAGCTGGAGAACGAGAGAAGGTTGCAGCCTTCTGCAGGTAGATACCTACGTACTGATATGAGTCTGCATTGGTATTGTTATCACTCAAAAATTTTTCAAAACATCACTGTGTCAAGATTGTTTATGATCATGGGTAAAAATAGGGTCTTAGGAGTCATTTATTGAATTTTACCAAAGGGGAGTATTAAATTTTTAGGTTTGAACCTTCCCTAGTATTTAAATAAACTCATTTTAAAGGTTTTCCATGTCAAGTCTTTCATCATTTTATAATTCATTCCATTTCACTAAGTTTTTTCATAAAAAATATTTAGTTAGCCAAGAACCCTTTTTTTTTTAGCACCACCCATTGAAAAAAGTCATTTTGCGCTACGAAAGCGCTGTCTTTTCGTAGCGCAATATGAAGCAAAACTTTTTTTTCTGGTTTTGAGAAGTAAACTTCAAAGGAGGTTTCTGAGAAAAAAGAAAGGTATTTTAAGAAAGTGAGAGAGTTTATTTCCAAAAACATATCAAATAACAATAACCTCTCTCAATTTTCTCATAGCTATTATCAGTTGGGAGATACAAGGCTTTCTTTGAACCCCTATTTTAAGAAACAAAGTTTTCCTGTTTTACACATGTTTTTCAAAGGCAGTTTCTAGGCAGCAGGGGATGTGTTTCAAAAACCCAAGAGATTTTTTTATTCAAGATATAATGTCCTACAAAAACCTCTTTCAGTTTCAGAAACTCCATCATGGGTTAGGAGATATAGGCTCTGTCCCAAGACCTATTTTTCAGGAAAAAATAGGAAAAATATGCAAGAAATGCCTCAAGGAATCTAAAATGAAGTTGGTTCGTGATTTGTATGGTTTGTAGATGACGAGGACAAGTAATATTTTGAGTTTTTGGGCAATAACACTTTTCACTTGTCAAAATTTTTGAAAAAACTGCATACTCAGTAGTTTCGTAGCACATTCAGTGTAAAAAAGTAGAAAAGCGCTATGAAACTGTTGTAGCTGCCTTTTCTGCTCTTTTTGATCATTTTTCAAGGGGTTGAAGAACGAATTAGGAGCTTAAATTGTTGTATGAGATGTGTTAAAAGGTTATTGAAATGATACAAGTGGAAAGAGTTAAGTTTTTGAAGAATAAAGGTTGAAATGTCAGCATTACAAAGGGCGCTACAAAACTCCTGTGTTTTTGTAGCGCAAGATATTACAACCTTTTTGAACAAGTTCAGAAGTGTTTTTGGATAGTTGGAAGCTAGGGATGAGTGATGAGACATGTTGAGATAATATCCAATAGCTAAGGACCACGGAATAAAGTTTAAATGATGGTCAGAATGCTTAAATAAGGAAAATAATCTTATGCCTAAAAAACAGGGTTTGGTTTCCAGCTTTTGTGGAGGTCAACAAAGTGGTCATGAAGAACTGAAGCCCATCATCCAAATTCGACCATGTATTGATACAATTTGAAAATGATGTAATTTAATTTAGATAAGGTTGTTATATATAGTGATAAGAAGTTTGAGTCCTATTTGTAATAGGACTGTTTAGTAGATTAGGTGTCCTTTTGTAATAAATTCCATGTCTTACAGTTATGCAAGGTGTCAAGAGTTAGAGATTTGATGTATCTAGCCTAAGATGAGATCATCTCATGTTGTAAATTGTCTATTAAAGACGAAGAAGTTGAATTGGTGAAGGGTTGGAATATTTTTGGCAAAATGGCAGCTTATTGTAATTGACTATTTCAGCTAATGCAGAGATCTGTTACTTGAACAACTTGAGATTCTGAAGGAGTTTTTCATTAGGGGAATTTTGAGGTCTAAAATGGGCTTCCTAAGGAAAATCAAAATTCACTTTATGAGAACCAATCACATTTTAGGGGATGACATCATCCCTAATGGTTGAGGTGGCATTGTTTGAGTTAAAGGTATTTACTTGTCACATTCTCAATGATGGATAAAAAAATCATGGTTAACCATGGTAGTGCTCTAAGTACTTTTAAAGTCATAAAGTAAAGTACTCATAATAAATGTCATTTCAAACTTTTTGAATAAAATATTATTATTGTCATTTCATATTTTTTGAAAGAAACAATGCATATCCCTACACAATCTTCATGTATTTACACACTTTTCAATAAATATTGTATTTTTATATTTTCAAATATTTATTTCTAATTCAAATCAATTCAATATGTAATATAAAATTCATACATAAAACAATATATTATATTATATTATTTTTATATAGTATATTAATTACATGTTATTATATAATTTAAATTAATAGTATATTCTATAATTAAGAATTTATAAATTTATATTCATATTTTATTTTAATTTATTTAAGTACAAAGGAAAAATGCATTAGTTGTGCAATGATATTGATTTTTTCATGACAATCTCATTCTTATTTATAGTCACATCAATACAAATTTTTTATTAATTTTATTTTGGTACAACTTTTGAATTGAATTTAACCATGTTACATGGATTTTGGTTCCAAAAGTGTATTGCAAATTCATAAATATTATTTTATTGGTTTATCTATTATTTTATTATTTCCTTAGGAGGCCCATTTTAAACCTCAAATTTCCCCTAATGAGGGGTTTCTTATTCTATTTGTGCCTCTTATGTATCTCACTTGCAGTGGTTTTCCTTTATATTACTCAGAATTCATCTATGAGATGCTCTGACTTCCTTTATATGTGAATTGACTGTGTATACTCATGTTTTATTTGTGTGGGTCCTATTTCTAGAAACGCTAAACAACCTCAACTTCCATGTCAAGTGAACTCATTGAATCACTGAAAGTGTAGATTCCATAAGCCCAATGTCTACATGTTGATATTATTTTCAATCTACAGGTTGGAAAAGGTTATCTCGGAAGACTATTTGATTGCAAAGCTTTTGGAGTTTCTACTATATACAGTAACAACACGAATTTCTTCACCTGAGATTCTTATTATATTTTAATGAGTTTCGTCCTACCTTTTGAAATGTTTTCTTCCATGCCTTAATGCTTATTACTCAGAACTCATGATTTTTCATGCTCTGACTTCCTTTAAGTATTAAGCTATGGTATATTTCTCCAAATAGTTTACCTTCAATGTCTTGATGTCTCATTACTCAGAATTCGTGTACCACATGCTCTGACTTCCATTGAACCTCAAGCAATTGAAAACCTCCTGTATGTCTTGCTCTTTCATTGAAATATTTACAAGCCTCAACTTCCACAAGGAAATCCTTTTTTATTGAGAGCCCTATCACTGACTCCATAACCCAATGGTAGCAAGAATTAATCTTTTCAACCTGAACCAAAACACAAATAATAGAGTTAGTCATGTATCTATATCTTTATTCCATATCATTAACCCTTGAGAGAGCCCTCTCAAACTGAGGAGGCTAAGCCTCAGTCACAAGATTCGTTTAAAATAGTTACACTGAAGTTGTCTGCTCAAAATTCAATCAGGTACGATTTTGGTGATAACAGGTACAACATTGTAAGAATTTTTTTATATAATAAATATTGAAGACATAGATGACAACAACGGTGGTTTTCTCCGAAACTTGGTTTCCAGCTTAAATCTTGGTGTTCAAGTGTGATGATATTGTGTGATGATTTATGATTTTATTAATGCACATGCTTACTGCTTGACTATCCGATGCATAAATGATGATATGGGTTAAAGAATGTTTCTGAATATTTATCTGAACAGTAAAGTTATTTGGGCATATGTAATTTTCTGTTATGATAGTCGCGTACATAAGATAGTTTTGTTAATCAAAGTCGCATATAGCATTCAGTAAGGGAAAAGTAAAATATTTTCATTCCTCTAAATAATGATTCACCCCCAGCCCCCTCTCAGTATTTTTCCCAACAAATACAAAACCAAGATGAATAGAAAAAGGAGCAAGCATTTTCCAATGTGGAAAAAAGACAAAGAACTAAATTCTCTTCAACAAATACCTTGGAGATACATGAAGACCAACAGATATTGTATGACTATATTGAATCCTTGGAAGCCAAGGGGAAGGAAAGGCAGTAGAAATCATCAATAAAAGGTACATATGAGAAATTGATGATGCCAAAAGAATATACCCTCACCAATGAAGTAGAGAATCCCCTGTTTTAGAATAACTTGTTGATATATTGAAAAACATTCCCCAAATAGAAAAAGGCAAATCTACCATGAGTACTACTGAAGACGTTGTTGTAACTTATTTTTACCCTTACAATAGTTTGTAAATTTCTTTTTATTTCAAAAAAATAAAAAATAAAAATAGAAAAATGAAAGTAAGAAAAAGAATGAAAAATAAAAAAAAACAAAAAATAAAAAGAAAGAAATGAAAAACAAATAATAAAAATCGATAAAGAAAAGAAAAAGAAAAATATTTTTATGTTTGATATAAGCACACACTTTTAAATGCCGCTAAGTTGTGTAAAATTTTATTTGACAATTATATGTTTTTCACTATGTTGCGGGGACGGGTACGTCACTTTTTGAAATATGCGTGGGTTCGTCAGGGGTATATATAATATTTATGATTTAAAGTTCAAACTTTAAAGATTTAAACATGCACATCATTGAACATTCAACATTCACATTGAAATTTCAAAATTTCTAGGTTGATATCAAGTGAAAATTGGAGTTTACATATTAAAAAGAATCATGATTTATGTCCATTGTCATACTACATTAAAAATTTTCCTTAACGCATCTTGAAACATGAACTATGAAATTTCAAAATAGTGAACAATGGATTCCTTAAGTCATGTCATCAACATCCCTTAGATTCCTTCAACATGCTCTCCAACAACATAGCTACAATAATAATGACGTTAACATAGCTACAATAGTAATGAAATTCAGCCTACAAAATGAATCTACAGTGGCAATCCCTAGGTCGAAACTGCAGAAAGAGAAGTAAAAAGGCTGAGCTTGAAAAGAATTACAACAAAATTGGTATAAAAAATTGACCATAAAGTTCTCTATTTTGGGGTTCCACGCACTTGTTGTTATGGTTTGGCGCACCCAATTAGACAAACTAACCCAAATTTAATTTTGGTTGCAAAGAAGCTAGTGCTTACTCGGAGAACCCGATTCTTTTGGGCGCGTTTTAGAAGAACTCGTACCCGAAATTTTTACTTGGGGACGAGAACCCCACCCCCGGGTTCGCGAACCCAAGCAACATAATTCGTATGAAGATTTCAACGGTCACAATGGTGTGAACCTGTGCAAAATTATTTATTCTTATTGTTCATTTTGTGTTCTAATTATAAGTGATTTAACTCGTAAAAATATCAATTGAAAAGAAATATTGATTCACCCCCCCTCTCAGTATTTCCAACAGTAACAGATTTGGCCACTATGCTAGAGAGTGCCCTCATAAGAAGGATACAAAATAGGATGACAACAACAACAAAAATCGCAACAATTACAAAGGAAATGGAAATCAATGGAATAACAGGTTCAACAAAAAAGGAAAGAGGAATGCTCCTGCTGCTTGAAATGGAAATGGTCGACCTCCCAAAAGGATGAGAAACTCTAGGTATGAGGAAACTAATGTTGTAGATAAGAAAAAATAATTTTATCTTGTTTCTTCCCTCACTACTGCGTCTCCTCTATACACTTTGGATAATTGGTTGATTGATAGTGGTGCCTTAAGGCACTTCACTGGGTACAAGGAGCCCCTCTCTAATTTGATTGAAAAGAAGACTAATTTGGAGATCATACTTGGAGACAATGCCACCTACCCCATGAAAGGGATAGGGATTGTTACTCTTCACTTAAATCAAGGTCAAATCCTTCATCTACGAGAAGTATTGTTCGTACCTGATTTTAAAAGAACCTGGTATCTATTTCTGCAATGGAAGATAAAGGCTTCAAGGTAACATTCGTTGATGGGAAGGTACGTGTTTGGAAAAGGAACCCGAAAGACACATTTACACTTGGATTTAGGGTTGAAGGTCTCTATTAGGTAGTGCTGAAAAATTCAAGGCCAGGTTCGTTGCTCGAGGCTTCTCTCAAAAGGAAATAATGGACTATGACGAGATATTTGCACTAGTTTCCCGATACACCACTATCTGATCTATCATTTCTCTCGTTGGTTCTCAAGGATGGAGCTTACACCAAATGGACGTGAAAATAGCTTTCTTGCATGGCTCTCTTAAGGTGGAAGTCTATGTAGAGAAACCTGAGGGGTTCAAAGTCCAAGATCGAAAAACACATGTATGCGAGAAAAATACATTGTAATCTAGAGAATCTTGTAAGATAGTAATTTGGAAATTCAATCAGGAATAAGGATAGCCAGAAGACCAATGACTGCATAAATAATTTGAGGTATAAGGAAAAGGTAAAGATCTGACTCAAATAAAACACTGTGAAAGACTAGAATGCCTAAGCTTCGGAATTTACCCAAGTCACAGACATGGGAATTAAGAAAAACCAAATGTAATTATTGACTCTTGTTGACTTGTGCCACTGGAATGTTGATGCATGATGGGGCCAGAATCAGTTGCAGAAAACAATAGTCATTTACTTCTCTAAAAGAAATAAAATGCTTAGAAAAAATATAGTTGAATTGGTGACTCTGAGCTCCTTCAACAAGTCAAAAAATTATTATCCTCTCCAAAAAACATATATAATAGTTATTTAAAATTTACATCATGACATGCTACTAGAAATGTTCTCATTGTGAACAACATAAGCATTTCACATTTACATGATGACATGCTCCCAGAAATGTCCTCATTGTGAAAAACATAAGCAATACTAAATCTAGTCCAACAATCTGACATGCAACAATAAA
The DNA here is from genome assembly GCA_034641835.2 of Pinus albicaulis. NCBI lineage: Eukaryota > Viridiplantae > Streptophyta > Pinopsida > Pinales > Pinaceae > Pinus > Pinus albicaulis. The sequence goes on from CM076570.1 coordinate 1,438,656,240, forward strand.
TGGAAGAGCACAATATTCTCACATGGAGTTGAGCCCGGACCTGCTCCAACTTATATTCCTATAACAAAGATCTTTGTCAAAATTGAACTTTTGATTGCTTGAGATGCCGAGTTATTCCTCACATTTTTGAAGTTAAAACTTTATATTAACTAAAAAAACTATTGTTTTACAAGAAAATCCAATTGCTCCTGAAGTGCCTCTTTCAGCTGAGAGACAAGGTCTTCTCATTTGGATTCACTACTTTCAATTTTTTCAATGCATTGCTTCAAAATAGTTCCCTGCTCTTGAAGTTCATCTTGTAGGGTTGAATTTTGGAGGTGTCTTGCTGATTCAAAACCCAAATTTACATAACACAGAATAAAGGGAGATGTAAAAAACCTAAAAGGATATCTTAAGTGAACATAATTGAGGAAATGTGTATACCTTGAAAAACAAGTGTTGAAATTACATACTAAGAAAAAATAAGCATTATACACAAATAGAGAAATACACAAAAGGTTTAAATAGCCCTTTGTGTGAATTATGTTTAGTTTAAAGATTGCACGTGACCTTGAAAAAATTAGGGGTAGCATTGCTTATTTCACACAGAGTTTAATACAACCATCTAGCTAATCCCATGGCCAAAACAATAAAATCCATTTGCATAGTGAAAATTTATGCCATAAAGTCAAGGTGATAAATCATCATGGTGATCATTTGCGTGGTCATCAAGATCACAATCCTGATCACTTGTGTATACATCTGCTTGAGTTCCTTCATTGTCCTCGTACATTATATTGTCCTGGCCATGACTTATGTTTTCTAACTCAGTCTCTTCACTGGGAATCAATGCTTCGTCTTCAAATACTCTATCGCCATCTTCAAATTCTTCCTCCAATGTTTCTTGTAAAATATTGCATTACCCATCAACCATTATATCAACATATTCCATGAATTTCCTTTTTGAGCGGGACTCTATTTGAACGACATAAGACCATCCTGAGCTTGTCACATCACCAATTAAAAATGCCTGGTTAATTTGAATAGGGGAAACATATGGCTCATTGGTCTTCAGTAAAATTTGGTGTGTATTTTCACGTACAAATCCATACTCATCATGTTGTATTACAGATGGCTTGATCCATTTACATTTTAATAATATAGGACTAGTTTCACCATAATCAACTTGAATAATTTCTTGTATGAATCCAACATACAAGTTATTTTCAGTGTTGTGATGAAATTCAACACTAACAATACATTCACAATTTGCCTTTTCTGTGTCCCTTTCTTCCACTTTTAAATGAGTACCATAGGCCCACATCCCACTAAAAGAAGAAGCCCATATACTTGGAGGTTGAGAAAGCTGAGTTTCCTCCTTCGTCATATCTTGACCTTCTTGTCGTGCATCATTAATTGCATCAACAATCCAATCATCAAATTTTGGAAAAGAACGATCTCCAAGGTTCAAATCTTGAAGTGTACGCTTTCGAGATGGATGCACCCATTTTTGAATCTCTTCTTCGTATTTTCTGCATAGAATATGAAAAGTAAGAGTGATAATAATTTAGCTATTAAATGAAATTAAATAAATAAATTATGATGTAAATAATATTTTACCTACGCCACTTATCGAATGATGATGTGTTTTGAAGAACATAGGCATGTATGGAAATTATTTCCTCATTTGATAGCTTGAAGCGATGCCCATTTCCTTCTAATACTTCACCTGCAACTCTCTGGTCGTCATCATCATCCCATACACGCTGATTGACATTGCTAAAATCCTTCATATATTTTGTGCAAAACCCTATGGCCTCTTGCATTAAATATCCTTCACAAATGCTACCTTCTGGTTTTGCCTTATTACGAACAAACTTTTTCAAAACTTTCATGTATCGCTCTATAGGATACATCCATCTTGTTCTTATTGGGCCACAATGCTCTAGTTCATGTCATAGATGTATAAGAAGATGCAAAGAAATATTGAATATTTCTAGTGGAAATTCTCGTTCCAATAAGCAGAGGACTTCAACAACCTCTCCCCTCAAATTATCAAAGTTTGAAGGGTCTAGCACATGCAAACTCATTCTTTTTAAGATTAGGCCCAACCTTATAATTGCCAATCTTGGTCCCTTTTCCAAACTTGATATTATTGCAATAGGTAAAATATCCTCAATTATGACATGATAGTCATGGGTCTTGAGGCTTCTTAAGCTATTATTTTTGGTTTGGCTTCTAATATTACCACTTACATATCCAGTAGGAAATCGAGTCTGAGCCATCAAGTTTAAGAATTTTTCATATTGATCCTTTGTCCACACATAAGGAGCAATAGGTTTTTTGTATTTTCCATTACCATATTTTTCAACCCAAATATTTCGACGAATCTTTAGTTCTTTAAGGTCTAGGCGTGATGACACTGTATCATATGCACCAAAAAGAGTTTCTATAATAGAAAAAGCTATGTTTTTCTCAGTATGCATAAAGTCAACAGTATGCCTAATGGTTATATGCTTAAAGTATGACAATTTATAGAATATGCACACTATTTTTACACCACTATCGTAAAGTGGATCATTTTTACTACCACGAATGCCACCATTTTCAATAAATTGCATTTTTTTTCTCCATTCTCAATAATGTAATCACTTGTTATTGCCAGTGGTGCTTCACGATTCTCTTCCTTACCATTGAAACGTGACTTTTGTCGAAGATATGGATGCTCCATTATGAGGTAAGCACGATGTCCACAATAAATACACTTGTGCAAACTACTTGAGTGCCTCACAAAACCCTTAAAGATGCAAGCTGGACATCCATGGTATCCATGAACATTGAGACCAGTCAAAGTGCCATATGCAGGAATATCGTGGATTGTAAACAATAAAGAAGCTCTTAAAGTGAATTGAATTGAATTACCATCCCCTAAAATTTGAATTGCTTCAATTCCTTTCCAAAATTCCACTAGCTCATCAAATAATGGTTCTAAATAAACATCAATTGTATCTGAAGTCACACTTTTTTTCCCCGGTATGATCAATGACAACATCAAGAAAAATGGCTTCGTTGCTAACCATGGAGGCAAGTTATAATTTATTAAAAACACTGGCCAAGTTGACCATTTAGTGCTTTGATCTGAGAAAGGGTTCACCCCATCTAGAGCTAAACCCAATCTTATATTGCGAGGATCTTGGGAAAAATCAGGGGATTTATTGTCAAATTCCTTCCAAATCTTATAATCAACCACAAATCATTGTTTTCTATCGGTGCTCTTGTTTTGGGCATGCCATTGCATTAGCTCGGCAATGTCTCGACATTTTTACATTTGAAGCAACCGTGGGATTAGTGGAAAGTGGCGAAGAACCCTTCTCGGAGCTGAATTTGATTTCAACCTTGGTCTATACCTCCCTTCTTTACATTTTGGACATTCAGTCTCACTTGCAATATTTTTGCGAAATAATGCACAACCATTCACACATGTGTGGATGTTTTCATACCCTAAGCCTAGCTTAGTGATTTTCACTTTACATGCTCTTCGTTTTGTTGGCAGTGTGGAGTCGGGTGGTAAAAATTGTTGTAAAAATGCCAATAACACGTCAACACTCTCATTTGTCCAACCATGCACCACTTGCAAGTTAATAATTAAAAGGATTGTTGTTAAATGAGTTAAATTGCAAGTACCATACACAGGTTTTAAAGCATCCTCCATCAACTTCTGCCATTCATCCTTGAAACCCGCATTAAACATTCTATCAACTTAAATCCCTTCATCAAAGGTTCCTACCTTTTCATTTGTGTTTTTTGCCTCTTCATCTATGTCTAGTGCCTCTACATCTCTCATGCTATGCAATTCTATCCTATCTGGATAACAATTTTGAGGGAAAGGGCTTATACCGCTATGCCCATATTTTAGCATATGTTGAAAAACCACACTTATTTTTCTCATTTTCCCACCACAACAATCATTACATGGACATGCATATTTAAGCAAGATCTTCTCATCAACTATTCTCTCATCATGTGCATGGTATTCATCTGTTGTCAAAATTGGGCTTTGACTCATATTCAATTTTCTGCATTCAAAGATGAAACTAATATGTTAACTCTTTACTTTCAACTCTTTTTAGAACTTTATTTGTAAAAGAGAAGTTTCAGCTCCTATTTGAGCACAAATGTCAATTGTGCAAACTTTTTAGAAACAACATATAGGAAGAGAAGACTACACATTTTTTACCAGTGTGAACACACCCATACACAACAATCACATAGTTAAACAACAAAATAAATTCATATTTGAGAGAAAGCTTTTGGATCAACACTTGTTTGAGGAGATATTTTTGTTGTATTTACACCTTTTGAATGCAGATCTATCGGCATGACAACAAAAAAATTGGTTTTGAACGCAGATCTATCAACATTATAGCAAAATGTTTTGGTAAATATATTATCTTTCTTAAGGGCACAACCCTTGCGGACATTTTTAAACATTCATTACATCATTAGTGAGGAGAATAACACACCAATGGGAGTTTCCTTAGCAGCAAATAGGATGCATCACTCAGCTAAAGGGGAGGCACTTGGCAATTATGAAGTCACAGTTACTAGTAGTAAACTCTCTCCTTTAAAGCCTATTTCTGACATGTTCCCAGTGCTCATTCCTAGAAAATGAGGGCACTCCAATTGAGAGAGTCACTTACCTATTCATGGCAGCATGATGAGTTACAAATTATCACCTTTTTTGCACTTGAAGGGAATACATTATGTTTTTGGCCACTTGCATGGAGGGCACATTAATGAAGAATTTACACCACATTCTCTCCTTATTCCTAGCATGCAAGAGGGTACATTATTTGGAGATTTACATTACTTTTATAAGCTTGAAGAAGTTCACCCTAGTAGAAAATATGCCTTTTGGATTCAAATTTGTTATTCCTATATTCATCTATAATTATGTGACTGATCTTTGATACTCATTCAAGACCTTCACAAGTTGTAATAATATTACCTAGGATAAAATATCTCTTAATAAACTCCAGTTGATCAAGAAAAATGGTTCAGGCTGCCATATTCTTGATTATAAGACACATTACAAAGTGTGATAGGCCGACAATTTCTCACTATGTTTATCTTGTTGTCTATCTTGAAACTGTTAATCAAGGTTTTCATTGATGTCAATGTGGCATTAACCAAGATGTCAATATTCTTGAGATTCCTAGACCCAATATGATGTCAAGATGACATAGTTGATGGAGGACCATTTGATGACATGAAAAATGTCTAGGGACATGACATGAAGAACACTTGAGGACTTAATGACATGGATATGAATATACTTGATGACATAGATGTCATGGACAATCATGGAAAATTGTTGGAAGGCACTTTTGAAATTATAACAAAAATGATCTACTTTCAGGAACAATCACAAGAAAAATATTTGTTGTCACCTTGGAGGCATCCTTTCGCATTGGCTCCTTCACCATATTAAAGAGGACCCTTTCCTCTTTTCAACAAGCCCTCACTCAGCTCCTAACTCCAAATACTCTAAGAGAAATTGATTTTTGAAGTTTACATCATAGTTATTAAAACTGGAACCGATGACCGGACCGGTGGACCTAATGAATCGGGTTTCGAATCGGAACCAGTCTAACTGGTAGCGGTCAGATCTCAATGAACCAGTTTAAAAAAAAATACATTAAATAATTATTTTTTAATTAAAAAAAATATTTTTAAGATTTGCAACCATGATTCCAAGCCAATAGAGACAAAATATGCAAAGTTTTATCATTTATATACCATGCAAAGGTGAATATATCAAAATGGCACGGAGTGCAATTGGAAATCCTAGTGCTACTCAATGTGTTGAGGAGGTGCGGGCAGGAAATGCCTTGTATGCTTGTGGGATGAAAGTGTAGGTGCCAAGGAGGAGTTTTTCTGGAGTAAGCAGCTTTGGTTAAGAGTGATTCCTAGCTAGGAGTTGGTGAGTAGGGTTTTCCATGTTTTCTCTAGTTATGGTTTGAAGAGATTGACTTGTATCAGCTTGTAATAAGATGTTGGTATGTAGATGTACTTCTCTCTTATATATAATTGAACTGTTTAAGCTGTCAAAATACTTGCATGACTTTAAGCTTGTATTATCTTCTTGTTTAGGGGATTCCAGCACTATTGTTCAAGCTGATTTCACCTATGATATTACTGAAATTGCTGTGATTTAATACACAACATATAACATAAAGAAGCATATTTTCTGCTGTAATAAAGGTATTTCAGATCTTTTATATGCCTCACAAAGTGTGCCTTGCATGTTAGACATTGTTGGCAGTGAAGTTCATGTATATGGCATTTATTCTCTTGAGCTGCATGGTGATTTGGGTTGAAGTGAATTTAAGTATTTGCTGCTATAATTGAATATTTCTGATTGGCCCCAAGACTGAAATTTCACGGGGAATAGATCTAAGAAACATCATGTTTTAGGTGAAATTACCAAATTTGCATTATAGCCCATATTCATGAAATTCCTACCGTGACTATTGGAATGATGTGATGTTCATCTGTTCATTGGGAATAGATCTAAGAAACATCATGTTTTAGGTGAATTTACTGAATTTGCATTATAGCCCAGATTCATGAAATTCCTACCGTGACTGCTAGAATGACGTGATGTTCATCTGTTCATTGATGATTATTTCAGGAATGCAGAACAACAAGACAAGAGGCCAAGGAGGAAGAGTCTGATTTGAATTTGTTACAAGGTAGATTTCCTGTAAAATTCCTACTACTGTACAAACCCCTTGGAGACACAATTGTGAGGGCTCGGATTACAATCTTGTGGCAGCTCGGATTGCAGAGATTACAAACTCGTGGACAACTTGGTTTAAGGTTGGAAGTCCCTCACATGCATATATACCCTCGGACCTTAATTCATTCCTCAGGCCTGTGATATTACAATCCGCAACAGGAGCTTTAGTCCTTGTGTAGTACTGTAGCTTATTGCTATGGAAAATCACCCGTGGTAAGCATATTTGTGGAAGTATCATAGCTCGGATCTGAAGCTTGAAGGGTTAAGCTTGTAGACTGAACTTTGAACCAGTGAACTGAGGCTATCTGGCTATATTTGCTAAGGTTCGGTACTGGACTTACACCTTGAACCTGTGATTGTATTAGACTTGGAAATGAGCAAGAAATAAACTCAGACGTGTTGTGAAGAGACATTTGGACTGATCTCGTGTAGACTTCAGACCTGTTGCTGCTACACCTAAATTGCAGACCTCTGTATTTTCAGACATGTGTGAAGACTCCAAAAATCTAAATTGTGATCATCTATTGATCTCGAATCTGTGGCATACTCCTGTAAGTTAGTGTGAAAGTGGACATTCTGAGGCAGAATAAAGGGAATCTTTGTCCCTTATTCTATATGGGATACAAGACCAAGAACACCATTGAAGCTTGTTGAATTGTATTACAGTGAATCCCCTTGTGTAGGTTTGGTTGGTAAAATGGAAGCACTATATTAAAGGTTGAAAGCAAATTATTGAATTTGTTTTTGAAGATCCAAAATTGAGAAGAAGCAGCCTCTGAAGAGTTTATGTACAACCTTCTTAATGCAGGGTTGAAGCCTTTTTAAAGGATATCTAAGATCAGGTCGAAGATTAGGATCAGAAAACATAGGAAACTTGACTTGATGCCTAATGATGGCCTAATAAACTTTTAGGAAGTAATTAAAAAAATCCATTGTTGATCTTCAGTCTCTTGTAGTCCCAACCTACAGTAGCCTTCCATAAATAAGTTTTCTAATGTTTACATGAACTGTCAAACGAAACTACGAAATGGAACTCAGTGAGATACATTGTTTTCAATTGAAACTAAGTAAGTCAAGCTCCTTTTATGGTAAACATCACAGTTTCCTATTGCTTCTTTAACAGAAGCTTGATTTGATGCCTAATGATGGCCTAATAAACTTTTAGGAAGTAATTAAAAAAATCCATCGTTGATCTTCAGTCTCTTGTAGTCCCAACCTACAGTAGCCTTCCATAGATAAGTTTTCTAAGGTTTACATGAACTGTCAAACGAAACTACGAAATGGAACTCAGTGTGATACATTGTTTTCAATTGAAACTAACTAAGTCAAGCTCCTTTTATGGTAAACATCAGAGTTTCCCGTTGCTTCTTTAACAGAAGCCTGACTTGATGCCTAATGATGGCCTAATAAAATTTTAGGAAGTAATTAAAAAAATCCATTGTTGATCTTCAGTCTCTTGTAGTCCCAACCTACAGTAGCCTTCCATAGATAAGTTTTCTAAGGTTTACATGAACTGTCAAACGAAACTACGAAATGGAACTCAATGTGATACATTGTTTTCAATCGAAACTAAGTAAGTCAAGCTCCTTTTATGGTAAACATCACAGTTTCCCGTTGCTTCTTTAACAGAAGCTTGACTTGATGCCTAATGATGGCCTAATAAACTTTTAGGAAGTAATTAAAAAAATCCATTGTTGATATTTAGTCCCTTGTAGTCCCAACCTACAGTAGCCTTCCATAGATAAGTTTTCTAAGGTTTACATGAACTGTCAAACAAAACTACGAAATGGAACTTAGTGTGATACATTGTTTTCAATTGAAACTAAGTAAGTCAAACTCCTTTTATGGTAAACATCACAGTTTCCCGTTGCTTCTTTAATAAAAGCTTGACTTGATGCCTAATGATGGCCTAATAAAATTTTAGGAAGTAATTAAAAAAATCCATTGTTGATCTTCAGTCTCTTGTAGTCCCAACCTACAATAGCCTTCCATAGATAAGTTTTCTAAGGTTTACATGAACTATCAAACGAAACTACGAAATGGAACTCAGTGTGATACATTGTTTTCAATCGAAACTAAGTAAGTCAAGCTCCTTTTATGATAAACATCACAGTTTCCCATTGCTTCTTTAACAAAAGCTTGACTTGATGCCTAATGATGGCCTAATAAACTTTTAGGAAGTAATTAAAAAAATCCATTGTTGATCTTCAGTCTCTTGTAGTCCCAACCTACAATAGCCTTCCATAGATAAGTTTTCTAAGGTTTACATGAACTGTCAAACGAAACTATGATACATGGATGAAATGTCAAACGAAACTACGATACATGGATAATGAGATATCAAATGAATGGATTAATAAATCAGGGTTGTATTGGTTTAAGTAGAATAAATTTAAGTAAAATTCCCCCAAACCCTCTTATCTGATGTAGCTTTATCTCCACATCACTAAAGGATAATTCAATGAGGTATCAAAAATTGTTTTCAGTCATGACCATAACACAGGTGCCAAAGAAAGGTCCTAAGCCATGTGTTGATAATGAGCCATGCGAAATTAATGATCTCTGATATTTGAGGATACACCCCTGTGCTAATCCATGCAAATTTGGTGAAGATGACATAGATCATAAGCAGAATTTGAGATCGAACTGAACCATACGAGCCTCAGGAACTGTACATTTTTTTATTTAAAATTTTCACCCTAGATCATAAACAATACATTTCTTAGATTGAAATCAACATATACAGTGAGCGAATAAAGGCAATAGAAACTGGTTTGGAGGCTTATAAATAAGTGAAAAATATCAGTTTTGAAGGAAGAAGTGGACCAGCGTTGACCCCTTGAAATCCATGATCCTTACCCAAAGAAATCATATGAATTGACAATAACTTAAAACAAACAGAGCAGATACAAAGCTAGGAAATAGAAAAATATTAAATATGACTAACCTGTGACTCTGGGTATGCAAACTTCAATTGTGAATTTGTGCTGCCCGCCTCTTCAAAAGCCTCCAAGTTCTGTCTAATGTGTTTTTATCCATGATAAAACCTCTAATTACATAGAAATTCGCAGCCCTAAAATAAACCTCTCGCCAACAGCAAAATCCTCCCTCCAAGAGCAAAAATTTGGCGCCAAATAACCAGCACGACCAATTTTCATCCAGTTTTTATCTAAATTTGAGAACCAACTACATGGCGCCAAAGACCCAGAACCTCATCTTCCTGAACCAGTCTGGGTAAGAACAACCAGTTTTCCTCTGTTCTTGGGCTTTCATACTGGTGAAATAAACCATGACCTCTCCGGACTTCGACTTTTGACGAACTTCGAATGTGGCATGCCCTCAAAACCTCCTCTTCCTGAACCAGTTGAACCAGTCGAACAACGAGTTTTCTTGGGTTTTCAAATTCAGGTTTCATACCAATATTTTTGATGAAATCAACGCATGCCAATGCCAATGTTTGACTTCGAATTACTTTCAGAAGCCCGTCTCCCTGAACCAGTGGCATGCCAATGTTCGACATCGACTTAGTTTCAGAAGCCCGTCTCCCTGAACCAGTCGAACAACGAGTATGAAATAAACGCTTCGACTTACTTCCAATTTTGTTGTGGACAATTATTGATTAAAAATATGGAGCGATTATGGTCAATATTTTTTTAATGAAATAAACGCATTAGTTCGACTTAATTCCACTTTTGTTGTGGAAACTCCTTGATTAAAGAGGTGGAGGATCACTATCTAGTTAAATGCATGTGTGTGATTGAATAAAGTGGGAGGGAAGAAAGTGAGAGTATCAAAATCAAGTCACATTAATTTTCACTTAATATTTCCATAAAAAATGGTTGGTATATTTTCATATCAATTCTCAATTAATATCCCCATCGAAAATGGTTGGTTTATTTCTTTTTATCATATAATATTTGGTAAAGAGTTAGAAATTGACTTAATTGATAAGTGAACGAATCTTGTTAAAAGGAGATTTATTTTAAAATCTTATTATATCATTCTAAGTTGTTAAATAAATGGATAGCTTTAATGGATGACCCACTTTTCGAATGCGGCATGCCTACTTTCACTTTTCGAATGCGGCATGCCAATGTTTGACTTACTTTCAAAACCCTGTCTTCCAGTCGAACAAAGAGTTTTCAAAGTCGGTATTTTTTATAAAATCAACGTAGGACTTACTCATGCCTATTTCCACTTTTCGAATGCGGCATGCCATTTTTACAAAGCTTCAAACAATTTTTTTTAAATAATTAAAACTTACTTACACTTTTCGAATGTGGCATACCTACTTCCACTTTTCGAATGTGACATGCCATTTTTACAAAGGTTCAAACAATTTTTTTTAAATAATTAAAATATTAATATTAATATTAATATTCATTATTTTAATTATTAATTAAATATAAAATCACACTATATTTAAAATTAAATTTTATGTAATATAATTAAAACAAATAAAATATAAATATTGATAATTAATATTTTATTAAATTCAATAAAATATAAATATTGATATTTATTATTTTAATAAATTAATAAAGGTTCATATCAAATAATATATATATGTTAAATTGGTGTCACACAATATATGTATGTTAAACATATTATAAATAAATTATATATGTGTGTGAGGTTTGAGTAGGTTTAATGGTTAAGGGTATGTGTTTCCTCCTAAGAGGTAATAGGTTCAAAACCAGAGGGGGTAGAGTATGTATGTCTTCATAAACTTAGTAGTCAAATTGCTACACGGAGGTGGATCCCTTGTCCCACAAACAAGGGGGTCTCATACACCAATTTGGTGTTTGGCTTGGTCGACTTGACCTTAAAATTAGATTATTATTATTATTATAAGTATAACAAAGGTTCATGCACTCTCCAATGGGAGTGAGGTTTGAGCAACGTCACGTGGAAGGCGTCTCGCATGAGTAAATACAAGTGGAGCGAGGATGAGGGAGTGTCACACCCTCAAGTTAGTGTTGCGACGACTGAGTAGTGGGGGCGCAATGGGCGCCCAACTCGGGTATAATGTGCGACAACGATGTGCAATATTAGGCACGCCATATTTCCGAATGCCCACCTAGGGCGTGTCGTGTAGCGGTGGGCAGAGTCGTGCGATTTGGCAAATGTGATGAGTGGAAACGTCAAACGGGTGTGTGCCCCATAGCAGGCAAATGAGTCAAAGGCGTCAGGTGAAGTCGTGTTGGTGAGCGCGTTTGGTGTTACGGGAGCGTTGTGTAGTGATTGGGAGAGCTGGGCAGGACAGGGTACGGGCGTCCAATCAGTCGTTGGGGTGGATCAGGAACTCATGGTGGCAAGGGGAATGATGGGTATAATATTGATCGCTCTGAGGTAAATGAGGGGTAGGGTATCCATCATTAATGTTTCTTGGAGAACTATCATCCAGTACTTATCAAATTAAACCTAATGGAAAGAGTATTGGACACAACTGAGAGAATTTTAACAGTACTGCAGATGGATTCAGAGAATCTTGTATAAGTGAAATGAAACACTTTGATATCAAAATTGAAATTTTCCATTTATGGCGTGACACAATTAAGAATTATTGACATAAATGAATAATTCATATACGTGTTGTACTAGTCATATTTTTATTCTTGGACTATAATAGTGATTTACATTAATCATTATTAATTTAGCCATATATTTTAATCCTAGGCTAAATTAGTCATTTAATTTAGTCGCTTTTAGTTTAGTCACTTATTATCTAGTCATATATTTTATCCTTAGACTAAATTAGTCATTTAAGTTAGTCGTTTTTAGTTTAGTCACTTATTATCTAGTCGTATATTTTATTCCTAGACTAAATTATTCATTTAAGTTAGTAATTTTTAGTTCAGTTACTTAAAATTGCTCAAATTTAGTAGTAATTCACTTGAAATAATAGCGGTGACTAACTTTTTTAGTCACCGGGTCATTAATTTCATCATTTTTTACTAGTGAAAACATTCAAGATGGACACAAAGTGAAGCCTAAGATCAGAGAAAGACTTTTAACCTTCTCTGCTTTTGACATTCAACTTAAGGGATCTTAGAAAGGCAAACTATTGGAAAAGGACCCTAGTGAGACAGAACTAACTCTAATCTCCCAGTTTCCCAATTCTTTCAGTTAAACTAGACAATAACATCTAAGAACAAACTCTAAATTCATACATCAGCAAGCATGGGTAAAACCAACTACTATACTGGTTAAATTATCTTGAATTTGTTCTTAGATTACACAATTAGCAGAAAACATAAAATATAAGAAGAACAGGTAGCATTAGGGTACTTTACAGCAGTAAATCCTAAGCTAGATTTACTGATTCTCATCAGAGAAATGAAATGTGATGCATAACAGAGAGAAAACAACACAAGATAGAACACTTCACCGCTGATTTAGATCAGGATCCAATGAACATGCTTGTCATATTAAAGAGCAACACCAGTCACATACATCATTGTCCAGCAGCTTGCTATCAACTAGAAATCATCTCCTAGCCTATTTTACAACTAATACACACAGAACTCTATCTCAATGAAACAACTTACAATCCACGGTTATCCAACATTTACAATGTATTTCTGAAGAGTTCTTATAGCTGAAAGAGTGGCTGTAGAGATAGATAGAACTTTAAATGAAACATTAAAACAGAGGAAGAAGAGTGCTTGTAGCCCATTATGTTTTAATATCCCGTATTGACTTTCAGTACTCTTTGGATGAATAAGTGGTCTTCGACAGGCATATAATAACTCCAAAGGTATGTTCTTGAAGTACTCTCTAGCACTTGGTACCCTGTTTTTACAAGAGACAAGTAAGGTAGATGAATGACTTTCAGGTCTTCCATACTTTGTAACTAATTCTATGGCAATATTAGGACTTCTGACAGGGTGATAATCTTCTCAGGAACTTGATGGAGAATAAAAACATTATGGGAGCTTGTCCTTTCTTGGGAAAGAAAATTCTGCTGATGTGAAACACTGATATGGCTTGTTTCATGTGATTTAGGCCTTATTAGGCCTTCTGGATCATTTGCAAGGTCTTAAATCTGTATATTCGTCCTCTAAACACTGGATTAAAGCGTTTAATCTTCAATATTGAGCTTTTAATCCCTTCAAACTGTCACTGATACTCTTTGTCGCTTCTCTTCTGTCTTGTCTATGGATACACAGGCTTCAATGGCGCTGGAAGGTTTGGAACAGAGTTGATAACTCTGATTTGGATAAAAAACATGCTTCAAACCCTTTCTGGATGTCTCTCTGGCTATCTATGGCTCTAAAAAATGGCATTTTGCGCCCTGTATTACCCTGTCTGTGATGGTGAGACAGAATGGTTTCCACCATCTGTAACCCTGAAAAACCCAATAAAAATGTTAAGAAAATCAATGGGAGTGGAGGAGGATTTCTCTGGAGGGTCGTGGAGGATGGAGGCGTAGCGTTGGAAATGGTGGATGTAGTGGAAAAACGGTTGAAAATCGCTATGGAATGGTGAAAACCAAGCTGATGGAGGTCTGGCATGAGGGCGGTTCTGGACCGTTGGATGATATTAGACAGTGGCAATCAACGGTCGGGATTCACCAGCAAAGTTGTTTTAGAAGGTTAGGCGAAAAAAAATAACCTTTAGTGTAAAACACAAAGTTTATTGTTTTGGAAAATTACAAAGGAAAAAGGGTAAAATGAAGGATATCAGGCCTTTGGTGGTGCGACCGAGAGGGCGGAGGAAGAGTGAATGTGGACCGTTGGATCACTGGAGGAGATCAACATCGGAGATCTTCCGATGAAATCTTTTGGAAGGTCTGATGGAAGAAACATGGATGAAGACGCGATATTATATGAACCGTTAGATCAAACAATCAACGACTAGGATTAAAAGAAGGATTATATCGGGGAGGGGTGGTTTTAGCAGAAAAACTGCTGGTTTCGCATAGCTCCAAAACACTTTTGAAATTTTTCCAAAAGAAATGCGATATGCCTCGCTGCCTGACACGTGTCCCCCTAAAAAACGATTCTATCGCGTAATTTTGAAACATTAAACCTCGGATGCAGAAATCACGCGATATGCATTCTCAGCCGTTGGATGAAGGGAAAAGAGATCTGATGGTGGGGATAAGAGCGTGATATAGAAATATGCACGGGCGATACAGTGTGGAGAGCTAACGGCGGATTAAATCCTGACCGTTGGATCTGTAGAATGGATGGCCACGATTTGATCGGGGATTGGCGGAACAGTGGAATGGAGGAAGGGGAAGGCGGAGTGCGATGAAATCTAGACTGTCAGATCTGGCAGAATGGAAGACAGAGATTTAATCGCATCGGAGAAAGGTAGGGGACCAAAACTCCGTGGTTCTTTGATTTTGCGCTTTGCAATTTAGCGCGGACCGTCGGATCATTTGAGAGATCAACGGTGGAGATATGATCGGAGGGGAAATGATGGAAGGCATATGGGCGGGGCACGATTAAATCTGGGCCGTTGGTTCTTTTGGATTCGATGGTCCAAATTAAATCAGCAAAGCGATGATGGGTTCTGTGAACAAAGGCGTGAACGAATCCCGACCATTGGTTCTTGTGGATTCAACGGCCAGGATTAAATCGGGGAGTCGGCCATCGAGGAAAAAGAATAGTGGGGACACTGAGTTAGCGCGATGCGATTTTGCGCTAGCTATCAGATTAGGAAGAGATCAATAGTCCATACACCATCGGAGGGGTAATGAAAAGGGGTGGTGGGCGCTGTGAGATTTTAGCACTAGCCATTAGATCTATAAAGATTGATAGAAAATATTGCAGCGGAGGCCGATAGAACAAAAGTTCATCGCATCAGGAGATTTGAAATAACAAAGGGAAAGGTGATAATGAAAGCTCTAATTGTGATTGTGCGATGGGCTTAGTGCCTGGTCCTAGTCGTGGGTCATATGCGGAAAAGGGGCTAAGGGCTAGGCCAAAAGGGTCTTAAGGCCTCAATGAAAATGGGTGTTTTTATGCCAAAATCAATGCTTTTCAAGGAATTTCTTGGCTTTCGGTAAAGGGGAAAAGGGTGTTTTAAAACTGTAAAAGGGATTTTTAGTGGCTCTTGAAGGATTTTGGAGGCTTTTTAGAGGGATTTGGAGGTTCTAAAGAGGAAAAGGAGGCCTAATGAAAATGAAGGGAAATGAGTGAAAATGGGAAATTATAGAGGCCTTTTGAAGCATTATTTTCACAAAATAGCAGGGCTTTTTTAGTGGAAACAGCAGTGAAGATCTCTTCGAAGGAAAAAAACACATAGGGGCTTCAAGAATGAGAGATTTTCAAAGAAAATTTTTCTCTTGAAGGCTCGGAAACATTTTAGCCACTTGCTTGCTATGTCAAAAATTTATAGGTGGCTAACATGTACCTTACCAATCTTACCTTCCAATGGTCCAGTCCTTGGATGGTGTTTTCTTGTTTCTTGAAATTATAAACCACTTAAAAATTACATCAGATGTATAATCACACAATTCATGACCTCGACCAATAATAAAATTGTTAGTACTTTATCAAATAATTTAAAATAATGTTATGTCTATGACTTTTGTTCTTCAGTAAACCAAGGGTGTTGCTGCAGGAAATGAAACTGTGACTGCTGAACATTCTGCAGGAAATTATTCTACAGCAAAAAACATTTCCCCCCGTTTATTTACAGTTCATTGCACATGAATGAAAGTGATGATGTCAAATTTGCAATGATATTATTGAATTACCAGCCATTGAAGTCAACTTTTAACCAATTCAAGGCCCATCACCATTAGTGAGGGTGAGGACCAAGGTACCCTGATGCATCCTATCAGGTGTGAATTTATGAGTTGTTGTCAAACCCCCTGTAGGATCCAATAGTCAAGGAGCCATAATGATTCCCCATTTCTCATGGTGAGATAGCCTGTCATTATGGCATACAAGCTTCAAGGCATCATAAGGCTCTAATCTTGCACCTAGATAATTTGTTGATGTCGATGGGCCAAGATTGTTGGAAGGAGGGCCTTAAGGAATCCCACATCAGTCAAACATGAGAAATCCATAGATTAATTGAAAAACATAATTTATTGAGAGGATCCAAAAGGATCTACTAACCTGTGCTTTTAACGAGCCTAGGGCAGTCCATGCTCGCCATATTTCAATTTTAGAGCCTGAAATAATGAAAAAGAAGACTCCAAGAGAGATCATTTTCCGTAACTAGTCCATTGGGACCAGAAAAATGAATAAAACTGTACCCAATAGACATTCCTCTCATAGTTTATTGAGAACGAGGAGGAACAAAGTGAGCCCATTGTATCATCAAGAAAATAAGGAAGAGGTAGTGGAAGGAATCACTCTTTCTCTCACCATCTCCAGCTCCTTCTTCTTCACAATTTCTTCCACAAATTCCTCCTTAGATTGGGGTTTTTGATATATCTTGAGTCTATGCCCATTCACCAAGAAGGTAACATTCCCATCATCAATATTTTTAACCCGAACAGATCCATTATCAGAAGTTGTCTCATTTTCATAGGGGCCTAGCCAATGTGTGTTGAATTTACCTTTAAAGTTCTTAAATTTTGAATCATACAACAATGCCCAAGCATCATCCAACACAATATCCCACTAAGGGCCGATGCCAAACCGCATAAGCAGAAACTAAGGCAGATTGACCCTTTGTTGCTTCCCGCAATAGAGAAGGAAATCAAGAAGCTGCTGAAGGGTAAGATTATTGTACCTCTGAGGTATTCAGAATGGGTGGCTAACCTGGTGCCAGTATGAAAGAAAAATGGATAAATAAGGTTGTGTGTAGACTTTCAGAATTTAAACCGAGCATCCCTTAAAGATAATTATCCCCTCCCTAAAATGGAACACATATTGCAAAAAGTGGTTGGGCATTCTCGAATTTCCATGATGGATGGATTCTCTCGATACAACTAGGTGGAAGTCCTTCTAGAAGATCAAAAGAAGATGGCATTCACGACACCTTGGGGTACCTTCATGTACGCCCGTATGCCTTTTGGTTTGATAAAAATTGGGGCCACCTTCCAGTGAGCAATGGACATCGCTTTCGTGGGAGAGCAAGATAAGTTCGTGGTGGTGTATTTGGACGATATCACAGTTTTTTCAAAAGATGATGCTGAACATGTGGAACATCTACACCGGAATTTTGAAAAATTTCACAGATATGGTCTGTCCCTAAATGCTCAGAAGTCCATGTTTTCTTTAGAAGAAGGAAAATTACTGGGGCATATCATTACCAAAGCAAGAGTAACGATTGATCCAAAAAGGGTAGAAGTGATCAATGGCATATCCTTACCTCGTAATATGAAGGAAGTTCAGGTTTTCCTCGGGCGCATAATTTTTTTGAGAAGGTTCATCCCAAACTACGTAGAAATAGTTCGACATATCACTGAAATTCTTAAGAAAAGCAATGAGGTGAAATGGATGAATGAGTCAAGAGAATCATTTAATAGAATCAAGAGTGCTTTTGCAGAAGTTCCAGTATTAGCAGGACCAGATTACAGTAAATCATTCATGATCTTCTCATTTTCCTCCCTGCATACTGTAGCCGCAGTACTTTTACAGAGAAACGAGGAGGGATATCAACATCCCATCGCCTTTTTATTCAGGTACTTTGAGATGCCGAACTAAAATATAAAATTATAGAAAAGCAATCATATGCTTTGGTGAAGTCCTTAAAGGCATTCTAGATGTACGTCCTATAGTCAGCCATCACTGCTTTCGTACCTACGGCCATAGTTAAATATATTTTGATTCAAGGGGATAGTGAAGGTAAAAGGGGGAAAATGGATCGTTAAGATCCAAGAATATGAATTAGACATTCGCCCCAAAAAGCTCATCAAGGGACAGGGTCTGGCCAAGATTTTGTTTGAGTCTAACTGTCAAGCCTTAGGAATAAATCTATCTATGGGAATTGGGGAATTGTATAGAGACATGGAGGAACAACCTAGGATATTGTGGAATATCTTTTAACTCTCAGGTTTCCTCTGAACTTCGATAATACTAAATATTGAAAGTTGAGGTTGAAGTCACAAAAGTATATCATTGTAAATGGCCGAGTATATTGTAAGGACCCTTTTGGAATCCTAATCTTGTGCCTTACAGAAACAGAAGTGGAGGAAGTTATGGTTGAATTCCATGAAGGCATTTGTGGAGGGCATTATAGTTGGAGGTCTACAGCCCATAATATATTGAAGGCAGGTTTATAATGGCCCAAATTGTTTGGGGATGCGCATGCTTGAGTTAGGGCCTATAAAAAATGTCATAGGTTCGCTGAAAAGCAAAAATTTTCTCCCTTACCTATGATCCCAGTACACATAGAAGAACCTTTTCAGCAATGGGGGATAGATTTCATTGGGGAAATTCACCCACAATCCAATGGCCAACATAAATGGATACTAACTGCCATTGACTACTTCATCAAGTGGGTAGAGGCAATACCAGCAAGGAACCCAACTGATGTATTGGCGATCAAGTTCCTAGAAGAAAATATTATATCCATATTTGCTGCCCGACTAAGATTGTGACAGATAATGCACAGGCTTTCAAGTCTGTGAAATTCACCAATTTTTGTCAGGAATACCATATCACCCTGGGGCACTCCACAACCTATTATCCTTAGGGGAATGGATTGGCTGAGTCTTCAAATAAGACATTGGTAAGGGTGTTAAAGAAAACTATAAATGAAAGCCAGGAAAACTGGGATTCCAAACTAAAATTCGCACTGTGGGCGAATAGAATCACAAATAAAAGATTGACAGGCAAGTCTCTGTATGAGCTAGTCTAGGTAGAGTGGCAGTTTTCCCAATACAACTTGCCTTGCCTGTAGCCAAGTTCCTTTAGGGTAGTCAGGAAGAACCCAACGATCTTACCAGAAGAATAAATCGATTAGTCGAGTTAGAAGAGACTTGGAGCCAAGTAAATGATTGTTTAGCAGAGTACCAAGAGAAAATGAAAAATATGTTTGACCAACATGCCAAATACAAAGAAATGCAAACAAGGGATTTAGTACTAAGGTGAGACATTAGGAGAGCCGACAAAGGTAAACATGGAAAGTTTGACCCCCTATGGTTTGGACCTTTCAAAATTTCCAAGGTTAAAGGTAATAACACCTTCATATTGGAGAATTTGGAAGGTGATGTGATTGAGACGCCCGTAAATGTGCAGTTCCTGAAGCCCTATTTCCAAAACTGATCCAGGTACTAGAGACCGCTGTATTAGTGTATATAATTGTCATTTCTACTTTCATAGTTGATGTTTGTTTCGCCATGCTAATGCTTGAAAATTTTGAAGAGACTATGGCTTTCAAAGAATGAGTTACAAGTGGTCTGAAAAGTTCCCGACACGTCTAAGGATGAACGTGTCATCCCTAGGCGGAGCCAATATTGTTATGATAACCTTCATCTCACAAGGTTTGGCAAAAAGATAACTTGAGGTAAGCAAAGATACAACCTTGGGAAGTGTAAGCAGACCAAATAGATATGAGGGAAGCATGCAAAGCCCTCCCCTCACAGAGAAAATGCAGACAAAGGAGCCAACGACGCGTTATAGCTAAGCAAAGAGGCCGCAGGCCATACATGGGACAGCCCGAGTAGTGCCGCCACGTGGAGGGATTCTGAGGGTACCAAGGAATGTATAAGGAGAGTGGAGCTATAACCCTCGGAACTCATGGCGTCACTAGTTGGTGGGGCAGGTTTTGGTCATTCCATGGGGTGGTGGTGCATCACGAAGAGACTTCACAAGTCCCCGTCGAAACTCTGCGGTGGACCCCACGAGACTAACAGGTGGCATGAGTAAAATCAAAGGTAAGGTAAGTCAGCAAAGTTGGTACATGACCAGTATCGGTATTAACCTGGCTCGTGGCTCACACCTACTCAACTCCTGATAGCCAATAGCCAAATGCCACGTGCCTCAGTGTCGACGTCCTTATGAAGTCAACCCTCCGAGTTGTTACCCAAGCCTTTTTTTTCATAAATCTATGGCCTGTTTAACCCTGCCTGATGCCAATTTTTGGTAAAGTACTTGTTTTTACAAACTCACCTAACAGTTAAGCTTAGATTATAGCACCATGTCGCTTTCAGCCCCCACGTCACTTTCCCTCTTGGGTTTTCTGCACTGGTTACAGGTATTTAGCCATTCCCGCTTCTTACAGTTTTCCTTCCTCTTTACTGTTCAAAATGGTCATTGGGAGAGTCAAGTCCAGAAAGTTTGAACTTGAAACCCCTCAAGCCCATGAAGTTAGGACCATCCCTAGACCTGAGCCCCTCATTGACACATAGGCTCATATCCATGACCCGCAGTACCCTTTTAGCGTCTCCTGTATCAGGCCTGACCTGTTAGAAAGCCATGTGAAAGGCCAAGACAAGTTCAAAGTCGTTCGGTCTGGCCTATATTACCAAATTTCTCCACCCACTTTTCCAATCACCGAATTCATATGTTGGCTCAGAGATGCCTACGACGAATGTCGAGATGTATTTCTTTCGGCTCAGGGAAATAAGGTTTTTCGTATATCCCTTGAGCACGTTAAAGTCGCCCTTTGTTTCCCCCACAGCCAGGAATATGTCGAGTTCACAGAATTGTCCTTGTCTCGTTAGTTTTTGAAATTATGCTAGGAACAACAGAGTGAATTCCTCTCTTCCATCTCAGACTCTCTCCTCACATATATCCTGTATTCAGATATGGTGCCCTTGACCGCATTCACAGATAGTCTCCAGCCTGTTCTCACTTTCATCTCAGGGTTTCTAGGTCATAGAGAGGTCGAGAGGGTGTCAAAAGAATGCATAGCCCTCCTTTGGCTCATGTCCTAGCCGAGTGTCATTTTGGATATCCCCACTTTCTTGGCCTCGACCATTCAAACCTAGTTTCAAGAATTACCCTCTACGGGGGCTTTCTGTTTCTGTTCACTAGTTTTTTACCATTTTCTATTTGAGCACGCTGACAAGTTCAAATATTTGGGCCTTGAAAAACTCTCAAGAATGAACATCTAGCCAAGAACCATATTTAAGTGGAACATCTCAGTATGTCAGTAGCCTAACAGGAGAGGTTACTCAAGGCTTTTGAACGAGTTCATGACCATTGCCTACACCATACTTCATGACATCCCCCCGCCCAAGATTTTTCCTGAGCAGAAAGACTGGCTGCAGTTTGGTGATGAGGAAAGCACAGGGGATTGGTATTTGTTTAACGACTACACCAAGATCAGAGTCTATGGTGCAGATGTACCCCCTTACCGCCTACCATTGTTCCCTGCTATGTGGGTTTTTGCCTTTGAATACATTTATCAAACCATGAAAGTAGACCAATTCCACTTCATCCCCGTGAAGAAAGGCTATATCCTCAAGCTCCCTACCACCATCGGCCCTTTTATCATAAACTCAAGACACGCCCTCTCCATAGTGGAAATGCTGCTTCAGGGGATGGATTTAGTGCTAGGAAAATTCTAGCCCTATGACCCAATAGGAATTCTCTCTAATAGGAAAAGGAAGATTAGGTCCACTTCATATGTGCATGAGACTAGGCCCTTCATTGAATTGAGAACTAACCTTGAGACATGGCCCTTGGCTTCACAAATGGAGGCCGAATCTTCGGTTGCAAAAGGAAGAGGTGACACTGCTTCAGCAGGTACAGGAAGGAAAGGGCAGACCGACAAGGCCAATTTTTCAGAAGATCCAGAATGTTTGGATACAGGGGAGGGATTCCATCCCTCAAAGAAGCATAGAATTTATGATGTGGAGATTAGCTGGGATGAGCCGCCACTAGAGGAACTGATCTGATACAGGGAGCCTGAAAAGAGCAAGGTCAGTTTCAGCGTAAAATATGATGGCGCTTCCTCTTCAGAACCCTATGGGATATCACAGGCCGTTTCAGTAAACAAAGCCAAGGTAAGGGAAGAAATTGGAAACAAAAACCGGACGGTAAGGGAAAAACTCAGAGTGGAATTGGCAGGTTTCGTAGATAAATATCATACCCGGCTCACCTCAGAACAAGGTATGGATAACGAACATTTGATAATAGCTATCACAGGGACAGTACTAGACCCTATAGCTGATGGAGCCAACTACCAAGCTTTGGAGGTTGCTGTGAATATAGAAAAGGTCCCTTTAAATGACAAACTTGGCCTTCACCAATGCATCGGGGATATTCTAAGGGACGAGGTTGTGAAGCTTGAGCTTGCACTAAGGAAGCTCGAAGACAAATACAAAGAGGTATTGGAGAATCAGAAGAAATAAAGGGCTAGTGCCAGGGGCATCAGCAACAACTTACACAATCTTAGAAGGATAATGAGCGAAAAAGGAAGCGACAAAGAAGGAATCCGGAAGAAAATCATCCTGGATTTAGAGGTTGAGAAATCAGAGTTGAAGAGGAGACTCAACATTCCCCACGGGGAATATATACAACCTGATGAATTAGCACAGGCTGAAAAAGAGAAATCATTCCTCACTAGTACCATTGCTCGAGAAAGGGATGAGAGTGCGAAAACGGCCACAGAAATGGTTTCCCTCAAGCAGAGATTGTCTGAATTGCAAGGGAATTGGGACACACACATCTCTGTGACTCCAGCCTCCGATACACCAGCTGCCACTCTAACACAGTTAACCAAGGCTCTGTCAGACCTATAGGTCTCAGAAAAGCAAGCCCATACAACACAACAAAAATTTCAGGAGTTGGTAGCTAGGTTGGAACAAAATGACAAGGTAATAGCGGCCCTGCAAGAAGAGGTAGAAGGAGAGAAAAGGGAGAAGTTGCTGCAGGAAAAGGTCATCAAGTATCTAAACAATCAGATGAAAGGAAACACAACCCTCCTAGAAGCTAGGCACCTCATCTAGACCGATATTATATCGGAGGTAAGGAAACGCTGGAAGTATATTATGTTAATGGATGATAAGAATATTGTTGTTTGATTGTTCAAAGGGAAGTTGCAAGAAGGATAAGAGAAAGCCGAGGCAAAGGTGGTCATGGCCAAGAAGTATATCTCTTACCTGAATGGATTGGACTCTGAAGAGTTGGTTTTCCAAGGGATTGAAGACCGTTTCAGGGGGGTGATGGAAATCAGTAGGGTAATTGAGAAAGAGGCTATGCGTGCAAATGCATTGAGTCGTTTGGAGCAGGTGGCCAAGGGAGTGGAGAAGTTTGAGCAAGAATGGGATGAATTGGTGAAAGCAGGCCTCCCATCATGCTGGAGCCTGTAATAGCCACGTTATCAGGTCTAACTAATTATGAAGAAAAGCTAACAGCTGTTATGAATCATACCAACCTTCCCTACGAGAAAACCACTCGCCTGAAAGCTGAAACCATAATTGTTGCCTTGGGCAAGGAAATTTCCCTTCTTTGTCAAATCAAACAGTGCTTAGCCGTCCACGTGTATTACTCGGAATTGACTAATATACAAGCCCTAGTGGATATTTTTGTCACTATGCCCCTCCAAGGGTGACCATATGGCAGAAATGTAGCAATTATGTTAATGAACCAGTCACCACAGCATCCCTCCAGTCCCTGCCTCCTCAGAAACATAAAGCTCGTTCGTCCATGTCATCGGTGCTTCCAAATCAACTGACATTAGCTATGCCCTGTCACTCCAAAAAATGATGTTCATGATCTGGCCCTAGTGGATTTTTACTTTTTCTTTTTACTTTGTCATATTGGGTGAAATATTCATTTCACCCTATGCATTTTTATTTTTTGTTTAAGTTGTTTCATTTTCAGTTGGCGCCTTCATTAAGGCCACTACAGAGATGATGAGAGGTGTTTTTCCTCATCATCAATTTTGATTTTGAAAGAGAAAAGCAACAGAAAATATATTTTTGTAAACAAATTTTGATCTAAAAATATCTCTTGAAAAGAATTAGCAGGGGATTATAAAAGCAAGAACCTGAGTTTATGCAAGGGTTCCAGATTTTCCAGAACAGAGATTGCTAGTAAAGTTTTGAGGCCTTCTTGTGGTCTGCATTGAAGAATCCTGTTGGGAGATCAAATGATATTATTTTGTTGTGAGATGGATTCCTAGTGAGATCGGTCACAATTTGTATTCCCTCTATTATATTCTAATACAAATGTTTTTGGCACTTCATCACTCTCTTTATATTATGAGCTACCGAAATTCGAGTGCTTGATTAACTGGATGTGAATTTATCTGTCAAGGATACTCATGTCTATTGGTATATGGTGCTTTAAATATGGCTTGGAGCTTTGATATTATGTTCATATGTATATCTCATTTACTCGTTTTTCTTCTGATATTAGCTGGTGATAGATTCTTCTATGATAATAAGCTATTTGTAGTTAATACTCTCTCCATTTGCTGCCATTGTTACTACGCTTCTTATTTTGATAATTGTGCACTGTGTTTCATGGTTTGGCCCTCCTCGTAGCTTTTTAAATCCAGATTCATCTTCGATAATGTGCATATAATACCCTTATTATTTTACTATTGGGCACTATTGCTGGTATATCTCTGCTCCTGATGTCTCGGTCCCACCTTATGAAGTTTCAAAACCAATTTTGAATAAGAGATTTTATATTCCCGAACATAAAAATTTCTTCTGAATCCCGTTAATCTTAAGATTTCCTAGGCACTGGTATTTTGCAAATCAGGGCTGTCTCTAGGAGCTACAACAAACCTCATCACCAGCTTGCTAACAGTACATAGTAAGGGTTGTGTATTTGTACTTATTGATCAACTAAAAAAATATTTTCATTCTTTACCATTTATTTAAAATGCATTGCTCCTGTTAGGGTCCTGTGATTTGGCATATTGGCTAAACCAAATGACAGGGTAACATCAGACCAGTCTTTGGAGTCCTAGGACCTAGCCTTCCTGGACTCAGAGAGGGCTCTCTCTATTGTGCAAAGGATGTGAACTTGTTTGCTTCGGATGATTGATTTTAGGCTAGTTGTTAAGTGTAATTTGTTTTTCAGTTTTGGGTTGGGGTAAGATGACTGAGTAGGATAGGTGGAAATGAGAGGCTGTCAAATCAATAGGGCACTAGAAAATTTGGCGGAAATTCCGACGGCCAATTCGTCGCTATTCCGACACATAGTCGTCGCAAGAGCGAAAGTTCGAGGGCGGGAAAAATGTGGTTTTCCATACCGTCGGAGTTCCAATGAAATTAAAAAGTGTCACACTATCGACACTTTTTCTGTCGCTTCCAAACAAGCGTCACTCTTCCGACGTTTCCCAATCCGCTGCACTTCCGACCTTTGTAAATTGTCGCACTTCCGACGAAATGTGGTCCGACGTTTTGAATGTCGCTCTTACGACGTTTGTAAACTGTCACAATTACAACGAAATGTGGTCCGACGTTTGTAAACTGTCGCAAGTCCAACGCAATGTGGTCCGACATTTTGGACGTCGCTCTTCCGACAGTTGTAAACTGTCAGAATTCCGACGAAATGTGGTCCTACGTTTTGGACGTCGCTCTTCCGACGTTTGTAAACTATCGCAATTCCGACGAAATGTGGTCCGAAGTTTTGAACGTCGCTCGTCCGACGTTTTTATACTGTCGCTCTTCAGACGTTTTGAATGTCGCTCGTCCGACGTTTTTATACTGTCGCTCTTCCGACGTTTTTAATCTGTTGCAATTCCGACGCTTACAAGGCGTTGGTATAGCGACAGCGGGTTCAATTTAAAAAAAAAAAATGAAACTTTAAAAGAGGAAAAACGCTGTTTTGAATATATTATATGAAGTAAAGCAGTCCATGAAGTCATTACATTTTCACATCTGAAGATTGGAACCCAAATATCCATCCAGAAAAATGGAAGTCCCACCCCAGACAATGATAGAAAAATACCCCATGTCACATACAGGGACATGATATAAAACCCAGTAACGGTCCACATGGAGATTATCGACAATCTGAGAAAGCATCCAAATATGCCGAGGCATCTATAAGAAAGTGAAATAGCAGTATGTAGAATAGTAAAACAACAGATAGAGTACCGACGTCCATTGTTCCAAATACAAATTAAAGTACCCAAAATACTTGAACAGAGAAAAACGCTAATCATGTGAGGAGTGTGATATGTCCAAAATATAAAAAGAACATCAGACCATATCAATAAACCAGCAACATAGACCAGCATCGCTAGTTTTGAAGGCAGAGTGATAAACATTAATCATTTTTTTTTCACAAGAGAAAAAAACGTTGTTTTGAATATATTATATGAAGTAAAACAGTCCATGAAGTCATTACATTTTCACATCTGAAGATTGGAACCCAAATATCCATCCAGAAAATTGGAAGTCCCACCCCAGACAGTGATAGAAAAATACCCCATGTCACATACAGGGACTTGATATAAAACCCGGTAACGGTCCACATGGATATTATCGACAAATCTAAGAAAGCATCCAAATATGCCCGAGGCATCTATAAGAAAGTGAAATAGCAGTATGTAGAATAGTAAAACAACAGATAGAGTACCGACGTCCATTGTTCCAAATACAAATTAAAGTACCCAAAATCCTGCAACAGAGAAAAACGCTAATCATGTGAGGAGTGTGATATGTCAAAAATATAAAAAGACCATCAGACCATATCAATAAACCAACAACATAGACCAGCATCGCTAGTTTTGAAGGCAGAGTGATAAACATTAACCATTTTTTTTTCACAAGAGAAAAAACGTTGTTTTGAATATATTATATGAAGTAAAACAGTCCATGAAGTCATTACATTTTCACATCTGAAGATTGGAACCCAAATATCCATCCAGAAAAGTGGAAGTCCCACCCTAGACGGTGATAGAAAAATACCCCATGTCACATACAGGGACTTGATATAAAACCCAGTAACGGTCCACATGGAGATTATCGACAATCTGAGAAAGCATCCAAATATGCCCGAGGCATCTATAAGAAAGTGAAATAGCAGTATGTAGAATAGTAAAGCAACAGATAGAGTACGTACCGACGTCCATTGTTCCAAATACAAATTAAAGTACCAAAAATCCTTGAACAGAGAAAAACGCTAATCATGTGAGGAGTGTGATATGTCCAAAATATAAAAAGACCATCAGACCATATCAATAAACCGGCAACATAGACCAGCATCGCTAGTTTTGAAGGCAGAGTGATAAACATTAATCATTTTTTTTTCACAAGAGAAAAAACGTTGTTTTGAATATATTATATGAAGTAAAACGGTCCATGAAGTCATTACATTTTCACATCTGAAGATTGGAACCCAAATATCCATCCAGAAAAGTGGAAGTCCCACCCCAGACAATGATAGAAAAATACCCCATGTCACATACAGGGACATGATATAAAACCCAGTAACGTTCCACATGGAGATTATTGACAAATCAGAGAAAGCATCCAAATATGCCCAAGGCATCTATAAGAAATTTAAATAGCAGTATGTAGAATAGTAAAGAAACAGATAGAGTACCAACTTCCATTGTTCCAAATACAAATTAAAGTACCCAAAATCCTTGAACAGAGAAAAACGCTAATCATGTGAGGA
This sequence comes from Pinus albicaulis, assembly GCA_034641835.2. Taxonomy (NCBI): domain Eukaryota; kingdom Viridiplantae; phylum Streptophyta; class Pinopsida; order Pinales; family Pinaceae; genus Pinus; species Pinus albicaulis. The sequence continues at coordinate 1,438,684,473 of CM076570.1, forward strand.
GTGTGATAACCATCTGCAGAAACCCAGTCTCGCTTGTAAGATCAGGCTCGCTTGATTCCAAAATTGGTAACCATCTGTTACATCCGAGATGTAAGGTTCATGCTCGCTTGTTTCCATTAGTAGTCCGCTACAACATCCACCTGTTCATAACAAAAAGGTTCTTGTACTAGATATACAATGAAAGAGTATAATACGTAGACCATATAAACATGGCTCTGTATTTCAAAAAACAGGTTTAAAATAGAAACAGGGCAACATTTTTTTTTCTAAGTAAAATTAATCTATTAACAGTGGGAATAAAATTACACCAAAGTCAAAATCATTGCCCAGACTCATGGCAAATTTGTCATCAAAAAATCAAAAAATTAAGAAGACTGCCCTCATACGGGGAAACTAGTCTTGAAAGTTTAATTTATAGAATTAAAAAATATTACAAAGGTCCAGCACAGTAAAATAATCTAAAAGCAGCCCAATTAAGTGGGCCGCGAATCAAGAAAAACAAATTAACCAAACTACTCCTCCGGCTCCTCGACGATTCGGCACCATCCTTCGGAAGGTCCAGGATCGCTAGGTGCTACCTCCACATTCATGCCACGACTCCCCTCCTAAAGGCCCGAATGCTGGCCAGATTTTTCTGAGCTCAGACCTGCTAGACGGGTGCATTCTTCCTCCGTTTGGGCCTCCTCACGGAAAACCACAGTGACTGAAGCTGCAATTCGTGGGCGGTTGTCATGGGAGAAGGTGAACTAGCGGTGAGGAAACGAGGAGCAGGGGAATCCATACGGTGGCCAGATCCTACAACCCGACCCTGCCCACTCCTAGTATTTGGATAGCGACCTGCGTAATAATCACTGGAATGGTCGGAAGACAACTCGGTTGAGGGGCTAGAGGGAGCGCGCAGGAGTTGACCTCTAGTGCTCCCCCTGCGGCAACGCATCCTTTGACGCACGCGAGGCATGGGTGCAGTCTCACTAGCAGTGGGCACAAGAGGAGACGGAGAAGCAACTAAGAAACAGAGGAAGAAAGACAAGGACCAGACCGAGAGAAATGCAGATATGCAGCAAGGTCTACGCAGCAGTTCAGCTGGCCACTTCTCCTTCTTGTCACAGTGAGTAGGCAGTGTAACCCAGCAACCGGCTCGTCTGAAAAACCATAGCGAAATGCCATTTTATCGACCTGACTGCAATGCAATCGAAGGACGCCCGTCATAATTAATCTCTGATCATTAATGAGAGCCGAAGGCTGGATCATATTGGAGCATGCGGAATCACTAACAGGAGTGGAGGTCCGATCTTGAACAGTGTTAAAACTTAATGCGATTAGATGTGAAAACCTTGGAACTTAATTGAACAGCATTAAAACTTAATGCGATTGATATGAAATCGCCACATCCATGTCCCATCGCCTTAAACGCCATCGAATGCACCCGCAGCCAGGAGCAGGGCAAGTTTTAATTGAGGACACGTGGCAGAAATTGATTGGAGCGGATATTTGTTTGGGCCACTCGCGCAGTGGAAATCCGGACCCGAAAAAGGTTAGGGTGAATTTGATAAGAAATTCGCGTCACAACTCTCCCTCCGTACGCCAGCCCAACTTCGGACCTGGAAAAGATTAGGGCGGAATTCATTTGGTTTTCGCGTCACAAAATTGGCCGATGTCAGCAGGCTATTTTGGAACGCGAATTTGGTTTGAATTATGGTTTATCGCCATTTGAAGTCTGGCAGGCTCGACTTAACAACAATTTTTTTTGATCCCATCTTATAAAATTTGTGTTGGTTTTCTTTGATAATACACATATTTATAATAAATCATGGGAATACCACACTAGTAAACATGTGGAAAAGTTATATAAATTATTGAGAACAATCATTTTTATGTAAAAATATCAAATGTGCTTTTGGGAAATAAGAATTCGAGTATTTTGTTCATATTTTTTTAAAGGAAGGAGTGAAGTTGGAGCCTCAAAAGATGCAAGCTATTACAAAATGACCTATTCCTAAGAAAATCAAGGTTCTTAGAAGATTTTTTAGACTTACATGATCAATATGATGATAATTATGATAATTTCACAAAACAATCACTAGCTATTTTGAGGGATGAGATATTAGAACTTCAGCTTGATGAGGATTTTTTAAGAGCTTTATTTGTTCTTTTGAAATCAAGAAAATATTCTCCCAAATTGAAAATATGTGTTCTTGACATAATTTTTGAAAATTATGAAAATGAAATTAAACTTTTGCATTCTCAAATTCAGTCATACAATTTCCGAAATCCTAAAGAATTCTTTGAAAATCTTCCTTCTCCTAAGCAAGAGGAAATTGTACTATCTTTTGACTTACATATTGAGGATGATTATTCTTTCAAACACAAGACAAAAGAAATAGTTTCAAGGCTTAATATTCAGAATACAACTGAGCAACCAGTCATTGAAGGCCTAGAAGTAAATAACATACATCATACTTTTATTGATCCTATATCAGATTATATGGAGAATATTTTTAGCTCAAATCTGCAAACATGTTTTCTCTATAAGGATCAAATACATCAAAAGTGGCCTTTACACATCATATCATTTATTATAAAGGCACATGATCATAATATACTTCCAATTTTGATCACAAGCAATCAAGTTATCCATTTATTATTACAGCTACTTGATTGGCTTCATTGGCATTTTTGTATTACCTGATTCAATAAGATTTTTAGTAGATTGAGTAGGTAGATGAGTGCCAATAAGCTCAGAATTTTGAGCATTTTTTTTTAGTTTTCAATTTTTAGCTAGTTTTTCATTAAGTTGGTTTGAAAACTTTTGTGTGTTGTTTTAGTTTCAGATCAGATTTCAGTTTGCAGAAGACAGAAGACATTTACAGGTTCACCAAGGTCAATGGATGAGGACAACTGACCTGTTGTTCTTAACTTTTCACCAGGAAAAGCCATCCCCAAGTGGAGCCAGTGTTAGACTCATATACCAATAGGTGTCATATTTCATGATTGACTTGATGGGCTATGTAATATGTTCATACATTTTCTTGTTGCAAAGGTTTTCCATATTATCAAAAAATCAAAAAAATTTAAAAAATGTAAAGAGGGTATACCCTAAAAGAAAAATCAAAGGGTAAAAAGAATAAAAATGGCCAAAAAAGTAAAAGAAAATGAACCCCACCAAAAGAAAGGCCAAGGAAAGTGTGCAAGTTTAAATGCCACTACTTTTTGCTCTTATGTAATAAATAAAATTGTGTGCAACTTGTATCCTATGCCACAATTTATGAATAGTCAAACAATTTAAGCTTGGCTATTTCATCTTTCAATTTCATGTTTTAGAGATAGAGAATAAAATCTGACCAAACTGTTTAATCTTGGCAGATAAGTAGATAGGTAGAGTAAATAAAAGGAGCTCAATAGCTTAATCTGAGCCCTTGGATGTAATAAGGTTAGACTTAGATATATTTCTACATGTAAAAGAAAAGAAAGCGTGATAAGGGTTTGCCAGTCTAAGTGCACCCTAATAAAGAAGAAAAAATGGTAGAGTAAAGTAGGTAGGATAGGTAGATGATGTTGTAGAATTGCATGTGATGGACAATGACTCTAAATGTGTTAATATTTACTTTCATCACAAAGTGCAAGGCAGACACTATACTGGAAGAAATTCAAAGCAAAGCAAAGTCAAAGTTATTAACTTCCCTTCTCATCTTACCCTAAAGATTTCACTAATTTCCCCTAAGTACTAAGGTATTTGAAAATTAGAGGGGCTCAAGGCATTTCCTTGACTTTTGGAGGGACCTGACCCTCGGCCCAATAATTGGAAAAGCCTAAGTACTTGAAGTCATTCTTCATAACATTCACTCATTTCTAAACATCTTTTCCTAAGTAAAATCCCATTTTACTTAGGAAAATTATGCATTATTTCATAAAAAACCCTCAAAATCACATTTTATTCCAAGTCTAAGTGATGAAGTGATTATAATGCAATTTGCTTTTAAATCTTCACTTTCTTAGTTATATTAATGTATTTTGAGTTTAAATTGTCCCCTTGTCATATTAACATTGATTTTATGTATTAAATCCTTACAAAAATAACCTTCTCCTATTATATATAACTCCTTTTTATATAATATCCCCAAAAACCCAATAATAAATTTTAGCCAAAGTTATTTATTCCCACATGTTTAAATAAAAAACCCACTTTATGCCCCCTTTGGCTAAATATATCGTAATATTAAATTCCGCCCCCTATGGTAATTAGATTAATCTGATTTAATTATCATATAATAAAAGTATATTGAAAAAATAATTAAAACATGTTTTATTACGTGTTTTAATACATAAATAATTCTTCCCCTGTGTATTTTAATCCCCCAACTCCCTTTCCCAAGGTTAAAACTATAAACCCTTTGTAAAATACCCAATACCTCCCTTAACCGCTAACCTTGGTTAAATCATTTCCCAATCACTTTCCTGCATGTTTATAAACAAATTGATTAATCCTCACGATTAATTAACTTTTCCAATCAGATTCCCCCCGATGAGATTAATTAACGTTTAATTGCGTCGGGCCCTCCATATTAAATCCATGTCACTTCCACGTCCCCATCGCCGTTCGATCAACCCATCTGAGATCAACGGTTATTAATGATATCGCTAGCCATCTGCGTCCGAACAATAACGCGCGATGGCCCGACGGTTTTCAAACAGTGCCATGCCACGTGTCAATCATTCTATGGAATCGCTCGCCCTCCGCCCAAAACCACTTTTCCCCAAAAGCGGTTCGATGGAAACCGCTTACCGCTTGCCTCCCGTGACTCATCCTCCATACCTGTTGACGTCATCCATTAAATAAATAAAAAGAGCCCGTCACCCTTTGGACTTTGTGAATAAATTTTTTTTTCCCACGTCATTTTCATTATTCTGTGAACGACTAAAGTCTCATGCAGAGAATTTCAAAAACAAACTGTCAAGCACCATCAACTATATTTTGCTAAAGACAATTGCATACCAGTAATCCAGAGTTCGTACGCCATAGCCTGTACCTGTTTAATCACTGTTCATCTCCCAAAAAATAGGTATTTACCCCAATTCCCATTAAAACTCTGTGAAATCCTAGCTTTTGTTTTAAATTCCGCACGAAAGACAGAAAAAGAGTTCAATTTGGTCTTGTTCAATCCCCAGAATTGTAAATTGCATTCCCAAAACTTGTAATTGTGTTTTTTCTTCACAAAAACCCGAAATTCATTTCTGAATCCACAAGAACCAGAAATGGAGGTTCCAGTGGCTCTGAATGTCGCACCTTTGAATGCCCCTCACAGAGATTTAGACTAGCTGCCCCTAGTAGATAGAGATTTTCAAATTAAAGACCTCGTTCTTAGTGATAATCCTCTTCGAACCTTTTGCCGCTGCAGAGATAAATTTATAAATGGTTATGATATTATTGGATTATGGGAATCCAATCTCCCCATGTATTTTCTCCCCTTAGTCCATATTTTTCCTGAGTTAATTCATTACTACCATGCAAACTATGACCCCAATCAAAGAGAATTTTTGTCCCTGAGTCAGAACATCCTTTTCCCAATCACTACTCAGTCAATAAATGAAATACTGCAATTTCAACCTGGTCAAGCCCTCACTCCCCTGTCCATGGGAGAATTACTTGAAAAGTCTGCCAATTTGTCCCATGAAGAGTTAAATCGCATTTCTCAAACCTTCATGTTACCAGAGCATCAGCCCAAAGGCCCTCCCCCCTATGGTTATACTTTTTTCACTGATGTAGGCAGGCTTATTCTGAATATGATATCCTTTATCATGGGTTTCAATACTAGTGAATATTTTGATCAATTAACCCTAGTATTGTTGTCTATATTTACCCTTGGACAATCCCCTGCTGTCAAGTATGATTTTGCATCCTACATTGCTGATAAAATCCATGATCAGTTCATGAGATTTGAGAATGAAAAAGTGTTCAAATATTCTTCTATTATATATCATCTCATGATTTATTACCAATCAGAAAGTTTCCCTTTCCATGTTCAGAAACTTGATGCCAAAGGAAATCCTAGGTCTGTGATATTTTGGTCTGCCATCACCCATAATTCCTCTAATTCTCCTTACTCCTATAATGAGTTTATTGACCTATTTGTACACCCTGCAACCACTTTGTTAACAGGAGTGTCCCCTCCTAGAGTCAATAATGAAATCAAGAAAATTCTACAGCTCTCAAAACAATATAGGGTAGGTGACTGGTACTTGTATCAAAATCACACTGAGATCAGAATATATGGATGTGAATTGCGCCCATTCAAGTTGCCCAAATATGTCCCCATGAGACTCTTTGCACTAGAGTATTTCAGGCAGATGATTAACTCAGATATAGTTCATTTCTGCAATGCAAATAAAAAGGCTCAACTTAGGATCAAAAGTCAAATAGGTCCCTTTTTTTGTAACTCTAGAGCTGTTGGAAAGGAAGCAGAAAGAATATTAGAAGAATATCTCAGATTACAAAAATGTTTTTACTCGGTGCCCTATGACCCAAATAGCTTTATCTGTGATAGAAGAATGAAAAATAAACTATCACCATACATTCATCACAAAATTCCAGAAATTGAACAATATGCCAATATGGATGAATGGATGGAAGGAACATTGGTAGAATAGTATAGTGAGCAGGTCAATGTTGAAAATGTAATGAAAGACCTTGAGAAAATACTTGACCTAGACTCTTTTGGACAGGTGCAGATACCATGTATTGGTCCTTCTTCTGCAGGGACTTCTCAACAAAATTTACAGGAGATCAGTGCATTGGCCACAATACAATCTAAAGGAAAAGAAAAGGAGCCTGACATACAAGTATTTGAAAAATTCACAATGACAGAGCAACCTGAGACTTCTAAAGAACAGGGTCAAGTACAAATTCCTCCTATTCAGATCAATGAGCCAGAAATTTCAATTTTACAAACTCCTATCAATATAGAAAAAGGCAATAAGAGAGATGCTGAAGTTGCTACCCTTGTTGGTGGATCTTCAGAACAACCTCATGCTAAAAGACAAAAATTAAATCCTCTTCCAGAAGTAGATTTTGTTCAGGAAATTCCTGATAGCCAGAGAGAAGATTTGGATAGTCAAGAAACAAGTACAGTCAGTGGGGCATCCACTACTTTACAGAGAAAATAGCTGCAAAAGCAACAGAGTGTTGAAATATCTTCTTTCAAACCACCAGTTAAAGATGCAGGAGATATAAAGAAAACCTTTATCAATATAAAAGCCAGGAATGATCCACTAAGACTCTAGGTTTACAATCAGTATTTGAAGATGGCTCCCAAGAATCAAGAAATATTGATGTCATCTTATGACATTCAGCAAGGCAAAATGATAATGAGTCACTTCAAACCAAAAGTGCAGCAACCTCAAACAATTGCAGATTATATTAGAACAAATTTTGAAGTCTTAGCAAAGGATATTCATCCTTTAAATCAGATTGAGTTACATAAGCAGACTGGTGAAATGATCTATTCTACTCTGACTGATAAAGCAATGGCAACTCAGAAGTTGCAGGATTCTTTGGAGAACACTAATGCACAATTGCAGCTTGAAAAAGCCTCTTCTCAGGCCAAAGACAACAGGATAAAGATATTGGAGGAAATAATCATTGGATTGGGTCACAACCCTAAAGATACCAAAGGTATAGAGGCCCTAATCAAGAAAAAAGATGATTATATTGCAGCTTTGAGAAAGCAGTTGAAATTGCCAGCTTCAAGACATCCACAAACTAAAGAGATGATAAAGAAAAATTCTGAAGAAGAAATGATGGACTTGCTTTTGAAACTGAATGAGCAACTAAATGAAACAGAAAAAGAGCTTGAACAGGCATTAAATAACAAGCAGTCTACTATTCCAACATCAACAACAGAGGCAATTACAGGTACAGGTACATCCACAACAGGTCAGCCAACAGAGCTATCACAGGTAAATACTTCCAATTTGAGTTCTGAAGAATTAATAAAGTCAATGAATGAATTGAAACTTCAAGTAACAGAACTCCAGCACAAAAAGTTACAACTTATTAATTTAGAACAAAGATATGATCTCTCAAAAATGAGTGTTACTGATAAAACAAGAGAGGTCAAAAGATTAGAAAAATTGGTTAAAGCATTGGAAAAATATCTCACATTGGAGAAACCTTTAAAGGAAATAAATGAAATTCTTTGGGACAAAATTATCCAATCAATAAAGGATGTCTGGTCTTCAATTCAGATTATGTATGAACAAAATGATTTAGTCAAATTGGCTATAGAAGAAGTTCAAAGTACAAGAGAAGAATTGGGAAATAGGCCTGAGGAAGCCAATCAACTCATACAGTTTCTAAACACTCAAACCAGACACCAACTTGCAGAACTTGGTATTCAGGACAGGACTAGAACAATTTTGGAAATAAAAAGAGTTTTTACTAAGAGAACCCTTATGCAGAATCTAGAACGAAGGTGCTTAGATATGCAAGAAGAAATCATTGCCTTCAGAGAAAGATTTGATATTTTGTTGAAAAAAGGATTGCTCAGTCCTATAGTTTTAGAGGATAAACTAATGGACCTTGAAAGCTATGTTGAAAAATTGGACAAGTATGCTGACAATCAGACCAATTCTTCAACCAGTACATCAGAAGCAACATTGCCAACAGGAAAAAATCTTCATGACAGATTGGAAAATTTATTTTATATTGAGCATGAAGTAAAGCATTTTTTTCCAATTCAGCCTACATTTTTCAGATATACTGAGGCTGATGAAACATTGAGAAAACTTCAACAGACCAGAATACCAGAAGATAAATGGTAGGAAGAACTGTTGGAACTTTTGTAAAATTTATCCTTATATGAAATTTTGCCTATTTACTTTGATTTTATTACATCCTGCCACAAGCCTAAATGTTTTATGATTCTCCAAAGACTCTTGGAAAATAATGCTTTCCAAAAATGATGAATATTCTTTAGTATCCAACAAATCATGTGATTTTTGGCTTGGAAATCCATTTCCATTTTACTATAGGAATGCCTCCTTCGCTTTTCCTTTCCTTCTAGATAAAAGGAAAGCATTTTTTTCTAATATTTCCCAAGATACCAACAAGAATATAAGCTAAGGAATGCCAATATCCTGGTATGGACACTACTAAGGTTAATGTGCCACCCAAGGATAACCATATTGTGATTATTTTTCCCACTTTTTGATATGGAAAGAACCAATATCCATACCTATAGTCATTAAATCTTAACATAAATCCCAAGTATTTGAAATGGGTGCACTTGGTTGATTGTTTTTCCTAACATATCTTCCAAATCATTGAAAGTGATGGTAGACTTGAGTAGGTTTACTTATATTCCAAATGAAACCCAAAATGATTTTAGAGCTCTAATGAGTCTTCACATACTAGTCCTATCTACTATATCCTGCAAGAAATAGGATAACATCATCCACCAATAGAAGGTGCGTAGACAATAGCATATGTAAATGTGTGAGTGATCAAAATAGTAGCATTTCTTAATTTGTTTAGGCATGTATCTCTTGTTTTTCATCTTCCATATTCAAAAACTAATCACGGATTTGGGTGTTGATGCCATGTATATTCTAAATGGATTGGTATCCATACCTTTCCAGATGCCCCCAACCCTGCGACCGGGTAAATTTTATTTTTTTAACATACTAGTTAAATAAATATTGTTGTAATATATTTTCTAATCTCTCTCTCTCTCTCTCTCTCTCTCTCTATATATATATATATATATATATTATTTTATATATAATTTTTTTTATTCTAAGTCATAGGCTTAGCTACTGTAACTTTAACACCCAATTACTACAACTAGATACAAGCAATAGTTTTATGTAACCATTGTTGCAACCTTAAGTTACTGTTGTTGTTCCATTACTCAAATAAAATAATTCTCGTATAAAGGTTGTTGTCATGTCTCTATGCGTAAAATTCAATATTTACAAGGAATTGTTACGTATAATGATCTCTTAATATATATACTTTCTTTCATATATAATATTTTTTTATTCTAAGTCGCGGATATCGTATCCCCAAGCCACAACTCCTACAACCTCAAGCCATAGTTGGCGCAACTTTAACGCATAGTTACTGCAAATAGATACAAGCAAATGTTCTATGGAACCGTTGTTACAACCTTAAGTTACAGCTATTGTTCCCTTATTCAAATAAAATAATTCCCGTATAAAGATTGTTACCATGTATCGATGCCTCAACTTCAATATTGACAAGTATTTTTCAGGTATAATAATCTCTTAATATATATATATATATATATATATATATATATATATATATAATGTGTTTTATTATAAGTCGAAAATGTTGCATCCCCAAGTCACAACTTCTACAACCTCAAGCCATAGTTGTTGCAACTTTAATCCATAGTTATTGCAGTCGGATACAAGTAATTGTTTTATGGAACCGTTGTTGCAAACTTAAGTTACAAGTACTATTCCCTTACTCAAATAAAATAATTCTCGTATAAAGGTTGTTGTCATGTATTTGTGCCTCGGCTTCAATATTTATAAGGAAATGTTAGGTATAATGGTCTCTTAATTCCCCATTGTTTTCAAAGTGAATATGGTTGATTGTAAATCCCACCATTTTCCTCTCACCATACTTTCCATTATCTTATAAATTAGTTGCGGGGAAGGGATTATGTCACTCTTTCAACTTCCACATAACCCATAAATTTAATTCAGCATTTAAAATTCCTGCAAGTTTTTTTTGTAGACGGCCGCAGCCATATTTCTGTACAAGATTGTATTTAAACACAACAACTAGCATTAACGCAATTCACCAACCAGAAATTAAACAAACATAAATTTACTCCCCATTTTTGTAAATTCAAAAGGAGGACACATGGAGCATTAATATTGGATCGCATGAAATTGAAGAGAATCTGAAAACCTGAAAACTGGACCCGAATTTTTTATAAGGCACATTGGATTGAGAATTCGCGTTACAAATTAGGTAGACGTCAGCATCCCATTTTGGAATGCGAATTTGGTTTGAAATTCAATCTATTCAGACTTTTGAAGTCCGACAGAAAGGGTTCTTTAATGTTTTGATAATTTAATTTTATGTATGCTTTAATATATACATATGTTTTAAACATATGTTATATATATATCATATGCAAAATGAAAGGTGGGCCATAGAATTTAGTTTTAATTTTATTTTTTTAAAAATAGGGTTTATTATAATATGTTTTATATGTTACGACATATAAAAATAAAAAGGACAAAAAAGCTTGGTAGTTTTTTTTATAGACAGTACGTAAATTTTTTATTACACAGCAGTGTGTAAAAAGTGAAAGACTGAGTGTAACTTTTTAAGTGTGTATGCAAAGCAGTGCGAAAGTGAAAAACGCAACAGAGTGTTTTAGAGACAGAGTATGTTTGTTTTGAATAGAAAGTGAGTTGGTTTTGTGCACTGCGTTTTGTAGCAATCATAATTTTGTAATCCCTCTCAGTGAGGAAGAAGTGTAATAGTTTTTTTTTGAGTTATTGAAGGGAATAGAAGTTTGTTTTCAAAGTATTGAAACTCTGTCTCCTGTCAAAGAAATTTTTATTTTCTCCGTGTTAAAAGAAGGGAGATTTATTCTCCATTCAATGTTCTGGAATTTTTCAATATTCCAACATGTGCAAGAACAACAGATGTTGTTCCATCCCCAGCTAAATCATTTGTCTTTGCCGCAGCTTGCCTTACCAACTTGGCCCTAATATTTTCAACTGGGTCCTCTAATTCAACCAATAAAAAGGCCAAAACCATAGCATTGAGATACATTTCATTACACTGTCAATAAAAATAAAATTTGACTCAGCCATAACCCTTTCCTTTTATTGTTGTGAAATTCTTTATGCATTACTCTAATGTGGCTAGTCCATAGGCCAAGTAGACCACTGGGTAACAAATATGTTTCCTTTCACCTTTGAGTTTTCAAATTATGCCTACGAAATCTAAGACATTTAAGAGGGGGAACTAATACAACGTTAAAAATAAAACCAGAGCACACATCTACAAATTACCTCCTTAGCTACTATCACACCATCATTAACTATTTTCGGAGAACCATGCTTGCTCTCCAAGACAACATTTTTCCCTTCGCCCCAAGGGTGACTCCAACAAGATCAACAAGTTTTTTCACACTGCCTGCAAGACAAATTGACAATGCTTTCAGTAAGTGTGCAATTGAATGCCAGACCATATGCCAAAACAACCCTCCATGAAAAATTAAAATAACACATTAAAATCGAATATAAGTGGACAAGGAAAGATCCACCGCGGTGAAGTTTCACGTGCAGGTGACCTTCCTTTAAACATAATTTTTTCTCTGACCTGCAATTTTTTTGTCACTGAGCCATCCTTGTTGAAGTACAACTCCTTTTCCATAGCTCTTGTATTAACTACCTTCTCTCTGTCGCGTAATCTCAGAGTCCCTCTTTTGCTTGAGCGATTAAAGGAAATGGGTGAAAAAACTTAAAGAGAAGACAATTGTCTGCCATGATTATCAAACATTACACCCATCTTCTTCCCCTTTCCATTGTTACCCAATGAGGTAGATGTGGAAATTGTTGTCATACTGCCCAAAGAAGAGGCCATCTTTTGTTATCATGAATATAGAATTACAAGATCTTCATATTAGTATGAACCTTAAAAAACATGACTCCCATTGCTAAAAACCACTTTTAAGTTGTAACAGGAAAACTAAACAACTATCGCAACTTTTGGCAACTTCTGGAGCATTAGGAGAGAAACAACCAAAGAGAAATACAACCACAATCCTCATTTTAATGAGATCGGACTATATATTTGAATTAAGATAATAAAAAGAGATCACGAATATATTAAGGCCAACACAAAACATTCTTTAACCAGTGTCTCTCGCGGCCTTCAGGTTGCCATGCTAGAGGTTGCATATTTTTAATTTAAATTCTTGACCTCTCATGCCCATATATGAATGCATCCAATGGGATATCTACATAAAATGCTCCTTTATATCCCCATAAACAAATTCCCTACTACAAGAGCACCAGTATTGATGGATCACCCCACACCATCCCACCCACTAGAAACGGTGAAAAAGGAAACCCGAGAAAACTTCTGAAATATCTCAAGATGACTATATGGCTGGTTCTTATGAATCAACCAACCATTCAGAACATGCTCATCAATCCAAATCATGAGTATTATGTGACGATATTCAAGCAGGCACTGAATCAGATTTCTGAAGCTATGTTAGAGAAACCCTAAACTCTCACTGAAAATAGGTGAAATGTGGCACTACTCAGAGATTGACATGTGCCAATTGGTACAAGTGGTAGACAATTGGCATGCTCAAAAAATGAGGTGATGCAGGAATGACATGAGGGAGAAAATATCAGAAAAGCCCCTAAATCTGGAGAACTAAAGCTCATCACCAACCTGAGATTGACAACTTTACATTATGTAACCTATGAAATCGTAAATGGAGAAATCATAGTAACAATAAAGTAACCTATGTAACAATAAATTCGAATTCATCCTAGGAGTGGTAATGGGAGAAATCATAGTGAACAACAGGAAACATGCAGAGTTTCTTACAATCAAATAGATGAAAAAACACATACAAAAAACCTAGATAATAATCATGAACAAGCTTAATATTGAATTATGAATTGTAAAGGAACTTAAAAAATGTGACATTACGAACCTGGTCAAGCACACAAGCAAAAATATCCTGGACATGACCCTGGTTGACAAGTTGTATTGCTCATGATGCAAGAGGATTTGTACCTACACTGCCAAGTCAATCAAAATCCATCATTATCTATACAATAAATACGAGTAATTGATGTAGTATTTTTTACTCTAAGATGCATTCTTATGATAATGTTAGAACATATGTTGAAAATGTCAAAATATACCTAAATAAGCTCCTCTTCGTTTCAAGAACAATTTATTGGAGTCGCATGAACTTGGAACAAGCCTCCCACGATCTGAAAGAGTAGCAACTAAGTCAACGGTGACTTTTTTGTTGCTACGCTGGATCGAGGGAGGTTTGCTCCAAGATTAAATTGCTCCAATAAATTATTCTCTACTAAACAGGGCCAACCACGTGAAGGTGGAAGCTCTTATGGCCCCTCCCACCCCCCCCCCCCTCACATCACTCTCGATTCCCCAATACCCAATCTATATTTCATTTTTTACTTTCATGAGCATAAAAAAAAATATTCAATAACTAATAAAAAAACAATTCAACAAAAAGTACGCAAGGAAACATTGCAATTAATGCTTGACATAAAAATAATATGATAAATGAGTTTTTTATATAACACAAAAAACGTTCCAAGTATGGTAACGTTTGTCTTATGATAATACAATATTTTACATTATCGAATTTTCTTTTTCTTCTTCCTATTTCTAAAGCTCCTAATTACATCATCAATATCATCATGCTCTGCTCCTGTTTCGTGCCTTTTGACCCGCACTGCTCACCTAGTTGTGTAGTCACGATGTATGGTCTCATCCAGTGACGGGGCATCGCCTACAAAAACAGATAATATTAAATTTTAATTGTTAGTTTTTAAATATCATTGAACTAGTTCGGTAATATTAATAAAAAAAATTGCAATGAGATTATTTACCTGGTGCACGAGTTGTCGCCGCTGACCTAGTTGCGTAGTCACGATGTCTGGTCTCATCCAGTGACGGGGCATCGCCTACAAAAACAGATAATATTAAATTTTAATTGTCAGTTTTTAAATATCATTGAACTAGTTCGGTAATATTAATAAAAAAAATTGCTATGAGATTATTTACCTGGTGCACCAGTTGTCGCCACTGACCTAGTTGCGTAGTCACGATGTCTGGTCTCATCCAGTGACGGGGCATCGCCTACAAAAATAGATAATATTAAATTTTAATTGTCAGTTTTTAAATATCATTGAAATAGTTCGGTAATATTAATAAAAAAAATTGCAATGAGATTATTTACCTGGTGCACCAGTTGTCGCCGTTGGGACTGTTGCCCTGTCTTCCTCTCTGGTGGTAAGATCCTCAAGGGAAAAATTCTCTGTCATTTAAAAAAAAAACGTTATAAGGACAACCATCAAGGTATAATTAGAAAAAATTACAAGTGGAAATTAATTACTGTCACGGCCCTCACTGATAGTATCATTGTCGGCCTAGTCCCCACTAGAATGATCAGGTTGCACGTGAGGATCATCTACATCTGGCTCTAAAACTGGGTTATTTGCCTCGTCGATAGTGCTGCTCCCCTGATTTAAAAAAAGTTGTTAGACATTAATTTTATGGATGAAAACAAACATATTGAAAGGTTAATGTTTTACCTTATCAGACATTCTGGATCTTGGGACCTGCCCCAAGCTTCTGCGACGTTCAACTACAGCTTGATAGCCGAAATGGAAAGCGATATTTTTATCTTCCTATGTAGTTTCTGTTCCGAATTCATCACCCTACATTACATATGATTGTGTATTTTTAATCATATTTGATAGGATTACAAAAACGTTGCAAGGCGATACAATTAATTATAAGATGTTTAGCTACTTAATTACAATTCTTGCAGCTAATTTCAAGTAGCCGCCCTGGCCTAGCTTGTGATGGCCCTTTTTTTCAATCCTAGCTTTGGTTGCCTTTGAGGTGTCAGACAACCTAACATCAAAAGATTGAAGTCAGATATGACGTAGCACACTTTTATTTTAGACATAGAGAAAATTAAAGCTATTGAATTAAAGTTGTAATTTACCTTGTGGGTCCAGTTGGCATTTTTCCTTCTTTCTTTGCCCTTTTCTCTTTTCCGTCATGGATGAGTTCTCTCCACTCACTCTCTGGAATTGCGAGAGAACGCTCATATCTAGGGTTAAATTGCAATTGCATCCTATAGGTGTCCCTGGTATATTTCAAATATTTTTCGGCTACCCGAGCCACCGTTGTTCTGTCAAATGTGCCAACCCCAAAAAGGGCTTCTAGATAATCTAGAAGTTCTTTTTTCAGGTTGGAATTCTGGGAATTCCACCCTGTGCGTATGGTTGGGCCAAAAATTACCAACGCATGGCTCTCCAAAAACCTGTAGAACTCATTGTTTCCTACACAGAAAAAAAAAGATATTATCATTAATTTAAAAATAAAAATCATGATAAATATGTTTTAGATAAGGTACATGAAATAGTTAAAATATTAAAATTTACCTGGGAGTTGTACATGCTTTATAGGAACACCTTCATCATTCACCAACAACGTGCCATTAATGGTCCCTGTGGAGCTGACACGTGTAGCTCCAGGAAACGCAATAATGTAGTTGGCCATATCAGCCTCATCATTGCCAACACGTTCAGCGGTTGGCTGGGTGTCTGCTTGGGCAGGGTGTGTTTCTTGGCTGGCACCTAAAGGAGTAAAAGGTGTACGAGAGGGTTGTTGGGCAATCTCTTGCCCTTCTGTCCCACTACTACCAACACTGGGTTCAGCAAGTGCCAGAAAACACTACATACAAAAGAACTTTTTGTTAGTTTAGTCAATGTAAAAATTAAAAATCAAACTATCACAATTCATCTCATGCGGAACAAAAAAAATATCCTTTTGACTTTTTATTATTACCTGATATCTATTTAGCTGCCTCATAAGATGTTGTATCCTCTCTTCTGTTTCAGGTGTTTGAGGCGCATCTATCAAAGCATTAAATTCCGACCTTGCATCTCGTGCCTTTTTTTGCAACAACAACATTGGAGATAGGGATGAAGAAAGCTCTTCCTCAAAGAGGGAATCATCAGGCGTACCATGGCTAGGTGTCTGCATATTTGAACAAAATTAATATTATTTCAATTATGTAAATAATTAAAATACCTGAAGATAGAGCAATGCTGGCACTTTACATGTTCTTCCGCTGGCCTCTTTCCGCGATCATCCCGTCTCGGGGTTGTTCCTGCACTGCTCTGATCAGTCTGCCACATTGCAATAAAATTATAAATGTAAAAACTTGAAAAAAATATCTAACTTGAAAACACAAAATGAAAACTGAAATAATTTCTAATAAGACACCGGAAGACAAATTTAGAGTTTCAAATATGCCTTGCATTGAATTCGGTCCTGGAAACATGTCATTGCACATTAAGGCACCCAAACAAGAGACGAGTTGACAATGAAGACCTTATTGAATATATTGTTGGAGAAAATTCTAGTGAACTTGTTGTGAAGACCTTGAGGATATTTTTGGAGCAACATTGTTGAAGCTAATGGTATAACATTGTTGGAGACGATCTTGAAGGGCCTTGAAGTGAAGCTTTTGGAGCAACTATTGAAAATTCCTTAGAGCATTTAAGTAAGGCACTTTCTATCTTCCATCACCTTTTTCCTTTCAATATCCTTTAAACGATTTTGTTGAATTTTAATGTTTGAAATCACGTTATAATTCCTTGATTATATGTGTTTGGGGACTTTCCCTTTGAAATTACCCAAAAATACCCTGGCAATTTTATCTTCAGGATGCATGTCTGACCCTATTGTTCAATATTTTGATTGATATTAGTAAACATAGAGAGTTAGGGGGCTCTTGAATTGGTTTGGTTGGGCCATTAGATTCCTAACATCTACTAGGGAGAACCCCCCTTGAGTTGGAGGAGAGCTAGCCCGAAGTGAAAAGAGGTTGGTGAGGTGACAATGGGGCTATTGAATTACACATGGTATCACACTTTAGCTTTAGGACTTTATCTTGAGAAGTGTGAGATTTTTCTATATCAATTCTCAAATTGTTTACAACACTATTGTTAAGAACTAATAAGAAGTGATGTTGAGGGTTTTTTGGGTATAAGAAACAATACCATTTAAAAACTAGGGTTCTTAGTCCTTGGCATTCCTTCACCTGGGCCTAGGGGCACACTAGAATAATTTCACACTAAACCATGCAAACTTAAAAGTAACTTAAGAGATCCATAAAGTAATAATAATCATAATTCCTAATTTCCTATTGTACGATATGATGCAAATTATTCAAACATGAAGCAATGAAGACATGCAATGTCTGAATTTCAAGATTGATGAACCAATACAAGAAGTTAGAAACTACAACTTTGATTCAATACTCTGTGTCCTAACTCCAGGAAGGAATCTAGTTTGTAGCACAGAACATGCATCGTGTATTATCAATTCTTAATTGACAACAACTAAAGGTCATCTACCTCATCAATTCCTTCCCATTTTGTGTTTTTATGTTATATTCCTTATAAAAGTGTCAAATTTCTCTCAAAGTAAGCAACCATTGAATAAAATAAAAAATAGTTGAGATATTATTGAGAAATGGTCATTTATTTCTTGAAAGGATCTTCACAATTTCTTTGGTTTTTTTTCATCTCAAGAAACAAGAAATGACCTAAGAAACTATCGTGATGTAATATAAGAAACAACACGGTGCGATGGCCATTTTCAAAGCCAAATGATGTCCATTGAGGACATGGCCTTTATTTGGTTCCTGTTTCATAGGAGTTTCGGGTAGAAATGGAACTTTGTTGTACCATTTCCAGTAGTAAAAAGGAAAACCTTCTTTTTCCATGGGAAATAATTTACCTTTCCTTTTTCAAGATAATCTAAATCACAAAAAATATGAACTATACTGCACACATTCTTGGATAATGTCAAAGTGGAAAAGGAATACCCTACACAAGTGATGCACACATGTACATTTGAACACTAATAGATTTTTGTAGTTGAAATGCAATGCTTGTTTTCATTTAAATGTAGGGTTTTTAAAACAGGGAGAAATAATGGCTGCCAAATTAATAAGCGTTTCTTTGGGAAAAATTTAAATCTTGTATTGGGTGATGAAGATAATAGAGGGTATTGAATCTTGATTCTTGACATATAGAGAGAACCCTATAGCCTAACACAATCCAATGGAATTGACCAAAAAAACCCAAATAGAGTCAACCCTACTATAGGAGGGAGGGCCTGCAGCAAGAACTTACCATTTTGCAAGAGCTGAGGGCGAATGCTGTTCTGCAAGAGCTGAGCGCGAATGTAGGGAGAATGTTGTTCTGTAAGAGCTGAGGGCGAATGCTGTTCTGCAAGAGCTCAGGGCGAATGCTGAGGGTGAATGCTGTTCTGCAAGAGCTCAGGGCGAATGCTGAGGGTGAATGCTATTCTCCAAGAGTTGAGGGCGAATGCTGAGGGTGAATTTTGTTCTACAAGAGCGGAGGGCGAATGCGCACGTGATATCAGACGTTAATGTAGCACACATGTACATTTGAACACTAATAGATTTTTGTAGTTGAAATGCAATGCTTGTTTTCATTTAAATGTAGGGTTTTTAAAGCAGGGAGAAATAATGGCTGCCAAATTAATAAGCGTTTCTTTGGGAAAATTTAAATCTTGTATTGGGTGTTGAA
Organism: Pinus albicaulis; assembly: GCA_034641835.2. NCBI lineage: Eukaryota > Viridiplantae > Streptophyta > Pinopsida > Pinales > Pinaceae > Pinus > Pinus albicaulis. The sequence goes on from CM076570.1 coordinate 1,438,703,883, forward strand.
GATAATAGAGGGTATTGAATATTGATTCTTGACATCTAGAGAGAACCCTACAGCCTAACAAAATCCAATGGAATTGACCAAAAAAACCCAATAAAGTCAACCCTACTATAGGAGGAAGGAACTTACCATTTTGCAAGAGCTGAGGGAGAATGATGTTCTGCAAGAGCTGAGGGCGAATGCTGAGGGGAAATGCTGTTCAGCAAGAGCTGAGGGCGAATGCTGAGGGCGAACGCTGTTCTGCAAGAGCGGAGGGCGAATGCGCGCGTGATATCAGACATTAATGTAGCTATTGCGACGGATACGAAACAATAAAATTATTTTTATGTAGCGCGCATATAAGTTTTGTATTTTTATGTAGCGCGCATATAAGTGTCGTTATACCGACGGTGGAAAAAGCGTCGCTAATGCGACGGGTGCTTCCAAATGTCACAATTGCGACACTTAGACATTGTGTCGCACTAGCGACGTTTGGAGGCAGTCGTCGCAATAGCGACGCTTTGGGCCATTGTGTCGCAATTGCGACGTCTTCCTCCAAACGTCGCAATTGCGGCACTTTTCTAAGTGTTGGTATTGCGACAATTTTCTATAAATGTCGGTATAGCGATGGTTTTGGGCGGGATGGAAAAAATTTGGGAAAATTTCCGACATTTGGTCAAAAGCGTCGGAATTTCCGCCAAATGTAGTAGTGGGGCTATGGGGTCAGATGAAGTCTAGGGTGTCTAAATGATGATGCAGAGTGTATTGCAGGGCTGATTTAGCAAGGTTAATGGATCCTTTAGGTGATGTATGAGGTGAAAATTAAGTTTGGGAAAAACTAATAGGTCTTAAAAATATATAGTCTAAAAGAAATAACTCATGAGGTAGGGAAAACCATTAATATCTATGAAAAATACACAAATGGATAAACATGTAAGATGAACATTCCGGTGATACATAGAAGCATTAGAACTCCTAACTTTAGAAATTCACCTTCAAATTTTTGAGAAAACACATAAGATAAACAAACAACTCAATATATGGAGAGGGAACTCTTAAACATCATACTGACTATCGGGAACTCTGAAACAATTTGGTGAGCATGGGCAAAGGGCAAGATCGAAACGAGACCTCTTTGTCTTAACCTAATCAATTAGTATTCCATAGAAAAACTTCACAATAAGGTTTTAAAAACTTTAAATAAGTAGGGCATACCATGACTCATATTTATAAGCTAACATACTAATCATTCATGAAACAAAGAACAAGTTTTAGTGGGCCTAAGGAGCAGTCAAGAATTCCTTAAGATGAACTAAAATAAGAAAACATCAAAACTATAGCAAATAGGATGTTTGAGGTGCTTCCATGAGCATATCTAAACCTATAATTTTATGATCTATAGCAAACAAGCAGAATGAAACAAAATGAGGACAATAAAACATTAACAAGTTAGAAAAACATCACCATTCACCGAGCTATGCAATCCTGCAAGCAAGCTTCTCCAACATCAAGCCACACAAGCCATTCATTCACTTCATAAACCAATATCTTGTCCAAGCTCATAAAACCATGTATTGCTCTTAAGAACATCAAGTCCCCACTATTTACAATGAATACTCATGGCTTATATAACAAGCAAGGAGGAAGAGAGCTCACTAGAGCTTCTAGAAGCTTATTGGCCAAAAACAAATATCCTAACCTGTCCTTGAGGCCCTACAAGGTCCAAGACACAAAATATCTTCCAAAATATCTTTTCCGGACTAAAATAGCAAAAATATTGACTTTTAGGCTCTGACATACATGATGAAACTTTCCTAATGCAAATTTTCTTAGTTACACACAAGAACACAGCATACTGTCTCAAAAACTTGAAAATTTTCCACGAGTGCAACACCAAAAAAGGTCATTTTGCAACAGAGTTTTGGAGGCCTTCCCGATGTCGGAAAAGGCTCCATGATGGTCCATTGGAAAGCTGTGGATATATGATTTCAAAATATACCTTTTTTTCCTTAATCTAACCTCTAAAACTTTCCCAAAAAGTGGAAAAATACAAGGCTTCCAGGAGCACAACACCTGTTCAGAAAAGAGGGCATAAAGGTGAAAAAATGAGTGTTTTTGACCCTTTTGGGGGACCAAAACAACTCCAATTGAGCTTAAATTTCGTGAGAAGAATCCTCTCATGATGGGGAATCCAAAAATGTAAGCTTTTCCCTCTAAAAAACTCCCTATGAAAAATGGCAGCACAGGGGGTGTTGTGTTCTTAGGCTTGAAATTTTGCAAAAAAAAAAAAAACTTGTTCAATTTTCCTCAAATTTGGTATGTAGGTGCCTCAAGGGTCCTTGGAGACCTGTAGTGAAGCTTGAGCCAAAATACCAAGCCTAGCTTGGTATTTCTCATCATTTGGTGCCAGGCCCTCATTTTGGGCAGTTTTGAGCTTTTGTCTTGCAGAGTGATTTCTCTGTTTGTAGTGCTCAGTCATCCTCCTTTGTAAGCTCAAGTCTTTGTTGGCATTCTCTAGTTTGGCCTCTAAATGTATATTGGCCCTTTCAAGCCATGATTCTATGTTATGCTTAATTTCCATGGCAAGGAGTTTGGTGAGGGGAAATTTTTATGCTTGGGCTGATTCTTCCTCTTTTTTTTTTGCCAATGCTTTCCTAAGACCCATAGTCTTAGGTCTCTTTCTAGCTTGCCCCTCTTCATCACTATTTTCCTCATAAGCGCCCATGTATTCCTCCAACTGCACTTGTGACCTTTGAGATTCTTTCCTATATTTGAGCGCCCTTGCTTCATAGATGGCAAGTTGGCCATTCATTTTTTTTTTTCTGCATTTGTAGGAACTGAATGAGATATTTTGATCTCTCTAGCTCAGCCTCCAAGTCGTTAATCTATGCATTCTGATATTGTAGAAGGTAATTCACTATCCTTGTTTCATTTTCCTCATCACTGTCTATGTGAATGATTTCAAATTCTCTTTCTTCCTCATGATTGCCTTCTTCCTTCTTCAGTTGCTGTTTACCTTTGTCCTTCAATGGAGTTGAGGAGGTGTGCATGGCCCCTTGCTCTTTGGAGGCAGCAAACACATGCCTCTCTCCTCTTTGATAGGTAAAGGTGAAAGGGGAAACAAGTTTTACTTGCAAAGCTTGATCACTAATGACCTTGAGACTATTTTCTTCTTCATGGATGATTTTTGTGAGTGTCCTTCTTGCCTTGCTCTTGGTTGTCCTTTTGATAAGCATCCTCAACCTCTTTCAAGATTTCCTTGCTACTAAGACCTTTAGGATTTCCATGCTCTATTTTTGCACTGTTAGAGGCACCTATGTTGGTCATTTCTTTACATTCATGATTGTCCTCCTTTTGATCTTTTGGTCCACTGTCTTCACTGTCAATATCATTCTTTATATCACTGTTTGCACTGTTTGTAGGGTCACTTCTTTAGGCACCTTCATTGGTCTTCACATCACTGTGAGAATCATTCCCTTCTTTATTAGATGAGCCCCTTTGACTGATATTTTCTTCACTGCCATGTTTATTGTCTTCATTTCTTGGCCCTTTTTCATTATTTTCTTGCCTATAGAAAACAACTTTAAACCCTGTCTCTTGGCTTCCTGTGCCATTATTTTCACTGTCATTCTTGCTTTTTCCATTGCTTTCATATGTATCCTCTCCACTATCTGAATTTGTACTCTTAGTGTCATTTTCTTCATTATCAGCCCTGTTGTTTTGACTTCTTTTCTCATCACTTGCATCATTGTTTTTACCTCTGTTTTCTTCTTCATTCACATACTCATCCTTGTTGATATGCAGTTGTCATTGATGTCAACCCAAGAAGAACCAGGGACCTACCAAATTAATATATTATGGGTCAATAATACTTTTGATGGTTTCTACTTGTCGAGATGTTTCCGTTGATATATGGCATGCCACGTAATTCTTCACGGTTTGAGAGATATTCATGTTTGAAGTTTATACCCCCAGTTAGTGGGATGAAACCCCATAGGGTTGTGGCATGGATCATTTAAAAGTCATAATCAATATTTTTTAAGCTCCTAAAATCCCTCCCACGTTCACTTGTTTAAGCCCCTCTCAACCTAAGCATTTATATAAATTGTGATCCTCATTTCCTCCTCATGCAAGGGATTTTTCCATCTGAAACAGGTGATCATGGTATTTTTTCTCTAACGTTTTTTATATGAATGTTCAGAAGCTGAAATTTTTATGCGGCGAAGCCAAAATCATTAGGAAGCTACTGTGAAAATTTTAGATCAATGTGCGTAATATTTTCGGAGATATGATATTTGGAAGTCAGTGTTTTTGCAGGCTCCTCAAATTCATCTCAAAGAAGTGACCTTGGTAAAATCATCATAACTCTCTCTCTGTTTGTTGGATTAGAATTTCGTAAGAAGTGGTAGATATTACACAAACTCTAGTTTTCTCTCTATCAATTTTAGAGCCAAATAAAGAAACAATGACACGTGGCATGCCGCACAAGTTCACTCTACTGAAACAATCCATAATTAGGGCATTGTGAGATATTGGGTATAACTCTCTCTTGAAGAACCCAATTTGGGTCAAACCTATGGCATTGGAAAGATGACTCAGAGGACTAATATAAGACCGAAAATCAGATATTGGAGATCTGAAATAACAGAGATAAACCAAATTCAATATCGAGCTCTTAGAAGGAAAAGAAAAAGCTAGATCATGTGTTGTCAAGGGTTGCAAAGGACCAGAATTTCTAGGGAAGCAAAGCAAAGAAAGGTGAAGCAGAGGGTAGCATGAAAAGAGTAGTAACCAAGGTGTAGAACAGTAGCAAGAAGTTCATCACATGAAGTCTTCAAGTGGGTAGCACTGCATACAATCATTGTAAAGATATCATTGTACTAAGTCATTGTAAATACATTATTGTACAAATTGTACTAGTGTCTATCTGCCAAGAGTTGAAGAGGCAGTGTCGGGCGGTCTAAGATCATCATTAGGTGGATGTGTCGAAGTTGGGATTATGGTCTAGTGTATCTTCTTCTTCTACATCATTCTATATCATTGTAAAGTGGACCATTTTCCCTGGTATGAGAGTCCATTCTTCTTTTATTCTTCTATAGGGTGCTAGGGTGAGTTGTATCTCATTGGGTGTTGGGGCATCTGTTCAGTTTATGACTGAAGAATCTTGGGCGTTGGAGCGTCCATCCAGTGGGAGCTGGAGAAGAATGCTTTTCTAGATTCTAGAAAGTTGGAGATTTATTTTCAATTGGAGTTGAAGATTAAAGAATTATTAGAAAAGCATTAGGTGGTTTTTGTCTCGGAGTGGGTTTCCACCTTAAAAACTATGTGCATTTGTGTTCCTTTTGTTTACTGCTATTATTGTAAAAACACTAATAATAATTGAATATTAACTAATGCTCTAATTTAAAGGAATACTCATTCACTCCCCCCCCCCAGTATTTCCAACAATTGGTTTTAGAGCTTGGTTCCTTCAATAGCAGTTTAACAGTTGGAAGGAGTTCATGGAGCATACCAAGAATGGTGTACCTCTGTTCAATGAAAATAATTATGCACTCTGGAAAGGAAGAATGGAGGTCTATCTCTTTGCACAAGGTTACGAAGTATGGGACACTATTCAAAATGGATTTACATCAACCGCGGATGAACAAGGTAAGAAGAATTTGGTAAATTATGCAAAAGCAAATAATATTATTAATAGTGGACATATTAAATTTGCTTATCATAAGGTGTTGGGCTGTAAAACCGCCAAAAATGTATGGGACAAGCTTGAGAATATATATGCAGGTGACTCAAATGTGAAAGAAGCAAAGCTTCAAATCTATAGAGCAAAATTTGAGCAACTCAGAATGAAACAAGATTGCAACATTGCTACATACTTCCAATACGTTGATGAAATAACCAATACTCTGGAAGGATTGGGAGAGCAAGTTGATGAGAAGACTATTATACAGAAGATTCTTAGAATGCTACCAGGGAGATTCAACCCAAAGGTATTGGTCTTAGAATACAGTGCAAATCTGGACAAACTCAACAAAGAGGAATTACATGGAGTTCTCATAGCATATGAAATGAGACTTGATGAAGAAGAGGGTACTTAAAATCTAGAAACTGCGTTTGTTGCATCTAAGAAAACCAATAAGGACAAACAACCTTCAATTGAAATGACATGCACCTGCAAGTGTGAATAAAAGGGAGATGATGGATAAGGTCTTTCAGATGAAGAATATGCTTACTTTACGAGAAAACTAAAAACTAGTAAGGGAAAATTCAAAGGTAAACTTCCATTGATATGTTTCGGTTGTGGTGAGGTTGGGAATTTCACAGCAAAATGTCCAAACAAAAGTGATGGCAACTCAAAAGGAAATAAAGGCTTTAAGAAATTCAACAAGCAAGGCAAAAAGAAAGGATCCAAAAGGAACTTTCTCTCTAAAGAAGATAGCTCATCATCCGATGAAGAAAGTGACAGCAAAGAAGAAGCCAATGAGAAAGTATTGTTTGTGGCCAAGCACAATAAATAAGAAGTATCAAACAATGAAGAAGAAGGGTTGACCATAGAAGAATTTTCTGAGGAGGCAATCAAGCTTATAAAAGAGCTCAATGCTCAGAAGATCCATTCCAATACTCTTGAAGAACAAGTTCAAGGTCTCAAAATTGAAGTTGAAGAACACAAATGTATTGAAGAATCACTTCAAAAGAAGTTGGAAGAAAGCAACCAAGAAAGGGAAGCATTAGAAGCTGAAGTAGTCTCGTTGCGTAAGGAAGTGAAGAAGGGAAAAACTATCCAAAACTATGACAACAGCTCAAGGGTATTGGAAGAACTCATCAATAATCAACGATCTTACAACGACAGAACTGGCCTCAGTTAAAAAGAAGAAGAAGCAGGACCTTCTACAACAAAATACAATGAAACTATGAGATCTAACATACATCTAGACTTCATTGGACAAGATTTGCAAGCACATCCTTGGAAGACGATTCCTCGATGAATATTTCCATCCAGGTACCAACATATTTTTCATGGCTATTGTTATTCATGTCGAAAATTTGGTCATAAAGCTGTAGAATGTCGCACATACCCTAGAAGCCAATACAATTCCAGGAGATCCTTCAAATATGAACCTCCCAGGGCTCAATGAAACATCAATAGATTTGAACATTTAAGAAATAATTTGGAATGTTACAAATCTCAGAACTTTGGACACATAGCTAGATACTGCAGACTTGAAAATCCTCTAGAAGAATCTTCGAAGCAACATAATGAACAAACATGGAAGAAGAAGAAGACTGATAATTGTGCTCTCGCTTTCAAGGCTCAAAACAACAAATATGTGTGGTATGTTGATAGCAGTTGCTCCATGCATATGATTGGAGATAGAAATAAATTTGTATCTCTGAAAGAGAAGAAGGATGGAACCGTGTCCTTTTGAAATGATGGATCTTCAAATGTTATAGGATCAGGTACTGTCACTCTTGGAAGCAAATATGCTCTAGCCAAGAATGTTCTATTGGTTGAAAACATGAATCACAATCTGCTCAGTGTTGGACAAATGTGTGATAAAGGACACACAATACTATTCAACTCCAAAAAATGTGAAATCAGAAAAGGCATGTATGGTGAAATTGTGGCTACAGCAAGTCAAGCTCCAAATGACATATATGTTCTGGATGAAGCAACTAAAACATGTCTAATAGCTAAAGAGGATGATATAATATTTTGTAGCAATGATGATCGACTAAGTAAGAATTTTGCTACAAAGGTGTAAAGTGATTTCGAGATGTCTTTACTTGGTGAGCTGGCATACTTCTTAGGGCTTCAAATATCTCAGTAAGAGAAAGGAATATTTATATTTCAAGCCAAGTACATCAAGGAAATGCTCAAGAAATTTAAAATGGAATATTTCAAAATCATCCTTACTCCAATGGTAACAGGTTGAAAATTGAGCATAGACGACTCATCTAAGGATGTGGATCAAAGGTTGTACAGATCTATGATTGGTAGTCTTCTATATGTAACAGCCTCCCGGCCAGATGTTATGCAAGCAGTTGGACAAGTAGCAAGATTCCAAGCAGCACCAAAAGAATCACATATTATTTCCATCAAAATAATTCTTCGATATCTAAAGGGAGCAACAGAATATGGCTTGTCGTATCCCAAGGGTAACAATCTCATTATTCATTCCTTTACAGATGCAGATTGGGTAGGAAGTGTTGATGATCATGAGAGTGATCGTGAAGCATTGGAATATCTTTTTTAGAAGCTTGGGATTCTCCCAAGTTCTCATTAGATTACAGGTCTGCAGGATGGTTGTGTGTAAGGGGGAGTGGAAGTGTGTACATGTCCGTAGTATGGTTGTGTTTCAGGGGGAGTTGCCCTTTTCCATTGATGTCAAAGGGGGAGATAATGTTGTAGGAAGAGGTGTCATGATCGTGAGGGGAGTACTTATGGTTATATCAATGCCAAAGGGGGAGATTGTTGATTAGTGGTTGTCGTTAATGTCAACCCAAGTAGCACCAAGGGCTAAACCAATATTGCATGGGAATTTTGACCTACCAAATTAAGATATTCTAGGTCAATAATGCTTTTGATGGTTTCTACTTGTCGAGATGTTTCCGTTGATATATGGCACGCCATGTAATTCTTCACGGTTTGAGAGATATTCATGTTTGAAGTTTATACCCCTAGTTAGTGGGCTAAAACCCCATAGGGTTGTGGCATGGGTCATTGAAAAGTCATAATTAATATTTTTTAAGCTCCTAAAATCCCTCTCACGTTCACTTGTTGAAGCCCCTCTCAACCTAAGCATTTATATAAATTGTGATCCTCATTTCCTCCTTATGCAAGGGATTTCGCCATCTGAAACAGGTCATCGTGGCATTGTTTCTCTAAATTTTTTTATACGAAGGTTCAGAAGCTGAAATTTTTATGAGGCGAATCCGAAATCATGAGGAAGCTGCTGTGAAAATTTCAGATCAAGGTGCACAAATTTTTTTGAGATATGATCAGTGGAAGTCAGTGTTTTTGCAGGCTCCTCAAATTCATCTCAAAAAAGTGACCTTGGTAAAATTGTCATAAATATCTCTCTCTATTTTGGATTGGAATTCCATAAAAAGTGGCAGATAGTGCATATAATTTAGTTTTCTCTCTATCAATTTCAGAGCCAAATGAAGAAACAGTGACACGTGTACGTCGTACAAGTTTGCTATGATAAAACAGTCCATAATTAGGGCATTGTGAGATATTGGGTATAACTCTCACTTGAAGGATCCAAATTGGGTCAGAACTATGGCATTGGAAAGATGACTCAGAGGAATAATATACGACCAAAAATCAGATATTGGGGGTCTGAAATAACATAGATACACCATATTCAATATCGAGCTCCTAGAAGGCAAAGAAAAAGCTAGATCATGTGTTGTCAAGGGCTGCAAAGGACCAGAATTTCTAGGGAAGCAAAGCAAAGCAAGGTTCAGAAGAGGGTAGGATGAAAAGAGTAGAAACCAAGGTGTAGAACAGCAGTAAGAAGTTCATCACATCAAGTCTTCAAGTGGGCAACACTACATACAATCATTGTAAAGGTATCATTGTACTAAGTCATTGTAAATACATTATTGTACTAATTGTACTAGTGTCTATCTGCCAAGAGTTGAAAAGGCAGTGTCGGGTGGTCTAGGATCGTCATTAGGTGGTTGTGTCAAAGTTGGGGTTATGGTCTAGTGTATCTTCTTCTTCTACATCATTTTATATCATTGTAAACTGGACCATTTTCCCTGGTACGGGAGTCCATTCTTCTTTTATTCTTCTATAGGGTGGTAGGGTGGTGCTAGGGTGAGTTGTAGCTCATTGGGTGTTGGGGCATCCATTCAGTTGACGAATAAAGAATCTCGGGCGTTGGAGCATCCATCCAATGGGAGTTGGAGAAGAATGCTTTTCTAGATTCTAGGAAGTTGGAGCTTTATTTTCAATTAGAGTTGAAGATTAAAGAATTATTAAAAAAACATTAGGTGGGTTTTGTCCCGGAGTGGGTTTCCACCTTAAAAACTGTGTGCATTTGTGTTCCTTTTGTTTAATGCTATCATTACAAACAATGATAATAATTGAAGATTAACTAATGCTCTAATTTAAAGGAATACTCATTCACCCCCCCCCCCCCCTCCTCTTAGTATTTCCAACAATCCTTGGGATCATCACTTTCTCCCTCACTGTTTTCTTCTTGATTTTTACTCTCTCCATCACTATTTTCTTCCTCGTTGTTTTCCTCATGATCACCACTACTTTCTTCATGATCAGATTCCTTAGGGGAAGGAAAATGAGGAGGTTCTGTCTGAGGGAATGATTCATGTGAAGAAGATGAACCAAGGTCAGTGGAGGGTGATGGAGGTGAGTGAGGAGGATTTTGAGATGACGATGGCATACTTTGCAGAGGGATGGGCTGTGGAGTTGTGAAATCGTCATGGGCGATAAAAACCTCCCAGGAAATGCCTTGTTGTTCTAGCTGGTATGAGACAATTAATTTGATGAGGGAATGGTGAAAGAGGCTTGAAATTTGTTGGGATGGAGGCATTTTTTGCATGATGGAGGAAATTTTCTCAATGCTTTTGCAAAGGTAGTAGGGCATGTGCAGTAGATTGCTTATGGTGAAATGCATGAGGAGTATAATATGATAGGAATAGACTCTAGAGAACCTACCCTCATAGGCGAAGTACTTCATGATAATATTCATGAGGAGGGCATATCTGTCCAATAGATGAGAAAAAGGGAAAATGGTTTTATATTTAGCTTGACAACTTGGTTTTAAGAATGGATGATAATGGCTTAAGTCAAGATGCTTCTGTTTAAACCACCTTTCTCCTATGCAAGGAATTCCAATGGCCTTAGAGATGGCACTGGTGGTCAACTCAAATCTTACCCCTGCTAGAATTACTTTATGCCTGTGAAGTCTTAAGGCAAATAAATTGGTCAAATGAGGGTGGCTTTTGATCTCTTGAACTTTGTTACAGAAATCATAGCACCCTAACTCTTGGAAATAGGAAAGAATATAAGGGGAGGCTATCAGTTCTTCAGTGTTTATAGGTTCAAACCTATTTGGCTTCCCTCCCTTCTTCTATTGCTTTCTTGGTCTTTGAATTTCCTCATTTAGGTCAACACTCCCTTCTTTGGACATTGTGTCTTTCTTCACCCCTTCCTCAAAATATTTAAATAGAAATGATATTTGCTAGTGAAATAATGTGTAAAGAGGGTTAAGGAGATGTTGAGTTTCGTAACAAGGTTAGGAGACTAGTAGAGAGTAGGTTAGGTCTTCTTTACAAGTTTTCTTCATGCTTCCCTTGACATAAGTTTTGAATATTCTTGGCGCCCTTAACCTTTATAAAATCATGAAGAGGCGATACATTAGGGGAATTTTGAGGTCTAAAATGAGCCTCCTAAGGAAATTATAAAATAATAGTGGAAATAATAAAATAATGTTTGATTACATCATCAAATTTTAGAGGGAAAAAAGGAAAAAACTACCTTTTCAACTCATATTTTGAACTTATCTCCCTAAGTTTTTACTCAAATTTCAAGCAGGAATACTCTTTGGATGAAAAATTTAATTCCCCCTCCAAGGAGTACCCATGTTGCATACTTTTGATGGACTCTGCTACATGAAAAATGAGAAGTACATTAAAAAATGTGAATGGAATCACGTTTTTTTACGTATTTCTCATTTTTCGTGTAGGAGGGTTCATCAAAAGTATGCAACATGGGTACTCCTTGGATGGGGAATTAAATTTTTCATCCAACGAGTACTCCCGCTCGAAATTTGAGTAAACCCTTTGGGAGATAAGTTGAAAATACGAGTTGAAAAAGTAGTTTTATTATGTTATTGTTTTTTATTCTTTTTACTTTTTTACTCCAGGAATGGTGAATCATCCCCCATGGTTGAAATCATCATCTTGAATCCTATTGGTTCTCATAAAGTTTATTTTGGTTGTACATTTTTCTTAGGAGGCCCATTTTAGACCTCAAAATTCCCCTAATGAAAGTCAAAATACCTTTTTAAAATGTCCTTCACAGCAAAGAAAATTCTTTTTCAAGGCTTGTGGCTGAGTTAGGCGATGCTAACTATATTTTCGTACAGTGATGCGCTTTTGTGGCAGGAGCACAACGTATGGGCAGAGGGGTGAAACCTGTGGCAGGAGCGTAGCACTTGGGTGCCAGGGCGGCTCAAGTCACTGAACACAGAGTCATGCGGTGTTTTTTCAGTGGCCGGAGTGCAGCATCGTGGGCAAATCTACACGCGGCGTCGCGCGAAAGTATGGATGTAGTGGCTAAAGTGTAGCACCATTGGTCTGGGTGGTGTCTGTGGTATCAGGCCTTCACTCTTGAACGCTGGGCAGGTTTCATGCAGTCAAGAAAAGCACAACAATGTGCCATGTGTTGGGCGGTTGGCTGCTATGGCAGGAGTGCAGCGCCCTTGGGCAAGGTTGCATGCTTTTTCGGGCCTTCCTCTGCACGCGGTTCTGGGCCTTCTCCTGCACGCCAGGCGAGGCTACAAAATCACATCACCAACCTACAGGCGTGCAACACTCAGAAGGAAAACACACGAGAAGCCACTACAGGACTGCAGCATGCTAGATTTTTTGCCTGAGGACTCTGGCAGAAAACTGGAAACCTCACAGTGTTTTGCAAATGATCGAATGAGTAGGTGAAAGTTATGTTGTGGTGTTTTATATCTCCTTTTTGAAAGAATTAATATTAAAACCCACATCTCTAAGGTTCCCTTTGGACCCTTTTTTCTTTTTTCACCTTTTCCATTTTTCCAATGCCTTTTGGAGCTAATTCTAAATGTCCTTTACAAACCTTTTTAACCATGGTCTCTTTTTGCACTTGGACTGTTGGTTAGATCCAAACTGATCCCTGCTTGTCAAAATCATTTTTTAGAGGGGTTTTAAATCATTTTTTGCCTCATTTAGGCATTTTGAACATGCCTTTGACATGTTTCTTTGTTAGAAAACATATTATTGAGCTGATGCTTTGTCTCCTTGAGTAAAGTGGCATTAAGTGCCCTATATATGTCTCCTTAGATCTTTTTAAGAACTCTGATCTTACCCTTTGATTAAGTGGGATTGATGCTTGTTTGCCAAACTTAGAAGATAGTTGGAAAACTGTTGAAACCATCTGTTGTTGATGGCAGAGGTTTCTTTGCCTCTTATTATGACCATTTTGTTCAGTTCCCAACTTCTGAGCCTTTAGGGATGTTCAGAAAAGCAAACAAGGATGCCTTCAAAATTTTCAAGGAAAACATTCATTCAAACTTATCACTCATGCCTAAAAGGTTTCAAGTGATCATTTGGAGGGTTGGAGGAGTTCTTTGACCTTTGTAACTCAAGTATTTTTCCACTGCTTGGTCAAATTAGTCACACATTTGCATTCTTAGTAAATACACACCTACTTCTTTCTTCTAGGTTGTGAATGAGCTTATTGTATTGATCCTCCTTTTTACCTTGCCTTATAGCTTATCTGATGGCTTTTTAGTCTCTTTGCAGGAATGTGGGCAAAGGGCAGTTGTCCCTCTACAAATTTCATGCTTGAAACTAAACAACTTTTTAAATGATCTTTTTGATTTGAGGTACAAGGTTGCTTATGTGCCACTGTCTTTTATGACCTGCATGGACCCTTTAATGGGTAACACTTCATAACACTCCCTGATGAGATCATGTTTCTTCCTTGTAAAATTTAAGCCTGTTTGTATCTTACCACCTTCTGTGGATGCCTTTATAAGCCTTTTAGGTCTCCTTCTTTGCCTTTGTTCATTTTTGATCATTTACAAAAAAATTCTGCAAAAATGCTTTGACATGATAAATTTCTCCTTTGCAGGCTTACTGCTTGATGAAGAGGATACTTTTAGAGGTTTTTGATGTTCTTTGACCAATGATATGGACTCATATTTGTGTTCACTTTATTTCACCTTTGAATACTTGTAGAAATATTGAATTTAGAAACATGATAGTGCATAACCTAGGTGACCCTATTCGACTTATTGTAATGCTTTGGAATAGGTTTTTTGACAGAAAACTTGAAACAAGGTTTGGATGAGGAGACAGGGTTTTAGACACTCTATTATACACTACCATCCTAGACCACTAGAAAACCTTGTTTCTATTTCAAAGATATTTCAGACAGGGAGTTTTGACAACACCATTGCTTGAGGCACTTGGTGAGCAAGGAGAAAATTTTGGTTTACTTGGCGAAACAAGGTGTGAAAGTAGAGGGCTTAGGTAGATAGAGACAAAGTGTTATAGGAAGGGATGGAAAACATAGTGAGAGTGAGGGACAATTGGTCTTGTCTGGGCGATAGATTGGCCATGCTTTGACAAGGAGGTGAGATAATGAAAAAGTTTCTCTTTGAGGGGATTTCTAGAACTCACATGATTCTTGAATTCTGTTTATATAAATATTAGACAAAACATTTAGTCATCTAAAACAGGTGAAAATTACTGATTACTAACAGTGGCTCCACTTGGGAGGGCAGCTCCTTTTCAGGAGGTGTCCAGAATTTAAGATCTCTTGGTTTATGAAGACCAGTGCTTCATCAATTGGGCGGATTTTCTTTTTTCTTTTGCTGATGCTTTCCTTGAAGTAGTAATTTTAAAAATCTGAAAGCATGATTAGCTCAACTTCACTTTTACCTACCCAACCTACTTGCCTAACATTTTTTTCTTCCTTGGGTGCACTTGAACTGGAAAAAAAATTGACATTTTCATTTTTAAAATGAAAACAAACTATTGACTTCTACACTTATCTCTTTTGGGAGTTTAGATTAAGCTATTGAACTCCTTTGATTCTCCACCTATTCTACTCAACTATCAAGGTTAAACTGTTTGACAAGATTTATTCACTAAGCTAAAAACATGAAATTGAAAACATGACTAAATCAGGATTAGGCAATATGATTTATCATGGGTTTGTGACATAAAAACAAGTTGCACACAAATGTTATTTTTGTACAAAATAAGACTAGAAAAATCAGGGCTAAGATACCTAGTTTACTATTCATCCCTGTTTTTCTCCTTGCTTCTATTTTAAGCATGTGGAACCAATATCTTTCTTTCCTAATCTATTTTCTTTGACAATTCAAGCTTCAATGTTTTGACCAACATTCCTTTTCACTAAATTATCAACAATAAATCTAAAACATGTTCAGCCATGATTAGGCTAGATAGTTGAATAAGACAGTCTTTCTGCACTAGTAGTGGCATTTAGGCTTGCACACTTTTAGTATTACTATTTTTTTGGGTATGGGGTTGTACCTTCTTGTCAAATTTTCCCTCTTTTTCATTTTTTCTTTGTTTTTTACTCTTTCTCTCTTTTTGGTCAAAATAATCTAAAACTAAAGGTAGACATATGCTCATATGGTTGAGCTTATTTTGCATGCCTATCTATCCTAATTTAACCTATACATGATAGAAATTTATTTGGTGAACTCCCTTTTCCAATATAACCAGTCAAGTAGATGATTGCATGGGTGATCTTGGTTCAACTCTTTGAGGATGATAAATAAATCAAAAGGCCACTTGCACCTCACTTGTGCTTGAATAGTAGTGCCTAAAATTTTCTTTAAACCTTGCGTAAAACTGCTCTTTACGTGTTTTACTCCCTCTTCAAAATTCTCTAACAAATCAGCAAAGGGATCATGAAACAATACCTGGAGATTTAGAAAATAAGCTTGACCCAGGACTGCTTCTTCCTCCACTTGGCTGAGCTTAGAACTCTTTCGGGAAAGAACCTCTTCCTCTTCCTCATGATCATTTGAACTGGTAGACTCATCATAGAATGCAATGTTGTCTTCTAGCATATCTGATATAGTGTGATGAATTCAGTGTGAAGGCCATCATGTTGATTATTAGGAGTATTTATTGGCAGTAAATCTTCTTGAGAAAGAAGTGCAACAACTCTTATGAGATTGTAAACTTCCAAGCCTTCATCTACAATTTGAAATTCAATGGGACTTGGTGGTTGCAAATTTGAAGCTAGAGAGGGTTCCGTGTCCCAAATGATTTCCTCATCCCTTTCAAGAAAAGGATTTTTATTAACAACTGGTTCAAGAAACTCATTAGCTTTCCCAACCTCATCATCAAAACTGAAATATTGCTGATTTCCAATCACATGAAAACTATTTCTGGTGGACTGAAGTGAAGTAGAGCAAAGAATCAGAGACTCCTCACTTACTTCTAAACTTTCAAGGCTTTCCTCATCAGTGTCATAGGTGACTTGTAGTGGCTGATTACTTTTTTCAAGCTGATGATATTGATCTTCTTCCCACAAACCAACTACTGATGGCTTCGCGAGGTTAGCTTCTGTATGGACAACATCATCATCATCAGACTGATCAAAATTTTGAGAATCATCAACATAAATAATCCCACCAATCAAACATGTTGGGTTACCAGTTTTTTCTTCTTTGAACTAATCTACAAGTTTACTTTATGATTCATGGTAAATGGCATTAGTAGGAGGAGGAACAGAACAGTTTTGATCACATGAATTTTTAGAGGTCGACTATGTGTTTATCATCTGATTTATTTCCTCTTCAGTTAAAGGAGGAGGCATTTTTCTATTCCTCTGGATAATACTACAACAATTCTCTTTCTCTTGTGAAGGTTGGTTTTGAGGCTGAATGCCTTCTTGAGCCTCACCTAGAAGAGATGGTGAACCATCACTTGTGCCTTCAAAGAGATCCTGTGGGTTTTCCTCTATTTCTTGATTGGGTTCCTCCTCAAATAACTCCTCTAGGCTGTCATGATACCTACCATGAGAATGAAATGCATGGAGTTCTTCTAATAAATCTTCAGGATACCAATTTCCTAAATCTTTATCAATGTTCACAAGGTATTGTATGATGTCTTTAGATTGATCACAACAATTTTCAACAAATGATAGAGATGGACTGTTAGGGTCCCGTGATTTGGCCGATTGGTGAGCCAAATGACGATGTAACATCAAACCAAGCTTTGGAGCCCAAGGACCTAGCCTTCCTGGACTCAGAGAGGGCTCTCTCTATAAGTGTAAAAGATGTCGGTGTGTTTGCTTATGGTGTTCTGATATTAGGCTAGTTATGAAGTGAGTTTTTTTATTTTTGGTTTTTTAAGTTTGTGAGGGATAAAACTGATCAAAGATATAAAAATGGATAACAAGAAGTCAGATCAATTGGGCTATGGGGTCAAACAGGTCAAGGAAGCTATGAGATGATGATGCAAGGCTGCTGTAGGGCCGATTTGATTCACGGTAGAAGGGATCTTTGGGAAAAATGGGGTAAATGGACATCAAGTTTGTGAAAGACGAGGGATTTCAAGTGTAACTAGTTGATAGCAGACATAAACATGTTATAGCAAGCCATTAATCATGCTAGATCTAACTATGAGCTAATTAATACATAGAAATCAAACATTCCAGCCATACATAGAAGTATAAGACCCTCTAACTGTGGGAAATGGCTATCAGACTTTGGGGAAAACACATAAGAAGGACTAACAACTCATAAAACTATGCCGGAACGCCTAAACACAGTCTTTAAGTTATTGGGCACTTGGACAAACAAGCTTTCATAGTTTAAGGCAAAGGGCTAGATCGGGACTAGGCCTCCTTGGTTCAACAAGATGATAAACTAATCAGTCAAAGAGATAGTTTTATAGACAGAACTATGGACAGCTTATAGGTAGGCAGGGCACACCATACATCCTACTCAACATATATAGAACTTAGGAATAAAACCAGCAACAATACCTTAAGTTACTAAAGAGCAGTGAAGAATTCTTTAGTATAACTAAGGAAGAAGAAAACATAAAGCTATGAAGATTCAGGAATTTTGAGGTGCCTCCATGGGCATATCTCAAAATTAATCTCTACTGATCTATAGCAGCAAGAAGCATGTATTATGAATGAAAACTAGAAGACAAAAACATAGCAAGAAACACTATACCATTCTACCATGTCATGGAATCCATCACCAATCCTTCATCATTCATCAAAAGCATCCAAGAGGCAGTCCAAAAATCATAACACAAGTGTATTCTTCAAAGCTCATATGACCAATGTATTAATTCTTCTCTCAAGTTCAGCCTCTGATTTACAATGAAAACCATGGAATAAATAGGCTTGAGGGAGGAAAACCTCATGGAGCAACTAGCTATCCCATTGGCCAAGTCAAAATATCTAAACTTGTCCTTGAGGCTTTACAAAGCCCAAGGCACAAAATATCCCATAAAATATCTAAAAAAACTGCTAAAAATGGAAATTATATTGACTTTACATCATTTCCCAAGTATAAAAATAGCTTAACGCACATTTGGGAAAAGCAGATTTTTGAGGTTCAAAAATTACAAAAATACTTCATATTTATGTCTGAAAAAGGTCTCCTGACTTGCTGAAGGAAATTGGCAGCCTTCCCGATGTCGAAACAAGGCTCATGATAGCTCGTTGGAAATATCTCTGTGTCTACTTTCCGGCACAACTGAAATCATATCAATCTGATGCATGGAAGTCCTCCAAAACTGTACCTGTGTGTAAAAAACCAGGAAATAGCAGACTGCTGATATGGCGGGCAGAATGTGCAAAAAGAGGGCATTTTTCGCCAATTTGAGGGGGCGAATGATCTCCGAATGCTCTGAAAATCGCTGGGGACCTGCTCATAGAATTATGGCATCCATCGGTATCATCCTCCTCCCTTGACAACTCCTCAAACTGAAATGGCGAAATTATGAGTTTTCGACCAAAAACCCAAAAAATGCAAAAAAACAAAAAGTTGCCGAAAAAGGCCCAAAATTGGCATGCATGACCCTCAAGGGTCCATAGCAACATGTTCCGAAGCTGAGGCCAAAATATCAAGGGCTGATATGCTTTTCCCTTCTTTCCGTGCTAGGCGCTTCCCTTTTACCTTCTTCAATTTCTCTTGTGCTGCCTTTAGTTTGCGCCGGGAAAACTGATTCAGCTTTTGGAAGTGATGTGTCCTCTTCCTCTACAGCTCTAAATCCCTATTCACCCTCTCAAGCTTCATTTCCAAATTCTTGTTAGCTCTTTCAAGCCAAGCCTCTTTGTTTTCCTCAATTTCCTGCTCAAGGAGTGCAGTGAGGGGAAAGGCTTGGAGCTGGGCTTGCTCTTCTGCTCTCTGCTTTTCCAAGGCTCTTTTAAGCCCGATGGTCCTAGGCCTCTTCCGCCTAGGCTGGTCTTCCTCCTCTTCATCATCAAACTCACCAATGAGCTCTTCAATTCTTGCTTGCGCCTTGACTGCCTCTTTCTTATACTTAATCGCCCGTGCCTCATGAACAGCGGTGTGCACATTCATCTGTTTGTTTTCAATCTCCAAAAAGTGGTTGAAATTTCTTGCCCTTTGAAGATCTTGCTCTAATGCCTCAATTTTCCCTTCCTTATGGATTAAGAGATTTTCAAGAAGGCGGGCCTCATTGTCACTATCATCGCTTTGGATAGGGATAATAGCTAATTCACCTCCATGCTTTGTACTTTCCCCAACTTTTCTTTTACCTTTGAAAGCCAATCTGGCGCTTTTCCTCCTTGGCATACTAGAAGGTGTCTTTTTGGGCAATTTCCTCTTGCTAGGAACAATCTTCGTCACTGTTAGGGTGGCAGCTTTAGTCCCTCTTTCCCTTCCTGTGCTGAGCTTTGTTACTTTGAGAGGAGGAGTAACAACTGATTTACCTTTAACATATACTTGAACTTGCTGCTCTTCTTGAGGCTGATGGATATCTTCTTCTGGCTGTTCACTCGGCTGCCCCTGTTCACCAATATTAGCTTGATGTTCTTCATCAAGGCTTTGTTCAATTTGTGGCTCAAGAGGTGCCTCAATTTCCTGCCTAA
The DNA here is from genome assembly GCA_034641835.2 of Pinus albicaulis. Lineage (NCBI taxonomy): Eukaryota > Viridiplantae > Streptophyta > Pinopsida > Pinales > Pinaceae > Pinus > Pinus albicaulis. The sequence goes on from CM076570.1 coordinate 1,438,723,711, forward strand.
CCTGCTGTTCTTCATCAACTATCTGCTGCTGTCCCTCAACATCCAACTGCTGCTGTCCCTCAACATCCAACTGCTGCTGTCCCTCATCATGGACCTGCTGTCCTTCATCCTCTATCTGTTGTTGTCCCTCATCATGGACTTGCTGTCCTTCATCCTCAATCTGCTGCTGTCCCTCATCCCTTTCTTCTTGTTGTTGTTCACTGCCCTCTCCTTCCCCCTGTTGACTTGGCTGTCCAGTAGTCATTCTGAGCCTTCTAGGTGTAGGCCTACTGGACAAAGGCACCGGGCGATGGACAGGCTGAGTAGGAGAAATATGGGCAGGAGGAACAGTGGCAAAATCTGGATGGCTGATGAATGAATCCCATGAAACCTCTTTCTTCTCTAGCTGGTATAGGAAGATAATCTTGATCAAAGAATAATGAAAAAGAGAAGGGATTTGCTGAGGTGGGGCCTTCTTTTGGACAGTGGATGCCATTTTCTCTATGCTCTTGAACAAAAAGTAAGGGAGGTTCAGTTGCCTGCTTCTGGTAAAATGCATCAATAAATGAACATGGTAGGCATAAATTCGATTAAACCTCCCTTCACAAGTGAAATATTTCATTATGGCTTTCATAAGCGGAGCATAGCTGTCAAGAAGATATGAAAAAGGGAAGATAGCAGTGACAGCCTCTCTATGTTCAGGCTTGATGAAAGGTTTGTAATCCTCCAAGTCAAGATGAGCTTGTTTAAACCATTTTTCGCCATGATACGGGATCTTGGTGGCCTTGGACACATACCTTGGAGAAATTTTGAAATCAAGATCCGCCACTTGGAAGTGTTTTTCTTTGAATCTCAGGGCGCATAAGTGTGTTAATGGCGAAAAACTCTTGACTTCTTCTATCTTCTGGCAGAAATCAAGGCAGCCTACTTCATGGAAGTTGAAAAGTACAGATGGATGAGCGTTAATCTCTTCTGTAGAGATGGGCTCATATCTCTTATGTGGACCGCTCCTGTTGTCTTGCCTTGGAGGCATTCTGACCTGAAAATGCTTTGGAAGAGGTAAAATGCCTTCACTATGTGTAAAATGCCCTGCTGGAATCAAACTGTGTCACTTTACTGCTTTGACAGATAGATAATGAGATTTGGATGTCTTGCAACAAGTTTTTTGTAATACACAACTTCTGCTCTTCTTAAAACCAGCCTTCTACCTTTGAATGTACCTCAGCCAGGCAAAATTTCTCAATAGGGTACTATATAGCAAAGAGGAGACAGTCTGCTGGGTAATTTTCCTGTATACAGTGTTAAGAGATCACTCTTTTTGTGAATTTGTTAGAGGCCAATCAACACACTTGTATTTGTGTCTCCAAGACAAAACTCAATCATTAAGACCCTGCTCTTCAGAAAGTGGCCCTACACTTTGAAAATATCTCAGTAAACAACTCTTCAATATGATATAATATAGTGAAAAAGAAGGGCAGACTGCTAGAAGGATTTTGCTGTGAGAAGTGCTTTGATCACCTTGTTCTTGTGAGTTTTAAGATGTTACTCAATACCTCTTACTCCTTTCCCATAGTAGATTTTGCAATCATTAAAAAATCTGCCCTATATAAGTGTGTCAACAGTCCACTGATCTTGCATCTATTGCAAATCACCATAAATATGTTTAGACAGTCAATACACAGGACCGGAGCAAAAATGACAGAGTTTAGAAGACTACAAAGCTTTTAGGCAGAAACTATGCAAGTTTTCTTTTTAAAACAATAAAGAGCCCCTTACACATGTAACCCTTAGACTTTGTGGAAAAAATCCTTTGTTCCACCTGACATCTGCTTATCAAACAAGCATGAACATCCAAAGTCAATCAAGCAGCTACATAGCGAAAAATGTCTTTGTATGAGGAGCAGGAGCAACCTTACCCTGTGGTATTTCAACTTATAAACAGCTCTTTGTCAAAAACCCCTTTTTCTGAGTGCACTTCACTGTTTTAATAATGTGGCAATGTCTTGAGGACAGTGTGAAATGTTTCTCTTTAGGCCTAAAACCTGTCTCTTTATAACAAACTCTCTTTTTACCTCTTTAGAGGTTTCCTTTGAGGTGGCATTCAAAGATCTTGCACCAAAAAACTCCCTTTAAGCTAAAACACAGGTTTAGAAGATGAAACAGGCTGCTCTAAGTTTCAACACCAGCCTTTTCCTGTAGGTGCCCTAAATAACATTACTAGCATCTTATCACAGTCTCACTCCGAATCACTATGTAGAAAACACTATTTTTTAGCTATAGTGACAGGGTTAGAAGGTTTTGAAAACTTTGATACGAAACACCTGTAGTGGTTCAGCACACTGATCTCTTTATAGGTACTTCCAGCAGTGAATTTATCCTATAAACACAACTCCAAACTAGGGGCATTTTCATAGCAAAACCAATTGCCAGATATGGTGATATACCCAGTAAACTAGGACAAGCCGCCCTTTGATTTGATCTTGACTTTGCTAAACAACTTTCTTAACATATATGTTTGATATATAAACAAGGTCCACCTCAACAGTTTTGTTCCAACTCTCTAATTTCACATCACAGTCTGAGTTTAAATTTTCATGTTACTTGGAAAATCTTTTGACATCGAGGGAGAAAAACGTGTGGAAATACCTCAAGATTTGATGAACAACCCTTGTGGAGGGCTGGAGTAGCACCGGAGGTCTTCAAAGTATGCGCGACACTTTTTCAGAAAAGAACGGCGCGCAGTTTACCAATGGTAGCCCTGTCGGGTCGGGCAGTTGGGTTGTCGGGCGCCCTGTACAGGCGCGTCGCGCATAAACTGACCGACAGTGTAAACACGCTCCCAGGCGCGTCGCGCGGGTTTCCAGGCGCGTCGCGCTGTGCTTAACGGTGCCAATTTCTGCAAATCTGACCCGAGCTTCTTGTTTTAATGCCAAGGGTAGTACATAACTTTGTTTGCAGTTTGAAAATGATAGAATCATCCTCGACCTTACTCCCTAATATCCTACTTCAAATCTTTCAACGGTCACTTTTGTCTTTAAAGGTAAAGTGGAAATTTTGTTTGGCCTTTTTGCAGGGTTTTCAGTCCTTTTGATCCTTTTAATAACCTCGGTGTATTCCATATCTGTGTTTGGAGATTTGCCACACTTTTGGACCGTGTCAATCACGGACCAACCTCTTTATAAAAACAAAAATGGCTTAAAAAAAAACCAGAACTTTGTCTTACTTTTAGAAAGGTGACTTGTGGCTTTGTCCCTTGGGTGACACTTTGACACCGAACTTCAAACTTTGAACAATAACTCAATAACTTCTACATCATCTCTGCCACTGTTTTAAAGATGCTGGTAATACTTATGATGTAAAACAACCCCTCTTTAACACTGTCAAGAGAATGCTTGAATACTGGGGGTGTATATCTGAAAAGATAAGCTTGTGAAGCAAGAAAAACAGGGTTCTTTGATGCACAGTCATCATTTTGCTTTGACCAGTGTATTGACTTTTATGTAATAGAACCATTCCATAGCATCAACTCTGTTCACTGTTTTACCTTCTTGGTGATTTATAGGCTTCTCCTTGGATTGTAAGTTCCATTTTTGATTGCATCCATTCAAACTATATTTCTCTGTTTACTTAAGAGGAGTTCCCTTTAAACTTCTTGGCATGTGACAGTGAGGTGGCTGTGTGGCCTCTTCCCCTAAGGAAACTGCCCTTTTTGTATCAATGGCCTGCATAGTCAATATTGTCTCCTGTCCACTATAGGTACAGTTTGACAGACATTTTCATATGAATAGGAAGAGCAATATTTTTGAATTAGAAACACTATCTTTGACCTGTGTAATGACTTCTATTTTCCTTCTTAGTATCCTTCCACTGCACCTTTTGACTAATCAGTCCTCAACAGCATCCAATGCTTTTGCCATCTGCTCATAAATGGAGGAGGCTCTTCATCAGGCAAAGTATCTGAAGGTTGTTTTGACAAATCTGTTTGACACAGATTTTCCCTGGATGTGATGGTAAGCAAACCACTTGAAAAACATCACTACTAGCACCTCTGCTTGCAATCATCATTGTGCTTCAGAAAAAACCCTAGCCAAGTGTCACTGTCTCTCTGTACTGCTCTGAGGGTGACTGAAATATCATTATTTGCTTTAGTCAACTTATGACAGATTTTTGAAAGATAGTCTCTGTGACTATGGAGGTCAGCACCTTTTGAAAACAAACAACTTTTCCTCTGCCTGGGCTTCTGCAATCCTTTAAGTCAATACTGGCCAGCGCCCTCTGCTTGTAGATGAAGGAGGCGCCCTAACCCTCTGCTTGTAAATGAAGGAGGTTCTGGGCCATGGCCATTTACCAGTTTGCTGCGACAGTGGTGTCCTTTTCTTATTGTGATTTTCATACTGGAAGGAAAACTGCAAGGTCTTGATGAGTGACTTTCTGTTTTGCAGACATATCTCAGGCTCATGATACATTTAGAAGCAACTGTTCCTCTAACTGTAGATTCAAGCATTTCCTCCTGAGATGAAGTTATATTTCCTGTCTTTGTAGAAACCATAAAAACACTGTGAAACACCTAATAGTCAGCTTGAGATTGGGGTTTATGCAATGCTGAGACGTAGGGATATAAGTGGCACAACTTAGAGCTGTTTGTCAATTTCATTTGCAGAGTGGGAGGTCAGTCATGGTTGGTCTGTAACAGATGGAGGCTTTTTGGCTTTTTGATGATTGCCAAGGGTAAAATTTCTTAAAGCGCCACTTCCTAACATAGGGGAGACTTTTGCAACAGACTTGGACTTTTCCTTTTGGAGCTGATGGACAGACCAGGGGGCTGAAGCCAGGTAGGATAGTGATAATGGGGTTTTGATTTCGACAAAGGTGGACTGAAAAGTAGAAGGGCAAAAAAGTTTTATGAGGGTTTTCTAGATGACAAATTGACATATGGAATTCAGCTTCTAGAAAACTCAGCTATGGATCTAGTCATCACTAACATGTGAAAAATACTGATGACTAACAGTGGCTCCATTTGGGGAGGGCAGCTCCTCGTCAGGAGGTGTCCAAAATTCAGATCTTTGGCTTATGAAGACCAGTGCCTTATCCATTGGCGCAAAAATTTACCCTTCTTTGATGTTATTTCTGAAAAGTGACAGCATGGTTAACATCAATGATACCTCTACCTACCCCACTATCTTTCCTAACATTTTTTCTTCTCTTTGGCGCATTTGAACTAGCAGCCTTTTGACAAAGTATATTTTTCTTTTTGCAAAATGAACCTATCTATTTCTACTCTTATATCTGCCGGGAGTTCAGATTAAGCTGATGAACTCTTTCATTACTCTACCTATGCTAGGTCAACTGTCAAGATTAGGCAGTTTGACAGGATTTTATTCTCTAATCTAAAACATGAAATTTAAAAGATGATCAAATCAGGATTAGGCAGTCTGATTTGTCATGCATTTGCGGCATAAAAGACAAGCTGCACACAAATGTTATTTTGCAACAAAGGGAAACTAGACAAGCGGGGCTAAGATGTACAATATATTTTTCATCCCTCACTTCTCTCTTTGGTTCTGTTTTAGGCATGTGGAACCATAATCTCTCCCTAATCTAAGCTCTGTGATAAGTCAATCTTACACAATGTTGACTATCTTTTGCACTCACTAACTTATCAGCAAATAAATTTAAACATGCTTAGCTATGATTAGGATAGATAGCTGAACAAGACATTGAAGTACTAGTAGCGGCATTTAGACTTGCTCACTTTCCGAATGACTATTTTTTGGAACATGGGGCTTTGTTCTATCTTCACTCGCCCTCTTTTCTATCTTTTATTATTTTTGTATTTTCTATTTTTTCACTTTTTCTTTAAACAAACTACAAATTAAAAGGTGCTCACAAGGCTGAGCTTATTTTCTACTGTTGTTTATCTATTCTATCCTAAACTGTACACAACATACACTTGGTGAACTCTTCTTTCCAATGCAACCAGTCAAGTAGATGCTCACATGGGTCATTCTGGTTTAGTTCTTTTATGATGCAGGAATAATGAAAAGGCCACTCCCACTCGGTTTGTTTTCGGACAGTAGTGTGTAAGTTTTTCCCCATTCTAGGCAGCAAATTGTTCATGATAGAACCCACTACTCCTACAGATTTCTCAAGGAAAACAACAAATAGATCTTGGAATAATACCTGATATAGAGGATTTGATACATAGGATTTATTCAAGACTACTCTTTCAGACTTCTCAAGGAAAACAACAAATGGATCTTGGAATAATACCTGATCTAGAGGTTTTGAGATATAGGCTTCATTTGGGACTACTCTTTCTTCCACTTGGCTATATTTGGGACCCCCCTGGTAAAGCAACTCTTCCTCATGATCACTCGAACTGTCAGACTCATCATGTATTGCAGTGTAGTTTTCTTTCCAAGCTGATGTGTTCTGATTAAGTGGACTGAAAACTGTGTGAAGGTCATCAGGTTGATGAACAAGGATACACTTTGACAGTAAATTATCTTGAAAGGACAGTGTGACAACTCCCATGTGTTTATTAACCTCTACTTCTTCATCTGCGATTTGTAACTCAATGGAACTTGGTGGCTGCAAATCTGGAGTTAAGGAAGATTCCATGTCCAAAATGATTTCTTCAACTATTTCAGGAAAAGGCTTCTCATTTACAACCTGCTCGAGGATTTCATCATCTTCCTCAAACTCATCATCAAAGCTGAAAAACTGTTGATTTCCAATCATGTGCATGTTATCTCTGATGGGCTGAAGTGAATTAGAGCAAAGAGTCCGAGACTCTTCACTTACTTCTAAACTCTCAAGGTTCTCCTCATGAGTGTCATAGATGACCGGTAATGGCTGCTTACTTTTCTCAAATTTATGAAACTGAGCTTCCTCCCAAAAATCAAAAACTGAGTTTTCTGCAAAGTTAGCTTCTGTTTGGAAATCATCATCATAATCAAAATATTGATCAAACCTTGGAAAATCATCATTATAATTAATCTCATCAACCATGCATATTGGATTATCAGACTTATTTTCTTCAAATAGATTTACAAATCTACTTTTTGACTTATGATATGCAAGATAAACAGGAGAAAGATTAGAAAAGTTGTGGTTATGTGAAGATTCAGAGGCTGTCTGTATGTTTATAAGTTGATATATTTCCTCTTCAGTTAAAAAGGGAGGCATTTTCCTCTCTCCACAACAATCCTCTTTCTCTTGGGAAATCTGATTTAAAGGATGAATGTCTTTTTGGGCTTCACCTATGAGAGATGATGAATCATCACTCATGTCCTTAGAGAGATCCTGTGCGTTCTCTTTCATTTCTTGCTTGTTTTCATCTTCAACCAATTCTTTGTGATGTTGAGGATAGTTATCATGTAATTCATGAGTTTTTTCTGATAGATGTTCAGGGGGCCAATTTTCTTTTATGAACGCAAATGACTCCCAGCATAAAGGTAGATATCCTACAGGTTTTTCTTTATCTTCTATCTTAGATTCGAATTTCTCTTCAATCAGCTCTGCTTGATTTAGGTGAGAGTTAACTTGAGCAGGGTTTTCCTGAATAATTGCTGAGAGATCTTTAGGATGGAAATTTTCTTTCAAAGTCTGGAATGATTTAAAGCATAAGGGTATAGATCCTAAAGGTTTTGATTCTTCTTCCATTTCAAAATCTGTGATTTCAAAATGGCTAATAGTGTCTTTAGAGCATTCCTCTAGGTTCTTTATTAGGCCTAAACATTTGACCTAACTTGAGTCAAAGGAATACAGGTTTTTGTAGGGTTGAGTTACTTCTAGTCTTAGGTTTTACATGACTGCTTTAGGCATGAGGTTATGGGAGGCACCAGAATCTAACATGGCATTATGTAATATCTTGTCCCGTATGTTTAGGCTTACATAGAAAGGAGAAACAGATCCTTCTTGGTATTGAGCTTCTATTTTCGGGCCGAATAAGAGCTCGGGTTTGTCGTCAGTTAGATTTAAAGTATCTGCCTCATTCCCTATGTCAAAAACTTTGAAAATTTGAGATCTATACCTATCTACAATTATTAGCTCAGTAAGGGGTATGGTAATTTTTATTTCGGAAACTTCCCCTTCGAAACTAAAAGGAGTTTGTAGTTTGGGCAGATTTGTTTCAGCTTTTTCGGACATGATCTTTTCTATGCTCTTAATTTGCTGACTCTGATTCGGGACTTTGTTTGACACCGTTACTTCGGGGGTTTTTGTAGAGGTGCTAAGAGTATTTGAGCTAAGACTTGTTTGAATAGCTTTATCCTTGTTTTGGTCAATTTTCTTGGCCACAATTTTGTTGCTATCCATGGCTTTTTTAGGGATGGTGTCAGAGGTTTTAGCAGTGTCAGGGCTACCCTTCTTGGAGTGGTCTTGGTTTTTTCTGCTTCTAAGGTTATACTGCCTATGAGCTTCTATAATGGAATTTTGAAAATCTATGGCAGGATCTTCGAGATCTTCATAGTCGGTTTCGTCCTGACTTGGGGAGCACAACTCTTGCTCTTCTGCTGTGAGGTAAACCTTACTCTCGTTATCAGAACCTATGAGTTTCCAATGATTTTCATCAATGGGTGTAGTATCCTTATTCTCTTCATCAACATAATTCTCACTGAAGGATGGTCTGATCTGCTGATCATTTCCTCTTGGTTTATTTTGAGACTGATCTTTTCTAAAGCCTTGTTTCTGGTTTTGAGGGTTTGGTTGGTTGTCCCTAGGAGGCGTTTTTTCACTCATTTTTTCCCACATATTTGTCATGGATTTTATCAGGCCATCTATTCTAGGATCTAGGGAAGGAGATGAAGTGGAGACCTTATCTCTATATGGGACTTTTCCTTCTAATCTAGTCCTGGCTCTTTTTTCTGCTAAGTTGGCTTCTGTTTTTATGGCTATTTGTTGAATTTCCTCTAGGGTAGGGGGATCCTTGTCTCTCAGATGATATGTCATGTCTGGATCAAAACCCTCGGGGAATTTTGCCAAGATTAAACCAAGTGGGGGTTTGAAGTGAGGCGGGAGGGCGTTATACACACTATTGAACCTAGTGCAGTATGCCTGGACACTTTCCCCATTTTCCCATTTTAGGTTGTTATATTCTGACAGGATTTGAATAGGGTTCCTTCGGACTTCCCACTTGTTCGTGAAGACTTGGCAGAGTTCTAGGATGTTGCGGATGCTGTTTGGAGGCAAGCTTTTAAACCATGTTTTGGGTTCTCCACCCAGGCTTTGGGAAAATATTCTCATTCTGACGGTTTCGTCGTGTACTTCCATGTATTCAAAAGCATCGCTAATCCTACTTACATGCTGTTGAGCTGTGGTGGTGTCTTCTCCGGTAAAGTGTGGGATTTTGTCTTGATATTTATTTGGGAGAGGAGCCAAGGGCGGTGGCAACACCAAAGGTACGTACCAGGCTGCCATGACGGGAGCTAATGGATGATGTACAAGATGAGGACTAGTGGGATGGGCGGAGGTGGTTTGAACAGGTGTGGTGGATGAACTTGGACTAGTGATCTGGTTTTGGGCAGATCTGGGATGGTAGGAGCCAAAGTGATGGAGAAGCTGAAAGTCAGGGGGAGTGGTAGGTGAAGCTTCTCTACTAGGACTCTGTGGTGGGTCTAGGGGTTCAAGATCGTCAAAGTTTATCTTACTATATGATTTGCTTCTGAGAAGAGTTTTTTATGACTCTAATTCAAAAGGTGAATCTGGTAGGATGGTGAGATTTTTAGGTACAGATCTTGTTTTACGGATGGATCTACCAGTAGCTAGATGATCAGTTTCGGAAGCTTGCCACAGAATCTTCTCTGGGTCATCTACTATGATAGGAGGGTTTGGGTCTGGATGGGATCTGGTATTGATTCTTCGTGAAGCCAGATTTTAGATCCAGAGTTTAAAGAGAATGGTATTGGTGAATGTTCTGGATGAGTGGTCTCTCTAAAGTTCTACTAAGGTGAAGGATGGTAAAAGGGATGGACTAGTGGAGTCGCCAGGTGGGACTGGGTTGTTTTTGTGAAGATAGCTATGGTCCACCACCAGTAACTAATCTGGGAATGTTTTTGGATTTTCTGAGTTTTATATGCAGCCTATGGTTTAAAATATCCTAGACTTGTTTCAACACTTTGCTAGGGTGATGAGAACAAGAAGAGCTTACTCTAAATGGGTCTATGGACTACTTGCTTGTTTATGTATCTAAAGGACAAAGAGTTTATGAGAATTTGCTAGACTATCATGTACTCAGTGTCCCACCATCTCCCGCTATGTTAGTGAGCGATGGGATAAGTCTATCGGATAGTAACCTAGAGTTTGGTCAAATAGTAAGGTCTACTAGAAGTTAGTGGAGTCGCCAGGTGGAATGTCAGTTGTTTTGAGGTATACTTGTATGGTCCACCACCAGTAATGTCAAAAACCAATCTAAGGGAGTGTTTTGGGGTTTTTTGAGTTTTATGTGCCTACAAGGTTTGGAAGAGTTTTCTATAACTGACTCATCATTTTGCTAAGATGGTGAAAAAGCTATTTTCTACTCTTCAGACAATATCTAGATATACTAAGCTTGATTGAGACTTCAAGAGTTACTAAGGTGTACTTGGATTGCCACTAACTCAGAAGGTCCTACTGTGAGTGTCACTATGTTAGTGAGCAGTGGGATAAGTCAATCAGATAGTATTCTCAAAAAGTCTCTAAAGATGAGGGAAACTAAGTTTGTTTATTACTCAGAGTCCCACCGTGATCGTCATTATGTTAGTGAGCGGTGGGATAAGTAAATCAAACGGTATTCTCAAAAAGTCTCTAAAGATGAGGGAAACTAAGTTTGTTTATTACTCAGTGTCCCACCGTGATCGCCATTATGTTAGGGTCCCATGATTTGGCCGATTGGTGAGCCAAATGACGATGTAACATCAAACCAAGCTTTGGAGCCCAAGGACCTAGCCTTCCTGGACTCAGAGAGGGCTCTCTCTATAAGTGTAAAAGATGTCGGTGTGTTTGCTTATAGTGTTCTGATATTAGGCTAGTTATGAAGTGAGTTTTTTGGTTTTTTAGTTTTTTAAGTTTGTGAGGGATAAACTGATCAAAGACATAAAATGGGTAGCAAGAAGTCAGATCAATTGGGCTATGGGGTCAAAACAGGTCAAGGAAGCTATCAGGTGATGATGTAAGGCTGCTGTAGGGCCGATTTGATTCACGGTAGAAGGGATCTTTGGGCAAAATGGAGTAAATGGACATCAAGTTTGTGAAAGACAAGGGATTTTAAGTATAACTGGTTGATAGCAAACATAAACATGTTATAGCAAGCCATTAATCATGCTAGATCTAACTATGAGCTAATTAATACATAGAAATCAAACATTCCAGCCATACATAGAAGTATAAGACCCTCTAACTGTGGGAAATGGCTATCAGACTTTGGGGAAAACACATAAGAAGGACTAACAACTCATAAAACTATGCCGGAACGCCTAAACACAGTCTTTAAGTTATTGGGCACTTGGACAAACAAGCTTTCATAGTTTTAGGCAAAGGGCTAGATCGGGACTAGGCCTCCTTGGTTCAACAAGATGATAAACTAATAAGTCAAAGAGATAGTTTTATAGACAGAACTATGGACAGCTTATAGGTAGGCAGGGCACACCATACATCCTACTCAACATACATAGAACTTAGGAATAAAACCAGCAACAATACCTTAAGTTACTAAAGAGCAGTGAAGAATTCCTTAGTATAACTAAGGAAGAAGAAAACATAAAGCTATGAAGATTCAGGAATTTTGAGGTGCCTCCATGGGCATATCTCAAAATTAATCTCTACTGATCTATAGCAGCAAGAAGCATGTATCATGAATGAAAAATAGAAGACAACAACAAAGCAAGAAACACTATACCATTCTACCATGTCATGGAATCCATCACCAATCCTTCATCATTCATCAAAAGCATCCAAGAGGCAGTCCAAAAATCATAACACAAGTATGTTCTTCAAAGCTTATATGACCAATATATTGATTCTTCTCTCAATTTCAGCCTCTTTTTTACAATGAAACCCATGGAATAAATAGGCTTGAGGAAGGAAAACCTCATGGAGCAACTAGCTATCCCATTGGCCAAGTCAAAATATCTAAATTTGTCCTTGAGGCTTTGCAAAGCCCAAGGCACAAAATATCCCATAAAATATCTAAAAACTGCTAAAAAAGGAAATTATATTGACTTTACATCATTTCCCAAGTGTAAAAATAGCTAAACGCACATTTGGGAAAAGCAGATTTTTGAGGTTCAAAAATTACAAAAATACTTCATATTTATGTCTGAAAAAGGTCCCCTGACTTGCTGGAGGCAATTGGCAGCCTTCCCGATGTCGAAACGAGGCTCATGATAGCTCGTTGAAAAGCTTTCTGTGTCTACTTTCCGGCGCAACTGAAATCATCCCAATCTGAGGCTTGGAAGTCATCCAAAACTATACCTGTGTGTAAAAAACTAGGAAATAGCAGACTGCTGATATGGCGGGCAGAGTGTGCAAAAAGAGGGCATTTTTCGCCAATTTGAGGGGGCGAATGATCTCCAAATGCTTTGAAAATCACTGGAGACCTGCTCATAGAATTATGGCATCCATCGGTATCATCCTCCTCCCTTGACAACTCCTCAAACTGAAATGGCGAAATTATGAGTTTTCGACCAAAAACCCAAAAAATGCAAAAAAACAAAAAGTTGCCGAAAAAGGCCCAAAATTGGCATGCATGACCCTCAAGGGTCCATAGCAACATGTTCCGAAGCTGAGGCCAAAATATCAAGGGCTGATATGCTTTTCCCTTCTTTCCGTGCTAGGCGCTTCCCTTTTACCTTCTTCAATTTCTCTTGTGCTGCCTTTAGTTTGCGCCGGGCAAACTGATTCAGCTTTTGGAAGTGATGTGTCCTCTTCCTCTGCAGCTCTAAATCTCTATTCGCCCTCTCAAGCTTCATTTCCAAATGTTTGTTAGCTCTTTCAAGCCAAGCCTCTTTGTTTTCCTCAATTTCCTGCTCGAGGAGTGCAGTGAGAGGAAAGGCTTGGAGCTGGGCCTGCTCATCTACTCTCTGTTTTTCCAAGGCTCTTTAAGCCCGATGGTCCTAGGCCTCTTCTGCCTAGGCTGTTCTTCCTCCTCTTCATCATCAAACTCACCAATGAGTTCTTCAATTCTTGCTTGCGCCTTGACTGCCTCTTTCTTATACTTAATCGCCCGTGCCTCATGAACAGCTGTGTGCACATTCATTTGTTTGTTTTCAATCTCCAAGAAGTGGTTGAAATTCCTTGCCCTTTGAAGATCTTTCTCTAATGCCTCAATTTGCCCTTCCTTATGGATTAAGAGATTTTCAAGAAGGCGGGCCTCATTGTCACTATCATCGCTTTGGATAGGGATAATAGCTAATTCACCTCCATGCTTTGTACTTTCCCCAACTTTGCTTTTACCTTTGAAAGCCAATCTGGCGCTTTTCCTCCTTGGCATGCTAGAAGGTGTCTTTTTGGGAAATTTCCTCTTGCTAGGAACAATCTTTGTCACTGTTAGGGTGGCAGCTTTAGTCTCTCTTTTCCTTGCTGTGCTGAGCTTTGTTACTTTGAGAAGAGGAGTAACAACTGATTTACCTTTGACATCCTTTTGAATTGGCTGCTCTTCTTGAGGCTGCTGGATATCTTCTCCTTGCTGTTCGCTTGGCTGCCCCTGTTCGCCAACATTAGTTTGCTGCTCTTCATCAATGTCTTGTCCAATTTGTGGCTCAAGAGGTAACTCAACTTCCTGCCTAACATGCTGTTCCTCAACTGCTGTCTGCTGCTGTCCCTCAATTTGTACCTGCTGTCCTTCATCATGGACCTGCTGCTATTCCTCATCATGGATCTGCTGTCCTTCATCATCTGACTGCTGTTTTCCCTCATCATCTATCTGCTGCTGTCCCTCATCATCTAATTGCTGCTGTTTACTACCCTCTCCTTCCTCCTGTTGACTTGGCTGTCCAGCAGTCATTCTGAGCCTTCTAGGAGTAGGCCTACTGGACAGAGGCACTGGGCGATGGACAGGCTGAGTAGGAGAAATATGGGCAGGAGGAACAGTGGCAAAATCTGGATGGCTGATGAATAAATCCCATAAAACCTCTTTCTTCTCTAGCTGGTATAGGAAGATAATATTGATCAAAGAATGATGAAAAAGAGAAGGGATTTGCTGAGGTGGGGCCTTCTTTTGGACAGTGGATGCCATTTTCTCTATGCTCTTGAACAAAAAGTAAGGGAGGTTCAGTTGCCTGCTTCTGGTAAAATGCATCAATAAACGGACATGGTAGGCATAAATTTGATTAAACCTCCCTTCACAAGTGAAATATTTCATTATGGCTTTCATAAGTGGAGCATAGCTGTCAAGAAGATATGAAAAAGGGAAGATAGCAGTGACAGCCTCTCTATGTTCAAGCTTGATGAAAGGTTTGTAATCCTCTAAGTCAAGATGAGCTTGTTTAAACCATTTTTCGCCATGATACGGGATCTTGGTGGCCTTGGACACATACCTTGGAGAAATTTTGAAATCAAGACTCGCCACTTGGAAGTGTTTTTCTTTGAATCTCAGGGCGCATAAGTGTGTTAATGGCGAAAAACTCTTGACTTCTTCTATCTTCTGGCAGAAATCAAGGCAGCCTACTTCATGGAAGTTGAAAAGTACAGATGGATGAGCGTTAATCTCTTCTGTAGAGATGGGCTCATATCTCTTATGTGGACCGCTCCTGCTGTATTGCCTTGGAGGCATTCTGACCTGAAAATGCTTTGGAAGAGGTAAACTGCCTTCACTGTGTGTAAAATGCCCTGCTGGAATCAAACTGTGTCACTTTACTGCTTTGACAGATAGATAATGAGATTTGGATGTCTTTCAAGAAGTTTTTTGTAATACACAACTTCTTCTCTTCTTAAAACCAACCTTCTACCTTTGAATGTACCTCAGCCAGGCAAAATTTCTCAATAGGGTACTATATAGCAAAGAGGAGACAGACTGCTGGGTAATTTTCCTGTATACAGTGTTAAGAGATCACTCTTTTTGTGAATTTGTTAGAGGCCAATCAACACACTTGTATTTGTGTCTCCAAGACAAAACTCAATCATTAAGACCCTGCTCTTCAGAAAGTGGCCCTACACTTTGAAAATATCTCAGTAAACAACTCTTCAATATGATATAATATAGTGAAAAAGAAGGGCAGACTGCTAGAAGGAGTTTGCTGTGAGAAGTGCTTTGATCACCTTGTTCTTGTGAGTTTTAAGATGTTACTCAATACCTCTTACTCCTTTCCCATAGTAGATTTTGCAATCATTAAAAACTCTACCCTGTATAAGTGTGTCAACAGTCCACTGATCTTGCATCTATTGCAAATCACCATAAATATGTTTAGACAGTCAATACACAGAACCGGAGCAAAAATGACAGAGTTTAGAAGACTACAAAGCTTTTAGGCAGAAACTATGCGAGTTTTCTTTTTAAAACAATAAAGAGCCCCTTACACATGTAACCCTTAGCCTTTGTGGAAAAAATCCTTTGTTCCACCTGACATCCGCTTATCAAACAAGCATGAACATCCAAAGTCAATCAAGCAGCTACACAGCGAAAAATGTCTTTGTATGAGGAGCAGGAGCAACCTTACCCTGTGGTATTTCAACTTATAAACAACTCTTTGTCAAAAACCCCTTTTTCTGAGTGCACTTCACTGTTTTAATAATGTGGCAATGTCTTGAGGACAGTGTGAAATGTTTCTCTTTAGGCCTAAAACCTGTCTCTTTATAACAAACTCTCTTTTTACCTCTTTAGAGGTTTCCTTTGAGGTGGAATTCAAAGATCTTGCACCAACAAACTCCCTTTAAGCTAAAACACAAGTTTAGAAGATGAAACAGGCTGCTCTAAGTTTCAACACCAGCCTTTTCCTGTAGGTGCCCTAAATAACATTACTAGCATCTTATCACAGTCTCACTCCGAATCAATATGTAGAAAACACTGTTTTTTAGCTATAGTGACAGGGTTAGAAGGTTTTGAAAACTTTGATACGAAACACCTGTAGTGGTTCAACACACTGATCTCTTTATAGGTACTTCCAGCAGTGAATTTATCCTATAAACACAACTCCAAACTAGGGGCATTTTCATAGCAAAACCAATTGCCAGATATGGTGATATACCCAGTAAACTAGGACAAGCCGCCCTTTGATTTGATCTTGACTTTTCTAAACATCTTTCTTAACATATATGTTTGATATATAAACAAGGTCCACCTCAACAGTTTTGTTCCAACTCTCTAATTTCACATCACAGTCTGAGTTTAAATTTTCATGTTACTTGGCAAATCTTTTGACATCGAGGGAGAAAAACGTGTGGAAATACCTCAAGATTTGATGAACAACCCTTGGGGAGGGCTGGAGTAGCACCGGAGGTCTTCAAAGTATGCGCGACACTTTTTCAGAAAAGAACGGCGTGCAGTTTACCAATGGTAGCCCTGTCGGGTCGGGCAGTTGGGTTGTCGGGCGCCCTGTACAGGCGCGTCGCGCAACTGTACAGGCGCGTCGCGCATAAACTGACCGACAGTGTAAACACGCTCCCAGGCGCGTCGCGCGGGTTTCCAGGCGCGTCGCGCTGTGCTTAACGGTGCCAATTTCTGCAAATCTGACCCGAGCTTCTTGTTTTGATGCCAAGGGCGGTACAGAACTTTGTTTGCAGTTTGAAAATGATAGAATCATCCTCGACCTTACTCCCTAATATCCTACTTCAAATCTTTCAACGGTCACTTTTGTCTTTAAAGGTAAAGTGGAAATTTTGTTTGGCATTTTTGCAGGGTTTTCAGTCCTTTTGATCCTTTTAATAACCTCGGTGTATTCCATATCTATGTTTGGAGATTTGCCACACTTTTGGACCGTGTCAATCACGGACCAACCTCTTTATAAAAACAAAAATGGCTTAAAAAAAAACCAGAACTTTGTCTTACTTTTAGAAAGGTGACTTGCGGCTTTGTCCCTTGGGTGACACTTTGACACCGAACTTCAAACTTTGAACAATAACTCAATAACTTCTACATCATCTCTGCCACTGTTTTAAAGATGCTGGTAATACTTATGATGTAAAACAACCCCTCTTTAACACTGTCAAGAGAATGCTTGAATACTGGGGGTGTATATCTGAAAAGATAAGCTTGTGAAGCAAGAAAAACAGGGTTCTTTGATGCACAGTCATCATTTTGCTTTGACCAGTGTATTGACTTTTATGTAATAGAACCATTCCATAGCATCAACTCTGTTCACTGTTTTACCTTCTTGGTGATTTATAGGCTTCTCCTTGGATTGTAAGTTCCATTTTTGATTGCATCCATTCAAACTATATTTCTCTGTTTACTTAAGAGGAGTTCCCTTTAAACTTCTTGGCATGTGACAGTGAGGTGGCTGTGTGGCCTCTTCCCCTAAGGAAACTGCCCTTTTTGTATCAATGGCCTGCATAGTCAATATTGTCTCCGTCCACTATAGGTACAAACTTTGACAGACATTTACATGAATAGGAAGAGTGGCATTTTTGAATTAGAAACACTATCTTGGACTCGTAATGACCTCCTGTTTTTCTCTTAGTATCCTTCCACTGCACCTTTTGACTAATCAGTCCTCAACAACATCCAATGCTTTGGCCATCTGCTCATAAATGGAGGAGGCTCTTCATCAGGCAAAGTATCTGAAGGTTGTTTTGACAAATCTGTTTGACACAGATTTTCCCTGGATGTGATGGTAAGAAAACCACTTGAAAAACATCAATACTAGCACCTCTGCTTGCAATCATCACTGTGCTTCAGAAAAACCCTAGCCAAAGTGACACTGTCTCCCTGCACTGCTCTGAGGGTGACTGGAAGACACAGTTTGGTTTTAGTCAACTTACGTATTTTTGAGATAGTCTCAGACTATGGAGGTCAGCACTCTTGAAAACAAACAAATTTTCCTCGCCTCCATTCTAATCCCTTTGTCAATATCGTCGCCCTCTGCTTGTAGATGAAGGAGGCGCCCTAACCCTCTGCTTGTAAATGAAGGAGGTTCTGGGCCATGACCATTTACCAGTTTGCTGCGACAGTGGTGTCCTTTTCTTATTGTGATTTTCATACTGGAAGGAAAACTGCAAGGTCTTGATGAGTGACTTTTTGTTTTGCAGACATATCTCAGGCTCATGATACATTTAGAAGCAGCTGTTCCTCTAACTGTAGATTCAAGCATTTCCTCCTGAGATGAAGTTATATTTCCTGTCTTTGTAGAAACCATAAAAACACTGTGAAACACCTAATAGTCAGCTTGAGATTGGGGTTTATGCAATGCTGAGACGTAGGGATATAAGTGGCGCAACTTAGAGCTGTTTGTCAATTTCATTTGCAGAGTGGGAGGTCAGTCATGGTTGGTCTGTAACATATGGAGGCTTTTTGGCTTTTTGATGATTGCCAAGGGTAAAATTTCTTAAAGCGCCACTTCCTAACATAGGGGAGACTTTTGCAACAGACTTGGACTTTTCCTTTTGGAGCTGATGGACAGACCAGGGGGCTGAAGCCAGGTAGGATAGTATAGCTAGTTTTGATTTCGACAAAGGTGGACTGAAAAGTAGAAGGGCAAAAAAGTTTTATGAGGGTTTTCTAGATGACAAATTGACATATGGAATTCAGCTTCTAGAAAACTCAGCTATGGATCTAGTCATCACTAACATGTGAAAAATACTGATGGCTAACATGGACAATAACCTATATAGTGTTTATAAAATACCTTGTGGAAATCCTTCAAAGAAAACAAGATGCGAGGTTCTAGCCATTCATACCAATTTCTTGCCTTACCTTCTAATGTTACCATAAACATTTTCATGAGGCAGTCTTTGTGCCATTCAACCTTTAACCTCCATATGTGTATATGAAATTTGATGGGATGTAACAAAGGGTCATCAAATTTTTCATCTCGAAAGATAGGTAGGTTTTTCATCCAATTTATTTCATGCATTTTGTGTGGGAATCCAGGGATATGATCTCTACTAGTCATTGGAGCATATTTCCTTTGTATCCTTGGATCCATGTTGTAAATCAAAAAGGGTTACTAAATATTTTCAACCAGTCTAGATTTCTTTACCAGTGGAGTCTTTTGGTCTATTGAGGGTTGTGGAGTCACCAGGTGGAAGATTTTAACTTTGTTGTGCACCATCAGCATGATTGGGATTGCTCAATGCATTCCCAGGGGGGTCTGTGAGAACTTAGTGGAGTAGTAGGCCTACTGGAGGCTAGTGGAGTCGCCAGGTGGATATTTTTTGTTGTTTTAAGGATGTATGTTTATGGTCCACCACCAATAACTGACAAAAAACCAATCTAGGGATGTTTTTGGGGTTTTCTGAGTTTCCTTTATGTAGCGCTAAGGTTTGTATGAGTTTCCTACAGCTGAGTCATCATTTTTCCAGGATGGTGAAACAACCGGATTCTACTCTTTAGCTGATAGTTTGAGTTTTTTATTATTTGACTAAGATTTGAGAGTTCCTAAGGGATAAATAGGATGTTTTTGACTCAACGTCCCACTGTGATCGCCATTATGTTAGTGAGCAGTGGGATAAATCCACAAGATAGTTTTATTAAGGGCCTCTAAAAGGTTTAGGGAAGTCTAAGTTTGTTTCTTACTCAGAGTCCCACCATGATCGCCATTATGTTAGGGTCCCGTGATCTGGCAGATTGTCTAAACTAAATGACAGGGTAACATCAGACCAATATTTGGACTCTTAGGACCTAGCCTTCCTAGACTTAGAGAGGGCTCTCTCTATTGTGTGAAGGATGTGAACTTGTTTGCTTCAGATGATTGATTTTAGGCTAGTTGTTAAGTGTAATTTTTTTGTTTGTTTTGGGTTGGGGTAAGATGACTAAGTAGGATAGGTGGAAATGAGAGGCTATCAAATCAATAGGGCTATGGGGTCAAATGAAGTCTAGGGTGTCTAAATGATGAAGCAAAGTGTATTGCAGGGCTGATTTTGCAAGGTTAATGGATCCTTTAGGTGATGTATGAGGTGAACATTAAGTTTGGGAAAAAATAAGAGGTATTAAACATATATAGTTTGAAAGAAATAACTCATGAGGTAAGGAAAACCATTAATATCTATGAAAAATACTCAAATTGATAAACATGTAAGAGGAACATTCTGGTGATACATAGAAGCATTAGAACTCCTAACTTTAGAAATTCACCTTCAACTTTTTGAGAAAACACATAATTGAAAAATAAACTCAATATATGGAGAGGGAACTCATAAACAACATATATCAAGCTATCAGGAACTCTGAAACAAGTTGGTGAGTATGGGCAAAGGGCAAGATTGAAACAAGACCTCTTTGTCTTAACCTAATCAATCAGTATTCCATAGAAAAGCTTCACAATAAGGTTTTGAAAACTTTAAATAAGGAGGGCATACCATGAATCATATTTATAAGCTAACATAATAATCATTCATAAAAAAAATAACAAGTTTTAGTGGGCCTAAGGAGCAATCAATAATTCCTTAAGATGAACTAAAAGAAGAAAACATCAAAACTATAGCAAACAGGAGTTTTGAGGTGCTTCCATGAGCATATCTAAACCTATACTTTTCTGATCTATAGCAAGAAAGCAGACTGAAACAAAATGAGGACATGAAAACATTAACAAGTTAGAAAAACATCACCATTCACCAAGTTATGGAATCCTGCAAGCAAGCTTCTTCAACATCAAGCCACACAAGCCATTCATTCACTTCATAAAACCAATTTATTGTCCAAGCTCATAAAACCATGTATTGCTATTAAACACATAAAGTCCCCATTGTTTACAACGAATGCTCATGGATTATATAACAAGCAAGGAGGAAGAGAGCTCACTAGAGCATCTAGAAGCCTATTGGCCAAAAACAAATATCCTAACTTGTCCTTTAGGCCCTACAAGGTCCAAGACACAAAATACCTTCCAAAATATCTTTTTCGGAATAAAATAGAAAAAATATTGACTTTTAGGCTCTGACATACATGATGAAACTTTCCTAATGCACATTTTCTCAGTTACACACAGGAACGTAGCATTCTGTCTCAAAAACTTGAAAATTTTCTAGGAGCGCAACACCAAAAAAGGTCTTTTTGCAACAGAGTTTTGGACGCCTTCCCGATGTCGGAAAAGGCTCCGTGATGGCCCGTTGGAAAAGGCTCCAAATGTATCTTTTTTTCCTCAATATAACCTCTAAAATTTGCCCAAAAAGTGGAAAAAGCCAAGGCTTCCAAGAGTGTAGCACCTGTTCAGAAAAGAGGGCAGAAAGGTGAAAAAATGAGTGTTTTTGACCCTTTTGGGGGACCACAACAACTCCAATTGAGCTGAAATTTGGTGAGAATACTCCTCTCATGATGGGGAATCCAAAAATGTAAGCTAATCCCTCTAAAAATTCCCTAGGAAAAAGAGCAGCACAGGGGGTGCTACGTTCTTAGGCTTGAAATTTTTCAAAAAACAAAAACTTGTTCAATTTTTCTCAAATTTGGTATGTAGGTGCCTCAAGGGTCCTTGGAGACCTGTAGTGAAGCTTGAGCCAAAATACCAAGCCTAGCTTGGTATTTCTCATCATTTGGTGCTGGGCCCTCATTTTGGGCAGTTTTGAGTTTTTGTCTTGCAAAGTGATTTCTCCGTTTGTAGTGCTTAGTCATCCTCCTTTGTAAGCTCAAGTATTTGTTGGCCTTCTCTAGTTTGGCCTCTAAATGTATATTGGCCCTTTCAAGCCATGATTCTTTGTTATGCTCAATTTCCATGGCAAGGATTTTGGTGAGGGGAAATTGTTGTGCTTGGGCTGATTCTTTCTCTCTTTGTTTTGCCAATGCTTTTCTAAGACCCATAGTCTTAGGTCTCTTTCTAGCTTGCCCCTCTTCATCACTATTTTCCTCATAAGCACCAATGTATTCCTCCAAATGCACTTGTGACCTTTGAGATTCTTTCCTATATTTGAGTGCCCTTGCTTCATATATGGAAATTTAGCCATTCATTTGTTTGTTCTGCATTTGTAGGAACTGAATGAGATCTTTTGATCTCTCTAGCTCAGCCTCCAAGTCCTTAATCTGTGAATTCCGGTCTTGTAGAAGGGAATTCACTATCCTTGTTTCATTTTCCTCATCACTGTCTATGTGAATGAGTTCAAATTCTCTTTCTTCCTCATGATTGTCTTCTTCCTTCTTTAGTTGTTGTTTACCTTTGTCCTTCAATGGAGTTGAGGAGGCGTGCGTGGCCCCTTGCTCTTTGGAGGCAGCAAACACATGCCTCTCTCCTCTTTGATAGGTAAAGGTGAAAGGGGCAACAAGTTTTACTTGCAAAGCTTGATCATTAATGACCTTGAGACTATTTTCTTCTTCATGGATGATTTCTGTGTGACTGTCCTTCTTTCCTTGCTCTTGGATGTCCTTTTGATAAGCATCCTCAACCTCTTTCAAGATTTCCTTGTTGCCAAGACCTTCAACACTACCATGCTCTGTTTTTGCACTGTTAGAGGCGCCTATTTTGGTCATTTCTTTACTTTCATGACTGTCCTCCTTTTTATCTTTTGGTCCACTGTCTTCACTGTCAATATCATTCTTTATATCACTGTTAGCACTATTTGTAGGGTCACTGCTTTGGGCACCTTCATTGGTCTTCTCATCACTATGAGAATCATTCCCTTCTTTATTAGATGAGTCCCTTTGACTGTTCTTCACTGCCCTATTTATTGTCTTCATTACCTGGACCTTTGTCATCATTTCCTTGGTATGAGACAATTACTTTGATGAGGGAATGGTGAAAGAGGCTTGACATTTGTTGGGATGGAGGCCTTTTTTGCATGATGGAGGACATTTTCTCAATTCTTTTGCAAAGGTAGTAGGGCATGTGCAGTAGCTTGGTTCTGGTAAAATGCATGAGGAGTCTAATATGATAGGAATAGACTCTAGATAAGCTACCCTCACAGGTGAAGTACTTCATGATAATATTCATGAGGAGGGCTGTTGTGTAGATTAATCCGTCTTGCGGACAAGACCGATCTCTCTAGTACTAAAAGTAACTAGCAACAAACAACCAATTATACTAATCTCTCTCTAAGCATACAGGATTCATAAAAATGCTATATAGGTGTAAGGCCTACCTTATATCCAGCGCTTGCTTGATCTCGTTGAAGTCCTTCCCGTGCACTTGAAAGAACGTTCCTCGTGAATCTGCAGTCACAAACAAGCAAAGAGATTACACAACACCTGTATAGACATTATTATAAACCATACTCATCATAATGATCAAGGAATTTATGAAATAAACCATGAATAGACAGTTTAATGAGAGAAATGAGTATATTTATATTAACTTCAAATAAAAGAAAACCTTTACAACCTGTGCCTTGATGTTGTGCAGGTCCTCCCGGGGTCCGAAGCAGGAATCTCTTCTAATTTGACAAGCATTGCACTCTTTGAACCAAGACGGATAGAGGTGAGTGATTTAACCTCACAGAAAGTCTTAGTTAACTAAGTCTGAATCTCAACAACATTTAACTTCAAATATCTTAAAGCTTGAACTCTCTTTGAGGCTACCCAAGGCCTCTTTTTATAGTGGAAAAGAGGAGGTTTTCTGTTCCAAATATGAAGGGATAGAATCCTCCTTCAAAGGGATTAGCTCCTTACATCAAGGGGTTAGCTCCATCAAGTGAGGGATGCATGAACCTTCTCAAAGAGTATCCATTCCCGAAAATTACCATCTAGAATCTTCTAGAATTCATCTGAAATCCACTTTTTATCTTTACTTTCTCGCCTTTTTGAGTTTTACAGAGGTCCGCACCCATAACACAAAGAAAGTGCAGTATGGTTCAACAAGAGGGCTGAACTTTAGGTGCGGGACCGCAGGAAATGAATAGAGAAAGTGCGATACCAATGTTTAGGGGATTTTTAGGAACTTTTCTCTAATTTTGAAAGCTTGACATGAGGAGCTGATATGTTAGACTTGCAAAAGGAGGAAGTATGAGTAATAATGAGCTCATACTCATAGTAAAATGTCAGGATGACAGATTTTAATGTAACAAATTGCCCCCTAAAGTGCAAAGTCTGGAATAGATGAAGCTGTAGTCCGTCATATATGAAGAGTGCAGTACTTTATCATTTCAAAGATCATCCTGTGGACACCCCAGTCGGAACCTGTAAAAACATTCAATGCAAAATATATACATATATATGTCATCACTGAGGTAGGCATTCCCATACTCAGATTAAAACTAACTAGAAACTAACTCAAATCATTCTGATACAGGAATGATTTTGAATACCTAGATTGTGGTAGCCTGTCGTCGATGGACGCAACTGAATTGCGGGGCAACAATCAAGTGGTAGATGACAACAAAATTCCTCGCAATTGATGGTGGAAACTAGATCCAGGGTCTTGATTTCCGCATCTCGAACTAGTACTATTCTATCCATGTGAATAAATGTGTTGAAGTCGAACATGGTAGAAACCACTTGATTACCAGTCAATGATGTGAACTGTTAACAAGTGTGAGAGAAACCACCAGTAATGTCAATGGCTCTCAAAGTACTCAGCACAATCCATGAAATGTGAATGAATGAGCTGGTTTAACATGTCACGACTTATTCGATCGAAGGTCACATGCAACTCCGTCGTCGGCTGGCGAGAAAACCCGGCCGTTAAGGCATGATTTCATGTACCGACACCCTCGGATCAACTTCCTAGATAATGTGGTGAAAGACATGTGATCTTAGCAAAAGCCCACAACACGAAATCACAGACTGTCGCAGTGTGCTGGCAAGGACCGGGACCAGATGCTCATTAATGGATGACAGATATTTTGCAGATGAATGGTTTATTTGAACTGTCCTCTTGAACACATAACGACACTGCAGATGGCTTAGTAACAATTGACCCAAAGCTAATACCCAGAAACCGGATGAAGACTTTCAAATGAGGTTCGATTAACTGTTAGGCAAAGGATTTCCCAACCCAGGTGATTTGAAAGTGTCGTGTTCAAGAGTGGTTGATCGAATTTTAAAAATTTAAAATACAATTTCAAAACATTTACTTTGTATTTTTCTTTTTCCTTTCAAATTTGTTTCTGAAAATTCTCTTTTATTTTTGACAAGCTTGAGGAGGATAACATTTGCTTGGTTATGTCTGTCCTTCTGATGAGTCCAACTTAGTTTAAAATTCGAACCCTAAGAAGGAGTGGTTCGTTCGTTGAAAATTAAATAAGTTTTAACGTTAAGTTTTAACGAGTCCAAGATAGGAGAAACTCTGGTTTTTCAAATAGAGTCAAGAAAAACTTAAGAAAACTCCGTGGGTGTACTTTCGAAACATCTCTCGGCCCGAAAAAGGATAAAATAATGTGGGAGAGAACTCTATTGACCGTAATTAGTCAACGTATACCTTTTTCGTAAATAGTCCATTTCAGCCCGTAAAAGGGGTAAACTTATACTGAAGGGACGATCATTCATTTACTTTAACGAGTTCGAATAATCAAGTACTCGGCAATCTTTTCATATTTAGAGAGTCTGAAAAGGGCTTAAAAGAGGACTCCAAAGTTTTGCTTTTTCGTAAATTTTTTGAAAGAGTCCGAAAAAGTGATAAAAGTATGCTCTTTGTTGAAAAACGATCAGTTCACCTGAAAAATCCAGTTTCTGCACAAAAAATTGAAACATTACACATACCTGTTTTAAGATAAGTAAAAATGCTTTCAAAAATACCATTTTTAAAGTGAAAAATAAATAAATTAAAAATTCATCCATTCGAAAAAACTTATAAAAAGGACTTTCTCAACTTCATTTTTACCGTTCAGTTTCAGAGTGAAAAGTAAAAAGCTTTTGGGTAAGAAAGTTCCTGTGAAGATTCTGGAAAATTCTTCCGTTGGAATCGAGAACCGTCAGTCCCAGGTAATCCACAACCTCTCAATCTTGTTTTTCATCCGTTTCAAATTTGTTTTTAGGCTTTATTTTGAATTTTTGGGGCAAAAAATGGTTTAAAAGTTCGCCCGCGGGGTCCGCAGGTGGGATACACGCTACCTGCGGACCCCGACTTTTTCCTATAAGGAAAAAGTCATGGGTTCCGCACCCGGCACACACTACGCATGCGGACCTACGCTCTGTTTACAAAGAGTGGGTGCGGTACCCGCGCGGTTGGATTTAAAACATTGATTTCTCATTTATTTGCCAAAAAATTCCAAATAAGACTATTCTAACTTGCCTTTTTATGTATTGTAGGATTGACAAGATGCTGATCTGGCGAGAACGTGAGCACGAGGAAGTGGATGAAGCTGTAATACTTCATTTTCCCACACAACAGGCATTAAAAGCATGTGGCTTGTACAAATTTTGGGCCATCTCAGGCATGAGGGCACAAGTAGAACTCTTGACATGGTTGGTGAACAGATGGAATGTGCAGGACCAGTGCTTCTTCATTGGTGGCCACTGGCTCAAAAATGAGCTAGAGGATATATATTTATTGACTGGTTTGTCCAAGAGGGGCGAACAAGTTTCTTTGTTTGGGACTAGGCCAGGTGGCCAGTCTGTTGCTAGTCTCCAACTAGAATTCTGCAATGACCAGGCAAATCCTCGAGACAAACGGATTGACATAAAACACATCATCCGTCCTGAATTGAAAGTTATTGCTTTTACTGTTACCAAAATGTGTGGGAGTGCTGTTCTTCATGTAGCTACTGGTTCCCAAATGCGTATTGCCGTGGATTGTTATCGCGGCACCATCTTTAACTGGTGTGAAGCTGTGTTGGCCAATGTAAAAGGCCAACTAACCAGAGCAAAAAATGGGAAACTGAATAACTTTGGATATGGATCCATTGTTGTTTCTTTTGCTCTCGAGAGGATCCCCATGTTAGCTCCACAGAGTATTTCTGTTGATGCCGGTCGACCTCGAGAACCGAGAATGGTTCTTTGGTCCGCGTTGATGGCTCGTCATGCTATCGAGGGTACTGAGATTGTGCGATTTCCTTCTTTATATTTTCGTTGGCTGGATCGCCAAATTTTTGTGATAGAGGATTTTCCATATGCCGGGATAAATTTCCGCGGTGACCGAGAAATGGGCCTCCCAGCAGGGGAACAGTGGGATGAGTAAGGTAAAATCATTTTTCAATGTTTGCTAAATTCTAATTTTTTTTAATTTTTTATCGTCTTTGAAAACTAATAACCAAAAGTTTTTTGAAAACAGATGTGGGTCCACAAATACCAGCCCATCTCCAACCTTACGAGAGAAGACAACCAGTTGCGGCCGCACCAGCCCCAGCAGGCCAATCAGCGAAGATTTTGACTGATTTAGAGCATCATCTAGAGCGTTTGACTCTAGATATTTCAGAGACGAGCATATATGACATTCCTCTCAGGTTGCAGAGATATGTGATTGGAGTTCCAGGACCTTTCAGGAGGTTCCTATGCAGGGTAGCTCGGGCAGTGGTTTCTTATCGTGATCACCATCAGTGATGGGATGATCGTGTAGACTCATATTTTTGACTTTTGTATTATCATTTTTGCCGATCATAAGGTGTTTCCAACCTATGATCAAAGACGATGTATATTTTTTGAAAACACTCCTATACTATGATATATCACTATTTTGACGACTATCTGTGTACATATGTGAATGTTGTTTGTTTTACTGCTTTTGATTATTGCAAATGTCTATTTATCATACTAGAAGCAATTGAATCTGCTAATGTATTTAAATGTCTTGGAATATGCTGATATTCAATGTAATCAAACTCATGTTCCAAGAGACGAACTCTCAAAAATAACCGTAATAACACCGGATTTCTAATGGTATAAACCCTGTTAAGCTGTAATACAACAAGTTCAGAATCCAACCTTACAATCAAACTCAGAATTCCAAATGATATGGACTCAGATAATAACTCAATCACTGCACTATACTCAGCAATGTTATTTGTTGTTTGACCAAGGCTTACCCCATGCATGGATACTAACTCGTCAGAAGGTGAATAGATAACCCAAGCTGCGGAAGAAATGTTCCGTGTACTACGACAAGCACCATCAGCAAAACCAATGTAGGTTTGAAGAGACGTCGACATCTGCAATATCAAGAGTAAAACTCAGATAAGTAGGAATAGTGACAAAAACACACTTCTAAACTAGGCACACTTTTCTAATCTAAAACAAACCAGTAGTAAAGAAATCTAAACTAACAAAAATCTCCACACCTCATTTAAGCATAATATCGCTTTAGATAAAGCCCATTTCTCGGTTTATCCAAAGGAACACCGTCAAAATCTATCAACTCATAGGCTCCTTTTGCTAACTTTCGTTTAACAATATAAGGACCATGCCACATAGGCACGAATTTCCCAGCTCCTAGCTTGTCGTTAGCTTGATCATAAAGTAAAACTAGGTCTCCTTCTGAAAAATTTCGAGGGGTCACATTTCTATCATACTGAGCTTTTATCCTTTTAACATGAGCCTCGTTTGCTATTGCAGCATTTTGTCGATTCTCATCTAATTGAGCTAAGTACAAGAAACGTTTCTCTTCTTCAGACGTAGCTGGAAGTAATTCTACGGCTAATTTTAGTGACGGTATTTCGCATTCAATCGGCAACACAGCTTCCAAATCGTAAACCAGTTGAAAATGAGTGAAACCCGTTGATGTTTTGACTGAGGTTCGATATGCCCAAAGTGCTGAAAATAACATGGAATGCCAATTCGTCTTGTGAATACCAATGATTCGTTTAATCATGGTGAATAAAACTTTGTTAATGGCTTCAACCAGACCATTGGCTTGAGGATAATATAGAGTAGAACTATCGTGGTGCAAGCCAAGCTGGTCTGTCAGTTCAGTCATCATGACATTCCGAAAATGACTTCCATGATTCGTAATAATACCTTTAGGAACACCGAACCTAGTAATTATGTGATTAAATACGAATGTTGCAGCAGTCTTGCCGTCAGCTGAAAATGTAGGCATCGCCTCGACCCATTTTGTAAAATAATCTACTGCTAAGATAATATAGGCATGCCCCCCGGCCGAGTGAGGGTTACATGTAATAAAATCGATACCCCATTTCGCGAAAGGACCAACAACAATTATAGGGTGAAGAGGAGCGGGTGGCGCGCGCATTTTCCGATCAAAAATTTGACAGTTGTGGCATTTCCGAACCGCATAAATGCAATATTTGAACAACGTTGGCCAGAAATAACCTGCACGCAATATCTTTTGGGCTGTGGCATACCCAGACATATGACCGCCACATGCTCCAGAATGGTAGTCATTTAACACCTTTTCAGCTTCTTCATGAGTTAGACAACGTCGGAAAACAGAATCCGCTCCACGTCGATAAAGTGTATCACCAATGATATTATACTGTTGGGATTGGAAGCGTATTTTCCATCACTGAGTTCGTGAAATGTCAGGCCGAAAAGATTGGGTTTGGAGATAAACAATAATATCTCCATACCATGGATCAAGTGTACTGATAAGAAATAAAGATTCGTCCGCAATGGACTCTTCTGCCACCGTTTCAGTATCAGTAGAGGGGAAATCGCACATCAGTTCCGCAAATACCAAAGATTTCTTTGCCTTGGATTTTTCAAATTCCAAGTCAAATTCCTGCAAGATAACTATCCATTTGGAATATTTTCCCCCTAGAAATTGTTTGGTCAAAATATACATCATGGGGTTGCAATTAGAAATTACCGTGGTTTTACGTAACAAGATGTAATGTCTAAAACGTTGGATAGCTTGAACAACTTCCAAGGCCAATTTCTCCACATGTGTGTATTTGATTTCAGTCGGATGCAGATTTCGACTAAGATAATAAATCACATGTTCATTGTGAGATTCATCTTCCTGAACTAGTACCATCCCAATGGTGGAATGAGAAGCAGCGAGGTACAAAATGTAATCTTGATTGTAGTTGGGAGGATGCAATAACGGTGCATGGGTCAACGCGTGTTTAAGTGCATCAAAAGATCGATCAGCGATCTCGTCCCAAAAGAATGGAATGTTCTATTCCAACAACCGGGTAAAACCCTTTGTAAGCTCGGCATAGTTAGGAATAAATCTACGTAAAAAGTTTGCTTTCCCCTGCAAACTTTGGAGTTGGCGTAAAGTCGAAGGAGGAGGCAATTTAACGATGGCTTCGACCTTCGATGGATCGACACGAATACCTACTTTTGAGACAACAAATCCCAGTAATCGACCCGATTCTACGCAGAAAACACATTTATGCGGATTCAGCCTTATCCGATAATGCCTACATCTCATAAAAATTGCTCGTAAATGAGTGGGATGGTCGGCCCTATGTAATGAATGAGCAGGTAGATCATCGAGATAAGGCTGGACAATGTGCTTAATGTCATGAAATGCATAAGACATAGCCCGTTGAAAAGTTGCTCCAGCGTTCTTTAGTCCAAAAGGTAGTTTACAATAGGCAAACGTTCCCCATGGACAAATAAAAGCTGTTTTGGGTTGATCTGCAGGGAGTATGTTTATTTGATTGTAGCCGGAAAAGCCATCCATGAAGGAAAACAATTCACTGCCAGCACAATCATCGATTATTTGATCGATATAGGGAGTTGGATAATTATCTTTTGGACACGCTCGATTAATATCCCTGTAATCGATACATACTCTTATCGTTCCTTGTTTTTTAGTCACGGGAACAATATTCGATACCCAATCCGTTAAAGGAATTGGATAAATGAATCCTGCTCGAAGTAATTTTTCAACTTCAGTTTTTATAGCAGCAGCTTTTCTAGGATGAATTTGACGTAATCGTTGACGAACAGGTTTAGCATCCAGGTAAGTCTTAATTTCATGAACCACGATCGATGGATCAATTCCTGGCATTTCTTCATAAGACCAGGCAAACACGTCACGGAATTCTTGAAATAGGGCTTTATAAGTCTGAATTTCTTCATCTGTACAAAAAGCACCTATATGAATGTTTTCAATTATTCCTGGTTTTACTGA
Source organism: Pinus albicaulis (assembly GCA_034641835.2). Taxonomy (NCBI): domain Eukaryota; kingdom Viridiplantae; phylum Streptophyta; class Pinopsida; order Pinales; family Pinaceae; genus Pinus; species Pinus albicaulis. The sequence continues at coordinate 1,438,754,655 of CM076570.1, forward strand.
AATGTCAATTGGAACCGTTCTAGATATATTTTCCAAATTTAACTCAGAATCAGGATTTTGCAATGGATTTTGAGGTTCCTTGACATATTCAGCAGTAAAAATTGAAGCGAAATCATTTTCAAAATGATCTAATTCAGGTAAAAATGAAGATCGGTGATGTAGATCTTCCCATGGTAAATCATCAACAGACAAAAACTCACGAATTTTCTCATCTGTATGAACAAGTTCAGGAAATGTCGTTGTAGCTAAACTAGATATAGAAAGTGATTCCTCTTCGATCCCATTCATTGGATCAAGTTCGGTTGAAAAGGGGTTGGAAAGTGACTGTACAGCCTGGTACGCAATTTCAAATGGACTCAAAGGCATCATGCCATCAAATGAATCTATCTCGAATTCGGAAGGTACGATCCAAGGATCATCAAACATAATAGTGTCTAATGAAATCATATGAATATTTGCAGTAGAAGGCGATACGTTAGGAGGAGGAAAGGAAAAATTTCCTAGTAAACCAGAATCTTTAATCAAACCTACTCCAACATCCTTATAAGGGATAGCCGTTTTACCAACATGCTGGATTGTTTCTGTAGAGGCTGGGTCGGACGAGAAATAAGTTAACTGATCTATTGTCACGATCTTTCCTTGATATGGGAATTTTATAAGTCGAAAGACCGAAGAGACAACAACAGTCATAGCATAGGACCAACTACGACCCAGAAGAAGGTTGTAATCTAGAGGGGCATCAACCACTTCCACATCTAGATTAACGACTTTACCTTCGACCCCTATGGGTAAATCCTGCAAAATACCAAAAGGTTGAAAACCTTGACCATCAAAAGCCTTTAGAATTGTCGGGGATTGGTTAAGTGTAGGAGATCCAAGTGATTTCCAACACTGAATTGACATAATACACGTTGAAGCTCCCTCATCAATCACAGTCCGAAAAATAGGTCTGTTTTTTACTAACACTGGAATCTGGAAAGCCATTTGGTGAGGAAGGCGTGGTGTACTATTTTCTAAATCGAAGATTATAAGGTTAGAATCCTGAACATCGACAGCTCCTATGGCAGACAATAATAATTTACGTTGTGCTGGACACGATTGCAGCACTTCCAAAGCCGACATTGCTGAAGGAGAAACAGCTAAGTCTTCAACAATGTTGTAATTTTGAGCAGCTCTCGCATGTGGATTGAAAGCTGATTTACGAAGAACACCTTTAGCAGGCGGTTTGATTATTAAGTCTGGATTTTGTTTCTCGATCTGTAGCGGACCAGAAACAGGAGGAGGTGTATTTGATGTATTTGCATTAGAAGACTCTGCTTCTTTGCCATCAACAGGATTCTTAGAACCGTAATCTTGTGATCGCGTCTACATGAGACATCATCATAATAGGCTCTTCTAAAGTAGTCGAGGAAGAACCAATCATCTTACTATCTTGAATTGGAAAAGGATCCTTCAAGACAGTAGGTTGTTGCGATCCTTTAACGAATTTCGTAACTTCGTCTCGATATGGACATTCTTTCGTGAAATGATCTTGTTCACAAATGAAACAAGGATAGCGAGGTTTACGTTTTTCGTCATTGGATTCATCTTTATCAGTTTTCTCTTTCGAATTCTTTTTGTTTTTGTTCCTCCCCTTCTTTTTACCACCGGATTTTGATTTTTTCGTAGATGTTTCAACGACATGAATGTCGGCAAAAACTTCGGGAGAAGATTCTCCTTTTGGGGAATCAGGTAAAGTTATAATTAGAGAAGAATTATTTGAAGATTTCTTCTTGCTTTTAGAATTAACTATACCAATCATACCGTCAGCAGCATGAGACCCTGAAGGAGCTGCAGCTATTTGACCTTGCTTTGGAAGATCGGGAATTTTCTCATGTAAAGTACCTGACTGTGTATATACGAGGTCAAGGTACTGAGCTTGGGAAATTACTTGCTCTTTAGTAACAACACCAGCCTTAGCTACATCTTCAGTGATCTTGGGTAACAATGATTTAACAAACCATTCTGCCAAAATTTGATCCGGAATATAAACTTTCACCAAACGTCGTCTACGTCGCCATTCATGAATATGATTAGAAATATACGTGGACGTAGATTGTTTTAGCGAAGTTAATAATTCTGTGCCATTGTCGTATCTGACATGCAACTGGAAATGAGTTAAGAAAGACGTTGCTAACTGATTGAAATTATGAAATGAGCCTCGTGGCAACTCAATATACCATTTGGCTGCAAGACCTATGAGGGTTCTTTGGAAAAGACGTAAGCGAATCGAATCATCAATGATTGAATTAGATGCACACCAAAGGTGATAAGTCATAACATGATTCGATGGATCCTCTCCTGACTTACCTTCAAATTTTGGTATATCACTAGGCAACTTATGAGGCATTGACGGCCAGTTCTGATAATAAAAAATGGGATCATTTGTAAGGCGCGTCAAATCGGGTAAGTCCAAAGTTGCGATAAACGGTAATTGACGGTTAGGGTCGCGAAAACCTTGAGAAGCCAAAGCAGATCCAGGAGGCAGATACCCAGGATAACTAGGAATCGGATTTGCATTAGGTATTGTGTAACCTCCCGGAAAACCAGGATGAACCGGACCATACTGAGGTTGTTGATAAGTATAACCAGGGTACGGTTGATACTGATAGCTTGGATTTTGTACATAGGGACCGAATTGCGGCTGTCCCTGGTACGGTTGATACGTAAATTGAGGTTGACTTGTAACAACTGTACTTGTACTGGTTTGTCCTATAGGTATCTGAACCGAAGTCTGAACTGAAGGTCCTGACTGAGGTACAGAGACTTGAGGGATTTGCATGGATACAGGGGTAGCCGAACTCGGGGCTACAGATACTCCAGAAACAGGTGTGATAGGTTGAACAGATGTTGCAGCAGTTGTAGCAGTTTGAGGCGGAGTCTGAGGTGTACTAGGCCCAGTCTGCTGAACTGAACTAGGTGCAGGAGTTTGAATAGCTAGCTGAACAGGTTGCTGGGTTGAACTAGAAACCAATGGCTGGCCAGGTTGATAAGGAAACTGCACATTAGGCTGTAAAGGCTGTTGATATTAGGACGGATCCCACACCATCATTCCGGGGTATTGTCCCGTAGAAGGTTGAACATAAGGACCATAACCTGGTTGAACGTAGGGTTGATAATTAAGAGGTAAATTTCCGGCTCCTTGAATAGATGGTTGACCAGAAGGCTGTTGGTAACCTTGAATTGGGTACTGCCCTTGAGGCGTGTACTGAAGCTGGGGTTGTTGAGGACCCTGAGGAGCATATTGAGTTTGGGGTTGTCCCTGAGGTATGTACTGTCCTGAAGGTTGATACCCTTGAGGTATGTACTGTCCTTGGTGTTGCCCCCCAAAATAATATGATTCCACAGTTTGTCCTGGGAAAAAGCTACCTTGAGGTTGTGCCCCGGGTGGTAACTGACTACCTTGAGGTTGCCCCCCAGGCGGTAACTGACTACCCTGAGGTTTCCCCCCAGGCAGTAACTGAGTTCCCTGAGGTTGCCCCCCAGAAGGAAACTGACTGCCTTGAGTTTGAGGATTGGGAATATTACCAGACATCATAAAAATTTGCTCTACATTCGATGTTTCAATTTTAAGTCCATCAAGACCAGATGATAACACGTTTTCAATGGGTTGAGAAGTTGCTCCCGAGAAAGTACCAAACAAAGACTGATATCCCGAAGGAACAGAAGGACCACCATGTAAAAATGATTCCGGCGTTTGAGAAAACATGGATGACTCTCCGGCCATAAAAGATGACGGATAATAACCTCTGGGTGTAGGATGAAATGGAATTCGAGGTGGATAAAAAGCAATACCCGGATTCTCTAAAAATTTCGTTAAAGAGAGATACCAAGGATTAGTTCGAATGGGGCTGTAGAAAATAGATTCACGCTCCCTAAGATTTAACGATTGAGGGGAGTCGGGAAGAGATATGTCTTCGTCTGGATTCGTAAGTTCTTCAATAGAAATAAGTCCAGAGGGAAGATTGTTTGTAATGATATTTCTTACCCTAGGTGAACCTGGATCGCTAGAAGTTGGTGTGATAAATCTTGAGGATGTTTCTAACACAGAAGATTCAGTTTCAGGTTCAGAGATTTCAGGTTCGTCAGATAATTCACCAGAAGGAGAAATACTTTCAGTAACTTCAGAAACTGAAATCGGTTCTTGAATGTATTCTGTTGTAGGTATTTGATGATCAGGATGTATAACTATAGATGAACTTCCAATTTCTGTTGATATAATTCTACTACTACTGGATGCTACCAGAGCACGAAGCCCTTCAAGTTGACTTGGTGAATATTCAGGGGGTTTCCCTTGTATTCTCCGGGATTGTCTCGGCAATTCCGCCACGATTAAAAATTATCTAATCACATGCAAACAAAGAAAAATTTCAATGAAAACACCTAAAGTCTCTAAGAAACAAACAATTGAATCATTCGCTTAAAAAATCTAAGAGTTCAAACCACACACAAACAGGTAACTTTCCGTACTAAAAACACTAGTTGGTGATGAAATCCAACTTAGTATAATTTTAACATGAAAAGGGCGGTTGGAATAGTTACCCCGACAACCTGCTTAATGAAACAGACTGGTGCAAGTTTCTCCACTATGCCATCTCGAGTGAAGATAACCCTCCGGAGAGTCCAAGTGAGTCTAGCCGACGTCTGTTCCAGGTACAGTGGGATCTTCCCTCCACCGTCACCTTAGGAAAGAATCCTAAATATTATAGCCACTAAGGTTACCAACTGAAACAAATATACCTGGGGGAACAGTCTACGATCCGATACACACGCAAGGGCAGAGTAACAAAGCTCAATCCCCTTGAAGGCTCCTTGAAATAATCCAAGGTTTACCGACAAGTGACCCCAGGCTCCTCGACAATGGTCTATCCGAGGTTTACCATTGTTAATACGTGTATATCTTCTATCATTCCCAATGAGGAAGGATTGATTACCCCACTGGTTCAGATATGATCTCGTGCTTAACTCCTTTAAGAGGAGCTTCCCAGAGCATACATGCAACAATTGGAATTCTTCCTACCGCAAGATTTGTCTACTTGTTTTTTTTAGCTATCTTGGAGAGTTAATTACTCCCTACTCCAAGATACTAGCCTAAGCTATGTTGGTGATAAGAGCCCTAGAAATAAAAAGATTACTAGATGAATTTTAATTAAGCGTTAATTTTATGAGTTGTTTATTAAGTCAATGGGTGCGGAAATGAAACTTTGGATGATGTGAAGACTCGACTTCCAAAAAACACTAAAATGCACCTACGAATGATATTCAATTCTTTTTCTTTCAATGAACTTTCTATCTAAAGAAAGAGTTGCAGAATGCAATCCTTTTAATTCCTTTTTTAGACATGAAAAATAATTGAAAGAAACTACTTTTTCTTTTCAATAAACAATCAAAGCTCATAAGAAAAATCCTTTTCCTTTCCAAACTAGAAGCTACAAAAACAATTTTCCTTCAAAAGAAAGCTACAAAAGTAAAAAATACTCAAAACTACAAAATCTAATCTTGAGATCTAAAATCTAAATTGAGTAAAAGATTTTAAGATTTTTTAAAAAGAATGTTTTCCTTAGTTGTTCAGCAAACTAAGAATCTATTCGTTCAGAATAACAAACATATCAAAAACACTCAAAAATATGTTTTTATAAAAATGAAATTCAAAACTTTGAACAAAGTTTTTTCGAAGATTCGCAAAGAAAAAAAAGGCTCAATTTCTCAATATAGGATGTTTTCACAATCAGGTCGGATTCAAAAGACAAAAAGAGATCAATGTAATCTGAGATACTGCAAATTGTCAAAAGTTTGAATCGCTACAAAGACCAAGTGGAAAAACAATTCAAACTGCAAAATCTTCTAGAAAATCATCAAAACATCAACACTGTTGGAGTTCATTCACGAAAAATTCTTGACAGAAACAATAATCAGTCTGGGCAGACACCAAAAGGCTAAATCCAAATAAAAATAAACTAGAGAAAGAAATCTAGAGATTTTCTAAAATTTTTACAGGGTCCGCAGGCAACCAGTATTGACAGGTGCGGTCCCACACTGTATCCTCTACAGAAAGTGTGAACCTGCCCGCACTGTCAAAGTAGGCCAGAGTGCGGTCCCAGGAAAAATTATAGAAAAACTTAAAATATTTCTAAATTTTCAAAAACAGGGAAAATCTAAATTACCCAGACAGATATGTATCAATAAAAAACCAGGAAAAAATATTTCCTCAAATCAAAAATAAAAGAGAACCAAAAACAACAAGTTCTTTCCCCAGTTGAGTCGCCATTTTGTTGTGTAGATTAATCCGTCTTGCGGACAAGACCGATCTCTCTAGTACTAAAAGTAACTAGCAACAAACAACCAATTATACTAATCTCTCTCTAAGCATACAAGATTCATAAAAATGCTATATAGGTGTAAGGCCTACCTTATATCCAGCGCTTGCTTGATCTCGTTGAAGTCCTTCCCATGCACTTGAAAGAACGTTCCTCGTGAATCTGCAGTCACAAACAAGCAAAGAGATTACACAATACCTGTATAGACATTATTATAAACCATACTCATCATAATGATCAAGGAATTTATGAAATAAACCATGAATAGACAGTTTAATGAGAGAAATGAGTATATTTGTATTAACTTCAAATAAAGAAAACCTTTACAACCTGTGCCTTGATGTCGTGCAGGTCTTCCTGGGGTCCGAAGCAGGAAACTCTTCTAATTTGACAAGCATTGCACTCTTTGAACCAAGACAGATAGAGATGAGTGATTTAACCTCACAGAAAGTCTTAGTTAACTGAGTCTGAATCTCAACAGCATTTAACTTCAAATATCTTAAGCTTGAACTCCCTTTGAGGCTACCCAAGGCCTCTTTTTATAGTAAAAAAGAGGAGGTTTTTTGTTCCAAATATGAAGGGATAGAATCCTCCTTCAAAGGGATTAGCTCCTTACATCAAGGGGTTAGCTCCATCAAGTGAGGGATGCATGAACCTTCTCAAAGCGTATCCATTCCCGAAAATTCCCATCTAGAATCTTCTAGAATTCATCTGAAATCCACTTTTTATCTTTACTTTCTCGCCTTTTTGAGTTTTACAGAGGTCCGCACCCATAACACAAAGAAAGTGCGATATTGTTCTGCAGGAGGGCTGAACTTTAGGTGCGGGACCGCAGGAAATGAATAGAGAAAGTGCGATACCAATGTTTAGGGGATTTTTATGAACTTTTCTCTGATTTTGAAAGCTTGACATGAGGAGCTGATATGTTAGACTTGCAAAAGGAGGAAGTATGAGTAATAATGAGCTCATACTCATAGTAAAATGTCAGGATGACAGTTTTTAGTGTAACAAGGGCATATCTATCCAATAGATGAGAAAAAAGGAAAATGGTTTTATAGTCAGCTTGAAAGCTAGGTTTTAAGAATGGATGATAATGGCTTAAGTCAAGATGCTTCTGTTTAAACCACCTTTCTCCTATGCAAGGCATTCCAGTGGCCTTAGAGATGGCACTGGTGGTCAACTCAAATATTACCCCTGCTAGATGTACTTTATGCCTATGAAGTCTTAAGGCAAATAACTTGGTCAACTGAGGGTGGATTTTGATCTCTTGCACTTTTTTATAGAACTCATAGCACCCTAACTCTTGGAAATAGGAAATAATAGAATGGAAGGCTATCATTTCTTTAGTGTTTACAGGTTCAAACCTATTTGGCTTCCCTCCCTTCTTCTGCTTCTTTCTTGGTCTTTGATTTGCCTCATTTAGGTCAACACTCCCTTCTTCGGACATTATGTCTTTCTTCGCCCCTTCCTCAAAATATTTAAATAGAAATGATATTTTCTAGTGAAATAATGTGTAAAGAGGGTTAAGGAGATGCTGAGTTTTGTAAAAAGGTTAGGAGACTAGCAGAGAGTAGGTTAGGTCTTCTTTACAAGTTTTCTTCATGCTTCCCTTGACATAAGTTTTGAATTTTCTTGGCGCCCTTAACCTTTATAAAATCATGAAGAGGCGATAATAGTCAAAATACCTTTTTAAAATGTCCTTCATAGCAAAGAAAATGATTTTTCAAGGCTTATGGGTGAGTTGGGCGATGTTGACTATATTTTTGTGAAGTGATGTGCTCTTGTGGCAGGAGCGCAACATCTGGGCGAAGGGATGAAACCTGTGGCAGGAGTGCAGCACTTGGGCGCCCGGGTGGCTTGGGTCATTGAACACAGAGTCGTGTAGTGTTTGGTCAGTGGTCGGAGCACAACACTGTGGGCAGCTCTGCACGCGACATCGGGTGGAAGTATGGATGCAGTGGCCGAAGCGCAGCAACGTTGGTCTGGGAGTTGTAACTATGGTCTTGGGACTTCACTCCTGCACGCCGAGTATTTTGCACGCAGTCGAGAAAAGTGCAGCAACGTTCCATGTGTCGGGTGGTTGGCTACTATGGGAGGAGCGCAACGTCCTTGGGTAAGGCTGCACGCTTGTTCGGGGCTTCCTCTGCACGCGATTTTGGGCCTTCTCCTGCACGTCGGGTAGGGCTGCAAGAGCACATTTCCAACCTACAGGCACACAACTCTCAGAATGAAAACACATGGAAAACTGCTACAGGAGGGTAACAGGCTGGATTTTTTTCCCAAGTACTCTGACAGAAAAATGGAAACCTCACAGTGTTTTGCAAATGATCGAATGAGAAGGTGAACGTTATGTTGTGGTGTTTTATATCTCCTTTTTGAGAGAATTAAGATTAAAACCCACATCTCTAAGGTTCCCTTTGGACCCTTTTTTATTTTTTCACCTTTTCCATTTTTCCAATGCCTTTTGGAGCTAATTCTGAATGTCCTTTACAACCCCTTTTAACCACGGTTTCTTTTTTCACTTGGACTTTTGGTTAGATCCAAACTGATCCCTACTTGTAAAATCATTTTTTAGAGGGGTTTTAAATCATGTTTTGCCTCCTTTAGACATTGTGAACATGCCTTTGACATGTTTCTTTGTTATAAAACATATTATTGAGCTGATGCTTTGTCTTCTTGAGTAAAGTGGCATTTAGTGCCCTATATCTATCTCCTTGGATCTTTTTAAGAACTTTGATCTTACTCTTTGATTAAGTGGGATTGATGCTTGTTTTCCAAACTTAGAAGATAGTTGGAAAACTTTTGAAACCATATGTTGTTGATGAAGGAACAAGGATGCCTTCAAAATTTTCAAATAAAACATTCATTCAAACTTATCACTCATGCCTAAAAGGTTTCAAGTGATCATTTGGAGGGTTGGAGGAGTTCTTTGACCTTTGTAACTCAAGTATTTTTCCACTGTTTGGTCAAATCAGTCACACATTTGCATTCTTAGTAAATACACACCTACTACTTTATTCTAGGTTGTGAATGAGTTTATTATATTGATCCCCCTTTTTACCTTGCCTTATAGCTTATCTGATGGCTTTTTATTCTCTTTGCAGTAATGTGGGCAAAGGGTAGCTGTCCCTCTACAAATTTCATGTTTGAAACCAAACAACCTTTTAAATGTGCAATGTTCATTTTTCAGAAATATCACAAGTCTATTCCAGAGATAGAATGTGGGGGAATTTTCCGGATATGTCACCTTCATAAGGAAGGGTGAGATCCAAAGGCTACCTGGCCCTTCACAAACTCTGTCTATAGATATGTGAAATTCCTTCCTCAGGAACTGCTGCAATAGTGTCCAAGAAAACGTTGTATAAGGAAGCCATTGAAAACATAAGGTAAACCAAAGCTGGGATGCCTTAGAAAATATATCATATAGCTCCTATACAGAATTTGAGCTCAAAGAAATGAATCTAGAGGGGTTATACAGATCTCCCCAAACTAGATCTCCTAGAAAGTGCCCAAATAAGAGGCAACAACTACACTTTGCTCAAACAAGGAAATGACATCGTTATTTTAAGGGAGCCATGTCACATGAAGATGTAATCAGCCTTTAAATACATATTCAGCAGAAAATGTAGACAAAATATTGAGGAATCTATTACTTAAATCAAGTAAAGAATCTCAATGAGACATGTGCATAGAAACGGAAGAAACACTGCTTACATAATTTATTCTCAACTATGACTGTGCAGTCTCTGGAGGTACTGAAGTAGTAAATACATAAAAATGAATGATATAGTAATATAAGCTCAAATAAATAAGGGGGAGAAAGGTCTCAACCCCTGAAAATACAATACAACAATCCTTTAAGAGGATTGGCTGGAAACTAGTCAAAATGGCAATTTTACCAAAATGTCAGAGTTGCTGGGTGGCTGCTGCCATTCAATAGAAACTGGAAATAGGATGAGCCTTGATGAATATGATTCAATCTCTGATGTAACTCCTATGCTTAATCTCCCAAATGAAAGGCTGATCCTTTCATTGAATATCTCACTACCCACTTAAATGCTGCAACCATCACTGCAAATGTTCTCTAGAAACTGCGCAGTCAAGCAAGAGGGATGCTCTTCTGCTGATGGAAAATGATTGGCCTGATGCCAAAGATGATGGAATGAATATAAAAAACTCCCTCACTGATCTCCCAAAGGAATGGGGACTCCCTCCTCTAAAATACAGTGCTGGAAGTGGTGTTGAGGAACCCTCCCCTGCAACACCTAGCAACACAACTCAACCAACAATGGAGACCACGCTGGAGTTGAATGAAATGCTTTCGCCTCAAGCTAGAATATGGGGAATATGAAGAAAAATATCTTCCAAGAGCTACTTTATGGAAGAGATGGGATTCCTGCCCGGGAACACCCAGTGCTAGTAGCACTGCATCTCAGCTAAACAGCCAGAGAATGCACTTGTCTGAGAAGACAAGAAAAATGATAATCAAAAGCATGAATGGAAATGGCTACTTCATCCTTCTTTTAAAAAAGTGAAAGGTGATTTTCCATGGGCCCCACACTTTAGGGTTTCCTGTCTAGAATGATCTCCCTCTCATGCAAACTGTGCTGGCCCACCAAGTGAACCTTAATTTCTCAATCTGCACAGTTAACTTGGCTTCTTCTAGAATTATCCACCTGCAAATTGTCTCTTTTCACACATGGGGTGTGAAATCTAATTATTTATTGATCCATTTTCACATTATAAGGGTTCCTTATTCAGATCTTTATTATCAATGGGTTTCCTTACCCATTTATTCTCCTCCTAAAGCAAAAACAAAACTCTTTAATGTTCCTTAAAATTTTGGAACATTACAGTCCTCCCCTCCCAAATTTTGCTTGCCCTCAAGCAATAGGATGTCCACTTCCTCCAACTGTAGCACCTACTTATGATGAACTCCTCATGAATAATGAGATGTTGTATCTGTTAGCTCCCCGTAATTCCAGTAGATTGGTGAGACCAGAACTGCGGAGAGAACACTTGAACCACTTTGGGATTCTAGGATCTAACCCTCCTGAATCCGGAGAGGGATCTCTCTAATAAAGTGCAAAGATGGATTTATCTTTAATGTTTTATGGTATGATATTAGGCTAGTTATGAAGAATGAGGGGTTTTGTTTGTTTTGGATGGTTGAGCATGATTATTATTTGAGTGGAAAGTCCTAAAATGAAAGAGTTTCAAAGATGTGAAGTTGCAAGCAATCAGAACAAGTTTTGGCTAAAAAGATAGATATAACGTTGGTTTTTAGTCCATTGGGCTATGGAATCATAAAAGGGCTTAATTGAGCAACAAATTCAAGAGTGATCCAAGGGGAAAGTCACCCACATCACAAGATATTTGAGATTAAAATGATGGAATGGAACAATAAAAGTGTTGGAGGGGTGGAAACAGATAATAATTTCAACTAGGATTTATAGTTTGTCCAAACAAGAAAATCCTTTCAAGTAACTGTTTTAAATCAACCAAGAACAGGGCTAACCATAAATTCCTTGGGCAAGTTCATATTAAAGCAACTCAATTGACAAACAATCCAGTAATCCGCATAATTACCTTCAGAAGGGATGAAAACACATAAGAGAAACAAAATGCAACTTAAGATCAGATAAGATACTTTTAAATCTAGTATGCTTTCAGCATACACTTAGGGAAACTTTCAGAATTTCCTTTGGAGAAAGAATCTAGAAAATAGGGCACACCATCACTTTTCTAGTCTAACTTTACTAAAAAAATAATGAAAATAACATTCAAGAACGATGTTTGGAGTAAACAGTAGGACGAGGGAATGCCAGCATTCCTAACTACTCAAACTGTATTGAATCATTCTTGAATACACAATTTAGAGGAAAACATTGAGATAAAGCTTATCAGTCAGAGAAGGGTACTATAAACAATAAATCCTAACTCTATGTTTGTTGTATTTATCAGAGAATAAATGGAGAATATGGCATAAACAAAAGGAAAACAATTACACAGAAAGGAGTACTTCACCAGTGATATAGACTAGGATCCCAAGAAATAGCTTGTTATTGATGTCGAACCAGTTACAGTCTTCAGGTCCAATGTTTTAGTTCAACAATCATCTTCACTTCTCAGCCTAACTATTCGATCACAAACAGAGCTTCAAGAGCCTTTGAAAACTATTTACACATAGAAATTTTCGAGCACAAGTATATTTCAAAGTTCTGCAACCAACATTTTCTCATCTTCTACATAAGTATTTATACAAGGAATGAGGAGGTGGGATGGGATAAAATATCTCCAAGGTTCAATTAATACAGATTAATACTTCTCGGCCTTTGAGGGGCTCAATGGAGAACTTTACAGATATTTCCTCTGTATTAATTGTTTTACATTTAAGAACTAAGCTCGGTGGAAGCTTTTTGTTGACTTTTAGGCTCTGTCTCATATTTCGCAATAACTCTGTTCAGCTTGGAATAACTGTTCGGCTGTATTGAGGAAAATATCCTCTGTTCTAGTCATTAATCGGCCTATGTTGAATGCTTTGAGACTACAGGTGGCAATCTGGTAGCTGAGAGGAATCAATTAGCCTCTGATGTGGCAGTGGAGGCTTTCTTGGTCTGAAAGATCTGATTATTTTCTTTACACACCGATAATTTGTTTTAATTCCATGTTTAATTGATGTGTAGGTGTGCAGAGGCTTAATAATAGTATCAATGCTCATGATGCACTGATAAACCTTGATGGGAACCTTTGCAAAAATATTTCTTTGATAAAAAAAGGCTTGGAGAGTCGTCACTCTCGGCCTTTGTTCTTCTTTAAAATCATATGGAAAAACCTTTAGAACCTGCAAAATACATAAAATAATTAAGAAATCCTGCGTATTGGGTAAAATTTCTTTGGAGGTTGTGATTAAGAGTGTGGCCGTTGGATGACAGCATCCAACGGCGGATATTGCATGCAAAGATTAAAAGGGGAGCGGTTAGAAGAAGCGGTGGAAGTTTAAGTCAAAGCCGTTGATCCATGATATACCAAGGAGATCAACGGTCGAGATTAGTTATGAAAAAATAATGTGAAAGGGACACATTATAAGGAAATGGTGGAAAAATGCAAAGAAATGGGGTTAAAACCTTAATCGGCAATGGAAAAGGCAAAGAGGAAAATTAGGGTTTCAGTGATGATCTTGGGCCATTGGATGAGATTAGTCCCAAGAGATCAACGACTGTGATCAATTTATGAAGTCCCTTGGAGAAGCATAGGGCGATAGTGTAATGGGAGATTATATCTGAACCGTTGATCTACAGAGATCAACGGTGGGGAGCGCACACGATAAAACATAATACAAAATGAGGAAAGTGGTTTCGGCTTAAGAAACTAGCAATATCATGCGATGAAAAGGCAGGTAGGCGGTTTTTAATTTTCGAACGCGATATGCGATTTCGCCCGACACATGGCCTTACAATACTGCCTATATCACATAGCCTTCTGAGAATTATCCTCCGTGCTTAAATTTGCGCAAAAATGCGCGCTGGCCATTAGATCTAAGGTCTTAGATTGGACGGTTGAGAGAATAGCGCGATATCAATAAGGTGCACGGGTGGTAGCAGGCAGGGTGGTTTTAATCTAGGCCGTTGGATCAAATATTGGACGACTAAGATCAGATCTGAAGGAAGGCAAGACCCACAAGATCCAGGCTTGTCGGGATTAATCTGGGCCATTAGATGTAAAGGATCAACGATGGAGATTGAATCTGGGTTTAAATGGAACCAAATACGAAGCAGAGAAAGGGTTTAATATGAGCCATTGATCTGCAGAGATAAACAACTGAGATCTGCTTGAAAAAAATTATAAAGCGGGGCTGCATGTTTTTTAACCAAGGTCGGGAGGGAAGATCTGGACCGTCAGATGTTGACACATGGACAGCCCAGATGCAATCGGGGCTTTGCGATTAGCGGGGGGAAAAACTAAATGGCGTCGATGCGATTGGCTTTGGACCGTCAATCCGCAAATCAGATCGACGGTGGAGGATGAATCAGAGGAGTTATTCAGCGGGGAAAGGGCTTTGCGATGGAGTGATAAGGGCCGTTAGATTTGGGAAGGCAGGGAAGAGATCAATAGCTAATATCACATCGGGAGGCCGCCAATCGGGAGTGGGTGAATAAAATATAAACGCGCCTGATGGAAAATCTCTGATGTGAGATTGCGCGATCCGTTTGATCATTTTAGATCAACGATGGAGATTGTTTCAAATAATGAACCGGTGGAAACCCTTTATAAGATATGAAAACCAAAAATTTAATGGAAAACAAAGGTTTTTAGCTTCAAGGTGGGTTATATATATGACGCTTGGCGCCCAACTGCGGGGCCTTGGGTTATATGAAAAAAAGATAGAGACCGGGGTTAAAACATACAAAGGGCCAATCGCATAGGAATGATGATGCGGGACTTTTCAATCTACCCATTTGGAAAATCTCCGATGCGAGATAGCGCGAATCGTTGATCGGGAAAAGATCAACGGTTCTTTTCTTAAAAAACATGAACTGGCGGGTTTCAATATAAACATAGGAAAAGTGGGTTTTATGATTTTACAAGGGGAAAAAGTGATCGGGAAAGTTTTATTCACAAAGTTTAGCGCCCGATTGTGGGCTCTGTGGCTATATGAAGCGGCAATGGGGTCAGGGGCTTATATTCAAAGGGCTAATCGCATCGGAGGCTTTAACGAAAGAAATAGACTTGCGCGGGCCGATTGCTCCGATGCGATAAGCGCCAAAAGGGTTTAGCACTTGGTTCTAGCGCCAGGGCATATGTGGGGAAGTGGTTAGGACTTAGCCTAAAGGGGCTTAGGTCCATAGTTAATTTTTTTTTTTTTTACGAATTTTTCAAGGTTTTCTAATGGATTTGGGGGTTTCAGTAAGGTTTAAAAGTGACTTTTAAACCTAATAAAATGGATTTTTATGAAGGGAAGAAGGGAATAAATGGAAAATAGAAGAATTCCATGGGTAATAAAGGGGTAAAAATGAAGGTTCATGATGAATGGAAAAAGGAGAAAAATGAGGGAGAAATGGGGATTTTTGCAGCAGTCTTTTCTTCACGAAATCAACAAAATTTCTGAGTTTAAAAGGGAAATAGCAGTGAAGATTTAAAAAAAGGGCATGATATCTTCACAAGACTTCAAGAATTAACAATTTTGAGCAATAAAACTTGTTTCTTGAAGGCTTCAAAAATGATTTAGCCACCATTTGATATGACAAATTTTATTAGTGGCTAACAGTGGCTCCACTTGGGGATTGTGCCTTCTTGAAGGCATCAAGAACTTCATACTTGCATTCTCTGGGGGGCTAACCAGTACCTTATCCATTGGGTTGTAACTTTCTTTACTTGGATGATCTTCTTTTGCTCTGAAAATGTTAGCAGCCATGAAAAAACAATGGATATCTATCCAACAAGCTTTCTACCTACCCAATCCTACTGATGTAACATTTTTTCTTCTTTAGAGTGCACTTGGATTGGAAAAATATTTTACAACATTTTATTCTTTTGAAAGCATAAAACTAATCTAATTCTACTCCTTATTTCTCCATGAACTCAGATTAAACAGTTGAGTTCATATGCTTCTCTACCTAATCTACTAATCTGTTAGGATTAAAAAGTCTAACAGATTTTTATTTACTAATTTCTAAAACAGAAATTTAAAAGCATACAAGTTAGGATTGAATAGTATAACTTGTTGCTAATCTATGGCATAAAACAACAAGCTTCACATAGACATTGTTTTACAGAAAATTAAATCAAAATGGAAGGCTTAAGATCTGAAAGTTTAAGCACGGCCTTGTCTTTTTTCAGCTCTATTTTAACTTTTGTTTGGGTTGTTCTTTCCTTATTATCTGGTTCAGATTTTGAGCTGATTAGAACCAGTTTTACCTCTGTTTTGACTCAGAAATTTAAAACAGATTGGATTCATTCTTCTTTTAAAAACTTAGGTTTAGATTTTGAGCTTGTTTGAACCTTTAATTTCCAGCCTAATGTACCTACTGATAAGCCAAGATTAAGCTATTTGGAAAATCAAATTCACATCCTATCAGTAGTCAATTTAAAACTAATTAGTCATGATTAGGTTGTATGACTAATTAGAAGTGTGTTTTTCAGGAGTGGCATTTGAGCTTGCACACTTTCAGATTTGTTTCTCTTTTTTGGTATGGGGTTGTACCTTTATTTTTTTTACAGTCTGCCCTCTTTTCTTTCTTCTATTGTTTTTGTATTTTTTATTTTTCTAACTTTGAATGCAATGATGGGTGAAATATTTATAATGATAAAAAAGATAAAAACGCTTTCAAAACATGATAGGATCAAGAGAAGTAATGTTTAAGCATCCTGCCATTGACAAGACCCCCAAACAGTTCTAGTCCATTCAACTCCTGTAAAAAAAAGGAATTGTTACCAGTAGCAGAATGAATGAGATAAGGGCCAAGCCATAAGTTGTCAAATTTCCCATGCTTTCCCTTGTATTATCTCCTTGAGTACCACTTGAAAAATTTGTCCCCAATATTGAAATTTCTGGCCTTCGTTCTTCTGTCAAAAAGCTTTTTGATGTTGTCCTGCTTTTGAAATGCTTTGTTATAAACCTCCTCTCTGGTTCGCTAAAGATGAATATTCTGATTTATCCTTTTGATCATGTCATTGTCTTCAGACTAAACCTCTTGAATCAACTTCATAACTGGTACACCAGGGTTGGTAGGAAAAATTGCATCAGTACCATACACAAGCTGGTAGGGTGACATACCATAGCTTTCTTCAATGTCAATCTATCAGCCCATAGTGCATGGACTAGCTTTTTGTGCCAAGATATCTTGTTGTCCTCCAACAGCTTCTTGATTATGTTCACTAAAATCTTGTTTGAGGATTCTGCAATTCCATTACCTTGAGGGTAATAGGTCGTGGAATGACCTAATGTAATCTGATATTTGTGAAAAAACTCAACCATCTTCTTTGATCCAAATCCTACTGCATTATCAATGATGATCTTTATGGGACAGCCAAATCTAGAGAGGATATTAGTCTCCATGAATTTTATGATGAAAAAATCATTGGCTTGCCTAGAAGGGATGGCTTCTAGCCATTTGGTGAAGTAGTCTGTGGTAGTGAGAATCCATCTATGCTGGGCAGAGGATGGTGGATGGATTTCTCCTATGAAGTCAAGTCCCGACTGTTGAAAAGGGGCTTCAATAGTGATTGGATGCATAGGTAGGGGTAGCAGCTTCCTTTTGCCTTCAAAAAGTTGGAATTTATGATAGGAAATGATCATGTTATGTACGTCAAGAAAGAGAGTAGGCCAATAGTAACCAGCCCTTAGGATTTTGTTGGCTATTGTCTTCCAGTAGAGGTGGCCTCCACATTCTCCTTCATGGAACTCATGCTTAACCTTATCTACATCATACTTAGGCAAACATTTAAGCAATATACCACTTGCATTTTTCCAATAAAGGCATTTATCTATAATGCAGTAGTTTACAACTTTTAACTTTAGAAACCTTGCCTTTTTTTTTGTCAAACCAGGAGGTGTGTTCAAATTAAGAAAAACATAAAGAATATCAGCATACCAAGAGGAATTCATAAAATGGTCTTTAACAATGGGAGTTGAGATTTCCCCTTGATCATCCAAAGCATTTATCATATTAATATCAAGAACTTCAAAATTTGATTCGGCCATTAATCTAACTAGACCTTGGCCTTTGATGAGTTTAGTGGGCTTTATCTCTAAATCATATTCAAGAATAACAGCTATCCACTTACCTCTCTTACCATTTGGGTCCTATGTTAGAATGTCTTTCACAACTGAATTTGGGACAAAGGCAATGATGTGTGAGTGCAATATGTATACTCTGAAGTCTTTTAAAGCCTTAACAAAATCAAAGGCTTTCTTTTCCATAATGTTGTACTTCAGAGGGGCATCCCTCAAAGCCTTGCTAAAGAATGCAATAGGCTGCTCTTGTCCCTATGGATTTTTCTGCAATAAGACAATAGTTATAGTATGTTCTGATGCGAATGAAAAAATATAAATTTTTTTTGAAAAATCAGGACTTATTAGAATCGGTGTTTTGGTTAACGCTTGTTTCACTAGCTCAAAGGACTTCTTTGCTTCCAAGGTCCATTTTACCCCTTGCTCCTTCTTCAGCATATTTGTAATGTTTCTAAGACGCTCAACCAAGTTGGGTATGAACCTTCTCAATAAATTAATCTTTCCAATGAAAGATTGTAACTCCTTGATGTTTCGAGGATGAAAGATTTGCAATATGGCCTCAATCCTCTTTGGATCTATCTTAATACCCTCTTTTGAAATAATGTGCCCAAGAAGTTTACCTTCTTGGAGACCGAATATTGTTTTCTTTGGGTTTAATGATATCCCAAACTTTTTTCATCTCTCGAAAACTGTTCTTAAATGTTTTAAGTGCTCTTCATCTGTCTTTGAAAAAACAGTGACATCATCCAGGTATATAATGATGAAGTAGCCCAGTTCTTCCAAGAATGATATGTCCATGGCTCTTTGGAATGTTGCACCAGCATTCATTAGACCAAAGGGAATTTTTAAATACATGAAGGTGCCCCATGGTGTAGTAAAAGCTGTCTTTAATTGATCATCAGGGTGAACTAAAATCTGATTATACCCTGAATAGCCATCAAGCAAAGAAATTCTTTTTGAACCAACTACCCTTTGTAAAATATGGTCCATCTTGGGCAAAGGGTAGTTATCCTTGAGTGAAGCTTTTTTTAAGTCTATAAAGTCTATACAAAGCCTAATTTCTCTTGTTTTCTTCCTAACTGACATAAGATTAGACACCCACTTAAAATATGTAATAGGGACAATAATACCAGCTTGATACATTTTCTTGATCTCCTTCTCAACCAAAGGTAACTGGATAGGGTTTATTCTGTGCAGCTTCTGTTTGAATGGATTTTGGTTTTCTATGAGAGGGATTTTGTGCTAAATTATTTCAGTGTCATAGGATTTATTATCTTCATAACTTCACACAAAAACATCAGAAAATTCTTTAAACATCTCTATGTATTTGAGTTTAATGTGAGCTGGTAAAGTCTTAGATAGATTAATCATCATTGGTTTCTATTCATTGCCTATATTACACTCTTCCACTTCAGTCTCTATAGGCTCTAGTTTTGGCTTCTTGGCCACATCATTGAAATCCAACAACTCTTCTAAAGGGGCCAGACCCTTTGGAAAACTCTGATCTTTAGACTGCGGGGTTTCTAAATCCTTTGTTTCTACTTCTGCAGTCATCTGTGTTGTATTATCAAGTTTTCTAGATAAAATATTTATGTCAGCAATCTCAAGAGACTTTTCTTCTTCATCAAGAAAATTTTCTTCACTAGGGCAATCTATTTCATAATCTAAATCTGAACTGTGTAGTTCAAATTCATTTCTGAATTGCATGAAGTCTTCTATTTGTTTGTCTCCGTAAAACGCTTTCCAATATTTTTTATTATCAGGAATAGTTGATCTGAATTTAATCTGAGTTGTGCATTCTTTAGTTTCATATGGCGTTAAGCATGTTCTAGCAGCAAAAGCTAAGCTGTGGGACATGTTATTCTTTCTTCTTGGGAAAAAAATCAATTGGGACTCCTCAAAAGTTTTTAATAGATCCATGACATAATTTAAATAGGCCCCAAGTCTGGGGTGATTAGCGTTGTATTCCACGTTGACTTTCCTAATGATTAATTCTGAATCCCACGCACTTTGATTCTTTTGGCTCCTATCTTTTTCAACAAATGCAGGCCTAAAAGAAGGGATTCATATTCTGCTATGTTATTTCAACACTGGAAGTTTAATCTATAGGAAATGCTTTCTCTATGGTTTTTTTCAGTGTTACGAATCCAGACATCTGCACCAGCATTGCTTCTAATGCACAACCTGTCAAATTTCATACTCCACAGAGGACCAGTTTCAGGTTCATCTTGGTTACTGTCCTCTTCAACTGCAGTTCTTTCGAATTGTTGTGGAATATCAGCACTTTGTTGAATTTGTTTTAACTCCTCAGGTTTTTCACTGCTTTGAGGAATACTCTCTTGAATGTCAAGGTTTAAAAACAAAGGATGCATCACTTGTAGCTCAAGACCTGTGTTTGGTTTGCTAAAGTTTTCAAATGTAGCAAACTGCTTAGACACTTTTGTGGTGTCTACTTCCTCCTCTCTATTGGCCATTAACTTCGTTAAAGTGACTGGTTCACTGAATATTTCATTGTTAAACAGGATAAAAGAATCAAGGCCTATATTTACAGAATACAAAGGAGAGTTTTGTGGTCTGTCTTGACTAGTAACCATGTACTGCATATGTGACTCCATGTAAAGTCTTCTTGTCTGATTGAAAATAGGAATGGTCGCATATGTCATGTCCATCTGCATAGTTCCTTGTAACTTAGCTCCCCAAGACCTAGATAATAGCATACCATACTTTGGGGGCACGTCAGCCACAACAATATCCATGACTAAGCATTTGGCTAGAATCTGTTCTAAGTTAACACAAAGAACATTTTACTCTACTTGAGTCAAAGGAGCAGAGGTATTTATAAGGTTGGGAGATTTCAAGGCCAAGGCTCTCCATTACAGCTTTGCGCATTAAATTGTGAGAGGCCCTAGAATCATGCATAGCATTATGCAAAATCTTTTCATGAACATTTAAACTTACATAAAAGGGAGGAATAGGTCCCTCTTGATACCTATCTTCAATCTTGGGACCAAAAATAAGCTCTGGTTGGTCATCGTTAAGATTGACAGTGTCATAATTCTCTTCAATGTTAAAAGCCTTTAAAATTTGAGACCTATATACATTCTGGGCAGCTAACTCAGTCAGAGGAACAGAGATTTTGATTCTTGAAATTTCCTGCTCCAAACTTAAAGGGATTTGATTCTTTGAAGTGTTTGTCTCAGCCTTATTAACTTCCACTCTGTCAGCAAAATCTGTTTGCTGACTTGTTCTATTTACTTTTGACAAAAGTATTTTAACAGGAGTATTAGCTGAGGTGCTAACACTACTAAGGTCAGCACTCTGTTTTACATTGTTTTGAGTGCCTTTCTCTTTACCTTTATCAGAATTTCTAGCCACTGTTTTTTCTTTCTGTTTTACAATTTTGGGTTTACTTGCAGTGTTGCTTTGTACAGATTTATCAGAGGTTTTAGTTTTGGGAGTTTCTTGATTGGTTTTACTTCTAAGGTCATATTATTTTTGAGACTCTATGATAACATTTTCCATGTCCTGATAATAACTTTTATCATCATCTCTTTTGTCATCATAAGGTGTGTATAGACCTTGTTTCCTATCATAATGAACTTCAAAGTCATCATTATCTACCCCCAGCATGTTGATATCATCTTCCTCTATTTTCTCATCCGTTTCTTCAACCTCACTAACATAATTTTGATGAAAAGGAGGAGTGATCTGCTGATCATCCTCCCTTGGTCTGTTTTGAGGATGATTTCTTCTAAAATTCTGATTTTAGTTCTGGTTTCTGTTTTGAGGAGAAATTTGATTTTGAAATGCTTGTGCTCTCTCAAGGATGCTCATTTTCTTCATCATCTCTTCCATCATTCTATCCATCTTTGAGCTAGAAGTGGAAGGTGTAGATTCCTCCTTAAAGGACACTTTCTTCTCATTCCTCATTCTTTCTCTTTTCTCCACCAAGTTAACTTCCACAGCAAGAGCCCCTTTTTTCATATCTTCAAGGGTTAGAGGATCTCTTTCTTTCAGCTGATAGGCCATCTCAGGGTCAAACCCTTCAAGAAAATTGTTTAACACTGAGCCTTGTGGAGGTTTTAGATCTGGAGGGAGTGCATTATACACACTATTAAATCTAGTGCAGTAAGCTTGTACACTTTCCCTAGTGTTTCTGTGGAGGTTCTTGTAATCAAAAAGTATTTTGAGAGGATTCTTCTTCACTTCCCATTTGTTTAAGAATTGTTGATGGAAGGCTTGGAGGTCATTTATACTATGAGGGGTTAATCCTTTGAACCATTTTCTTACTTCTCCCCCTAAACTCTGATCAAATAATCTAAGCTTGACAGATTCATCATCAATTTCATTTCTGTCAAAGTAGTCATTCATCTTATCCATGTGTTGTGATGTAGTACTAGCATTATTGGCATCATACAATGGTATTTTGGACTGATAGTCCTCTGGAAGATTGACTAATGGTACAGGAAGGACTAAGGGAGCATACCATGCTACCATGGCAAGAGGTGGAGGTGGATTTACAAGAGGTGGATTAACAAAATGGAAAATGGGCTGAAGTTGAGTGGTTTGGACAGTGGATGTAGGATGAACAGATGTGGATGGACCAGGAATAGATTGCTGAGCTGATCTTGGATGAGAGACACCTAAATTGTGAAGGAAATGTAAATCAGGTGGTGTTGTTTCTCTACTACCAGGATGTTCACTTGTTTCAGGAGATGAAAGTGAAGACTCTGAATCTAACTGATCTAAATCATCAAGCAACCTAGTTCTAAATGGATTTCTTAAGTCAACTTGTGATTTTTGCAGAGCTGCAAGGTTTTGAGGAACTGAATTAGCTCTCAAGGGTGATCTGAAAATAGTTGAATATTTAATCCTAGGAGACTTCCTAAGGATACTTTCAGTGTTATCAACTATCTCAGGTGGGTCTGGGTCAGGATAGGCTCTAGTATGAATATTTCTAGGAGCCACTATGCTGTGTTTTTCAGACCCAAGTAAACAAGATAAGTTCAACCAAATATGACAATATTTAAGAGGTTTGCTGATTATTTTTACACAAATTTTAATCCTATAGTCATCTAACTAAGTTTTAATGATATTACAAAGATTATGGGTCTTCCTAGTGGATTCTTAAGGTCTGTTTAGGATTGTAGAGTCGCCAAGTGGAAGTTTTTAGTTCTTTTGGAGGTAAAAGGTTTTATGGTCCACCACCATGTTTATTAAATACCAATATGAAATATTTTTGGGTTTTTCTGAGTTTATTTTCAAACCTTTTAGGTTCTAAGAGTGTCCTAAATATGTTTCAAAACTTAGCTATGGTTATGAGACAAGGACAGTATGCTCTTATGGCTAAGCTAGTTGATCCTTCAAGGTTTGAGAAGGTCTTGTGAAAATCCTAAGATTTCCTTAGTTTTTCACTGATTCAAACAAGTTTTATCATGATTACGACTGCTTGGTAGTGCTTGAAGAGAGCTTCTTTTACTCAAGGGGTTTTTTGGAATGAATATTTACTCAGTCCCCAGCGGAGTCGCCAGAAATGTTAATTTTTGGTGGCTCAACTGGCTGATATAGAAAATACACTTGAAACAAGGGTTTCTGTTTATCCAATGATTATCCAAAATGAAAATAACTTAGAATCTCCAGTGGAGTCACCATAAATGTTAGTTTCTGGTGGCTCAACTAGTTGATATAGCAAATACGCTTGAAACAAGGGTTGCTATTTATCCAATGAATATCCAAAATGAAAATAACTCAGAATCCCCAGCGGAGTCGCCAAAAATGAACTAGTTCCCTGTAATTTGCAAGATTAGCAAAGTCAAACTATAAAGAGAATACTATTTCAACCACTTTGGGATTCTAGGATCTAGCCCTCTTGAATCCGGAGAGGGATCTCTCCAATAAGTGCAAAGATTGATTTATCTTTAAAGGTTTTGGGTAATGATATTAGGCTAGTTATGAAGTCTGAGGGTTTTTGTTTGTTTTGGATGGTTGAGAATGATTATTATTTGAGTGGAAAGTCCTAGATGGAAAGAGTTTCAAAGGTGTGAAGTTGCAAGCAATCAGAACAAGATTTGGCTAAAAAGATAGATATAACACCGGTTTTAGTCCATTGGGCTATGGAGTCATAAGAGAGTTTAATTGAGCAACAATTTCAAGACTGATCCAAGGGGAAATTCATCTATATCACAATATCATTGAGATTAAAAATATGGAATGGAAACAATAAAGTGTTGGAGGGGTGGAAACAGATAATAATTTCAACTAGGATTTATAGTCTATCCAAACAAGAAAAAGCCTCTTAAGTAACTATTTAAAACCAACAAAGAATAGGGCTCACCATAAATTTATTGGGCAAGTTCGTATTAAAGAAACTCAATTGATAAATAATCCATTAATCTGCATCATTACCTTTAGAAAGTATGAAAACACATAAGAGAAACGAAGTGCAACTTAAGATCAGATAAGATACTTTTAAATCTAGTTTGCTTTCAGCAAACACTGAGGGAAACTTTCAGAATTTACCTTTGGAGAAAGAAGCTAGAAAACAGGGCACACCGTCACTTTTCTAGTCTATCTTTATTAAGAAAATATTCAAAATAACATCCAAGAACAATGTTTAAAGCAAACAGTAGGACGAGGGAACGCCAACATTCCTAACTTCTTAAACTGTATTGAATCATTCTTAAATAAACAAATTGGAGGAAAACATTGAGATAAAGCTTATCAGACAGAGAAGGGTACTGTAAACAGTAATTCCTAACTCTATGCTTGCTGTTCTTTATCATAGAATTAATGGACAAAATGGCATACATAAAAGGAAAAAAATTACATAGAAAGGAGCACTTCACCAGTGATATAGACCAGGATCCCAAGAAACAGCTTGTTATTAATGTCAAACTAGTTACAGTCTTCAGGTCCAATGCTTTAGTTTAGCAATCATCTTCACTTCTCATCCTAACTATTCGATCACAAACAGAGCTTCAAGAGCCTTTGAACACTATTTACACATAGAAAATTCAAGCAGAAGTATATTTCAAAGTTCTTCAACCAACATTATTTCATCTTCTATAGAAGTATTTATAGAAGATATGAAGAGGTGGGATGGGATGAAAGATCTCACAGGTTCAATTAATACAGATTAATACTTCTCGGCCTTTGAGGGGCTCGATGGAGAAGTTTACAGATGATTCGTTTGTATTAATTGTTTTACATTTAAGAATTAAGCTTGGTGGAATATTTTGTTGACTTTTAGGCTCTGTGTCATCTTGTAATAACTCTGTTGATATTTTTTGCAACAAATCCTTTGGCCGAATTAACTGTTCGACTGCATTGAGGAAAATATCTGATGTTCTAGTAATAACTCGGCCGCTGTTGAATGCTTTGAGGCTACAGGTGGCAATCTGGTAGCTAAGAGGAATCAATTAGCCTCTTATGTGGCAGTGGAGGCATCCTCTTTTTGATAGACATTTATGATTTGTCTGTGATTGTGTTTAATTTAGTGGATTAGGCTTTTGATAGTCGATCTTAGCTATAATCCATTAAAATTTGGAATTAATCTTTAATCTTCATTTCTGGCTTGTTTTAATCTTCAACACTGATACTATTTGTTTATTTCAATTCTCTGTGTCTTGTTGATGTGCAGGTTCCGCAAAGGGTTCATATGGCATCAATGCTCATGATGGATTGACGAAACGTAAAGTTGAACCCTGTTGAATTATTTTTCTTTATGCACAAAGGCGTGGGGTATCGTCATCCACGACCTTTGGTTTTCCTTTAATAAAATGGAAAAACCATTTAATCCTGCAAAATACATAAAAATGTTATAAAATCCTACGTATTAGGGAAAAAATACTTCAGAGGTGGTGTTTAGGAGCGTGACCATTGGATGAATGCATCCAACGACGGAGATTTGATGCAGAGGTGAAAAGGAGGAAATTTGGAAGAAACGGTGGTGAAAATTAAGTCAGAGCCGTTGATCTTGTAGAGATCAATGGTCAGGAGAAATAATAATATTATAAAGAAAAAGGGTCACTTTACAATAGGATAAGTGGAAAATGCGAGAAAAATAGGTTAAAAATCCATTGCGGAGGAAAAATAATTGGAATGGAATTTGGGGTTTCCAAATGATTGTAGGCCATTGGATGAATTTGGCCTATGGAGATCAACGGTCGGGATTGATCTATGAAGGCCCTTTGGAAAAGGCAGAGGGTGATAGTGTAATGAGAGATTAGATCGGGGTTGTTGATCTGCAGAGATCAACGGTAGAGGCTGCGTGCGATGAAACACAATGGAAAAAGGGAAAGCGGTTTCAAGTGGAGAAACCAACAATATCACGCGGGAAAAGGGGAGAAAGGTGGTTTCACCTTTTCGAACGCGATATGTGTTAGGAGGTGACATGTAGCATTTAAAAATGGCTTATATCACGTAGCCCTCTGAAAATTAACGTTCACACTTGAATCTGCGTGAAAATGTGCGCTGGCCGTTGGATCTGAGGTCTTAGATCAGACGGTGGGGAGTGAGCACGATGTTGGAAAGATGCGCGGGAAGATAGCATGGTAGGGTTGTTTTATTATGGTCTGTCAGATCAAATATTGGATGGCTGAGATCAAACCTGGAGGAAGGGAGGACCCACAGGGGTTGGGCCTGTCGGAATTAATCTGGGCCATTCGATGTAAAGGACCAACAGTCAGGATTTGATCTAGAGTATAAAGAAATAAAACATAAGGCAGAGGGAGGGTTAATATGGGTTGTCGATCTGCAGAGATCAATGGCTAGGATTGGCCAAAAAACATTATGTAGTGGGGTATATGAATTTTAACCAAGGTCAGGAGGAAAGATCTGGACCATCAGATGTTGACACTTGGACAACCCAGATGCAATCGGGCCTTTTCGATCAGTGGGGGGACAAAACTTAATGGCACCGATGCGATTGAGCGATGGTCGTTGATCTGCAGATCAGATCAATGGTGGAGAATGAATTGGAGGAGTGGCCAATCAGAGGGGGAGCAATAAAATATTTGACATGTCAATGAAATCGCCCGATGCGATATAGCGCTGACTGTTTGATTGGTTAAAAATCAATGGTGAGAAAAGGTTTATCGACGTAACCCTTTATAACACATGAAAATAAAAAATTAACGAAATACAAAGGTTTTATGGTGTCGGGGTCGTTTATATAAAAGGCTTGGCACCCGAATGTGGGGTCATTGGTTTATATGAGAAGCGAAGGCCCAGGGCTTATATGTATAAGGGCCAATCGAATTCGGGAGGAAGGAGTGGGCTTTTCAATCTACCCTCTTAGTATGAATCTTTTATCGAAGTGTACGAAAACAGACCACTTTAGCTATGTATAACTAATAGCCTTAACATCCAACATGGCTGCCAATATCTTCAGATCTGTAGTTAGTTGATCAAGACAAATGCTGCAAAAATCCAGATCTATGCATAAAAAGACACTAAGCAGTAAAAATAAGGTTTTGCTCCATACATCCAATAGACAAGACAAGAACAATATTTTTGAAGGAATTTTATATTAAGGGCACCTGGGAGGAAAACAAGAAAGGTGTTTCCAATTCTCCTCAATGGGATGGGTTCTTGAAAGTCCTCAGCACTTCAGATCTAGAATTTCTCTCTCTTGTTGGTGTAGAAAACCCAGACAAACATAGAACTCAAAGGGAGCTCACAAAGTGAAATAATGGAAAATTTGACAATGATAATGGCTCAAAGTTAGACCAAGAGCATAGATCCAGAGTGATCTAATAGGCAACAAAAGGTGACAAATGAATGGGAAAACCCTTCTATTTATAACAAAATATTGGGTCATTCTAGATCTTGGTGCATGATTAAAATAATATTAACCAAATCTAGATCCACCTTTTATGGAATATTTTATTATATTTGCTGGAGGGAAAAGGCATTTGACTTGGGTCAAATCCCTTTATTTGTAAATAATAAATAAATAAATGATTTATTTATTATTTTAAGGAAGTGGTTGAATGATAATTAAATAAATAATGATTTATTTAATTATTTATAAATGATTCAGTCATATTTAACAAGGAATATTATTTAAATAAGATTTAAATAATTATTCCTATAAAATAATAAGATAAATAAGGATTTATCTAATTAATTTCCTTGTTTAGTTAAATATATTCGATTTACTATTTGTAAATAATAAATAAATAAATGATTTATTTATTATTTTAAATAAGTGGCTGAATGATAATTAAATAAATAATAATTTATTTAATTATTTATAAATATTTGAATATTTAATAAAGGAATATTATTTAAATAAGATTTAAATAATTATTCTAGAAAATAATGATATTAAGGATTTATCTAATTAATTTGTTTTAGTTTTTCAAAATAGACTCCGAATAATTATTTGTACAATAAATAAATAACGATGATTTATCATCTAAGAATTGCTGAATGATACTTCAACAATTAATATCTATTAATATTATAATGATTATCATATTTAACAAGAATATTATTTAAATACATTTAAAAATATTCCTTGAAAATAATAAGATAAATAAGGATTTTATCTACTCACTTGTTTTATAATATGACCAAATAATAAATTAAATTATTATTATTTAATATCTCATGAGGAAAAATCAACAAATATAGATTTGTTTAATATTTCCTTTTGGGGTTTCCTGTTTAGACCATAAACAACTTAATAAATGTGTTTTATTAAGTTATTTTACATAGTGAAAGCAATTTTACTTAGAGTAAAATTGGTCTTACATGGTGTACTTGGGTAAATCTAATGATAATAGGTTAAATGACCAAAAAATGGTGTAACAGATTGCCCCCCAGTGTGCGAGTGTTAGGAGCAAATCGTATGACCGAAGTACATTGTAAGAACTCAATCACCAGACATCAAAAGGGAAGTCAGAGAGAGAAATTTAAGGTAGCCTAATGTACTGAAGAACTAGACCCTAAGGAGACGAAACTTACAGGTGCAACAAGTCTGTTTTTATGAGTGGGTACCTATGCTAGAGGCGGCGGGGGAGGCATACCTATGCCCGCCGAGACAAAGTACAAAATAATAGTGCATCCAGTCAACAAGGGACCGAATTGTAAAGTACATGCTGGCATAAACTTGAGCCAGATAAAAGATATAATGATGAATCCCACATACATGTTGTGCCTGGGATAACAGTTAGGACGTATAAAATAATATCTAAATACATGACAAACAAATACAATCCAAATGCCCCTAAGAACTGGGAAGGGCTCGCAAAATCTGACTGATACATGCAAATCAAAGAGGTGGTGCAAGTGGCAAAGGCCGACATCATCAAATATATGGAGCTGCATTGAAGGTTGTAATGAAGAGGTCATCTGGGCATGTGGGGGGCTTCCTATAGGGCTAGCCCCTCATGAAGGTTGAGACATCTCACACATACTCAGGAATCACCAATATTTGTTGCTGCATCACTGAACCATCAAGTATACGGATCTCAATCATGCTGAAAGGAGCTGGAGCAAAGAAAAAACCAAGTTAAAGGGCAATAAAGAGTCCCTTTGCCTGATTCGGGACACCGAACAAGAGTGGAAGCTGGAACCAAGGTACACCGCCCTCTAGACCTATCTTCTGGAATGAATGAGATGATGTCGACAGAAGGAGGTCCACCATAGGTGAGGCAATAAGGGATCCTCAACTAAGGCATGAGAGAAAATAATAGAGCAACTGACAGACTAATACCAATGATGATGATGAAATGGGAGATACTGAGTAGCGAATGGACGACTTCCCTTGTTAAAGAATAAAGGGCAAGGATGACCTGGCAACAAATGACACAATATCATGAGGATAGGGGACAGTGGGACTGAAGGCTATAATGTGCGACACGAGAGAGGGACCAAGCAATGAAGGATGGAGGACTGTAGCAGGATACAAGGGGACTCAGGATAGACTCCATGAATGCGATGATGACTCAACTCGGATGCTCTATACAAGGGCGACTCGATGGTGCTACCCCACAGTAAAGGTCCAATGGGGGACCATAAAAATTTGACTACAAGATGGTAGCTCACGACGAACATCAACATCAGCAAGGACAAGTATGGAGGCCAAGTGGTGCCCCTAGTATGAGTGTTGCAAGTGAAGAAATTAGATTTTGAGGAGGGTTATGGTTGAGGGGCATAGGTGCCCCCAAGCATGTTGTGGTCATGCCAAAATTTATAAAGGGGAATCTAAACACATTTTAATGATGTGGTGCACCATTTTTTTTCGTTATGGTTATGCAGTATGAGAAAGGAAATGGAGGATTACCAATCTCTTTTAGTACTGCATATATGAATCAAATGGACTTTAAGTTTTCAGGTTGGCATACCTGGTGTCACTATCCCAAAGACAGGATTTGGAGATAATGAACTGATTCTCTCCTAGAAAACCCATAGGTTGGTCAACAACAATGTCTAAGAGACTGGGTTGCTGATGTAAGATGAAGGAATGACAAGTGGTATCATCCCTAGAGTGATCTGAAGTGATATGGGACTCTAGAGGTTCGTCTAAATGTGGAAGAATAATGGTACTAAAGTCGACATGACTAGATACACTAGGAGAGTTGTGGAGAATTGCTTCTCCTGGTCTCTCAAATATGGGTGCCCCCTTACCCAAACATTGGGTTTCAATGTAATGGCCACGAGGTGTATGTGGTTCGAACGCATGGGTTCGATGTAAGGGGGAATAGATAACGTTAAGGGTGGGGATTTCTTCCATAATGTCGTCATCGTGATAGAAGATGGGCTGACTGGTGGAAGAAAGACCACCTAATGCGATGAAGCTACCTGACTCATCATTATGAGAAGAGAGGTTCACATGCACATCATCACAAGGGGTGAAAAAAGATTAAGTAGATAAAGGATCTACCGATGTTGTGCCCAGGGTGAAAGGTCAAGCGAAACAACAGGGGAGGATTCACAGGGAATTCTCCCCGAGGGTCTCATGGATGATGATAGGTAGAAAATGGTGGACAAAGGCTCCGTCATCTCGACATCAAGAGGGGGAATGTCAATGGGAGAAGTCATGTCTGGTAGTTCTGCTAAAGCAAAACGCGCAAATAGGGGAGAGGTGGACTCGTTGCGCTTGGCCTCGAATTGGTGGACCACGGCTAGAGAGGTGCAGAAATCCTCGAGGCGTGGAAAAAGGTGGGTTTAATGGCCATGGAGATCACAAAAAGGACAAGGGTGGTTGGTGTGAATAGTCTTGGGGTTCTTGGCTGCAGTCGCGGAAGGAATAGAGGCTTCCAGGACCGTGGACTTAGGGAACACAACATTAACCATGGGCTTGAGATGAGGCAATTTAGGACAGGTATGGGTGGCATGACTGACAACATCACACAAAGCACACTAGATGGTATGCTTTGGAGGCTGAGGAGGGGTAGATTTTGTTAGGGAAGCCTTGTCCTTTGATGCCCCCTTGCGAGCTTTTCCCTTCTTACCCGAAGCGGTCGCAACAAGAGGTGGTTCCTGTTGAGGTGATTGAGGCCAGCAGATACTCATGGGTATCAAGCACGCGGGGTCGAAGAGAGGGGCGTTTGGGTTGACAGTTTCAGAGGCGGATCAATGTACGTACAGTATCTCCAAGGTCGCCAGTAGAGGGTAATATGAAAAGTACCATGCGCCTCCTCGGGGTGGGGAGCTAGAAGGCCTGACTGTGGGGTAATGGCCAAGTGGGCGACGGCTCGACCGAACTCATCTAAGAGGTGTGCTCATTTAAAATAATTGCGAAGGGCTATGTGGGCATACCTACATTTCCACTAGCTTAGCAGCCGTTTGAGAGGAGCCCGAGACCTATTTATTCAATGAGTTGGGGCCTTATGAGGAGGAAGACCAGGAGCAAAGATGCAGTTTTAAACACGGGAGAGGGAGCGCTTATCAATAGCTTGTTTATGGTTACGAAGAGACACGACCAAACAGGGATGAGATTTACTCATGATACGCCATCCAAAAATACCGGAATTACTATGATGCAAAAAGGATTTTTTGTGGGTGGCCAGATGGGAGAGAGGAAGATTTGAGGCTATATTTTTCTCCCAAAATAATGTTATAACAAGAGGGGCATCGATTTCAAATGTCAACTCTGTCAGCGGCCTCAGCAAGAAGTGATAGGGATCTCACCCATGGTCAGACCAATGTGGGGGTTGTAGGCCAGGGAGGATCATGAGGAATCATAGATCGAAAGTTGTTATTGTAACCAAACTAGACATCAATATGGTGTGGATGCCCCCTCATCTTGGCACTCCCACTTGACCGGATTTGAAAGACGAAGCAGAAGGTGCCACTGATCTCCAGTATCAAAACACTCAATTGTCACGATCTAAGCACTCCATGGCGCATAGAGCCTTCTTAGAAGGACATGACATGGAGTTCCAGTTAGCCAGGCATACAGAGATCGTGCCAAATCATCCACATGCCAGTACTTTAATGAGCACATATTCTTGACATAATGTCTCTTTGTATAAATTTATTATGTATATGTAAAGGGACCATTGACTGCCGAAGCTTGAGGCTCGGTAGAACCTGGGAGCGGAGCGGTGATGTGGTCATGACCGCACCTGAGTGTTATAACGACCTGCCATTGAATGTGGTCATGAGATGTGGTACTGAGGAACTAGAAGGGGAAATATGGTGCCCAGTACTCCACACTGGCTTATCAGACAGGGGGCGGTGATCGCTGCTGTAGCCGGTGAGGCGGGGTGTGAGCCGATGCCGTGAGAGCCGTAATACAAATAATAAGTGGGTACGCAACAGAGGCCAGCCAGCAGACATGTTGTATTCCATACAGCTGGAGTCGCAGAGGAATCATATCTCATGGGAGGAGACGAGAGCCCAACTATGACACAGCACAGTGCCTCACAGGTCAAGACCACTCACCCAGCTCGAACTCCGCCCGAAAGAGCTGATTGGGCGCCACTGCTGTTCAGAGGGCAAACTTTGGTTTGAGAGCAATGCACATTTTCGATAGAGGCAAGAGAGACTGAATCCACCATGTTAGATCTTCAGCTGCAGGATTTTCTTCAAGTTATTCTAAATTAATGATCAAGAAATGCTAGATCGATCGGACTAAAAGCAAGTCAAAAAAGGTCATAATTTTGGGGTGAGTTGAAGCAAGATAAAAGTCTGCGTTGTCGAGAAGGCGGCGATAGAGTGGAAGCCCGACAACAGGCCACTTTAGCTTTCACTCAGCATTCAACAATCGAAGATCGATAGACATTATAATGAGGATGAACATCACACGGAAAGATCAACATGATTTGAAGGATCTTCAACAAGGCCTTCAGTGTTTTGGGGATGTCTAAGGAATTTATCAAGATATACAACTAATATGGTGTATAAATAAATGAGGTTGAGGCAATGTCATGAAGGGGAGCAGCGTTATTGTCAGGTAGTTCTTATGGCTGCTCATAGTATATTGCGCCGTAGCACGCTTGGCTAGGCTCCCGATCAATATTATATGACAAGGAACCGGCAAGAGGAGAACCTAAAATGTACAGGAGTTAGAGTGTGATCAGAGATGACTTAAATGCATCTAATCTGACAGAAGGAGTAGGTCTGCCAATGAGGTGAAGTGTCAAGAAGTCTCCTATATTATACTTATATACACAAAGGTAAAGAATGGGAGGTAGTAATCAAGGATTACTAACAAACAAAAGGGCAAGAGAGGTAGTGTCAATTGATTTTGAAGTATTTGCTCTGGTGTAAGCACTGAGTTCTTCTTCGCTTAGGGTGAAAAATATAGTGTTATAATTTTTAAAACATAAGACATTTTGAGAGCAAATTTTAATTGAAAATGCTGCAGAACGCTATATAATGCCAGTCAATAGAAAACAAACTAAAAATGCATCAATCTAACCCAAAAATAATAAAGTCTCCAAAACCTATCTAACATAGGAAATATATTCAAAACACACTACACAGATCTATACTGAGGGCATGGATCTTTGTAGAGAACCGCCGGCAAAAGCGTAAAATAACAAGAGACAGAGACAGGCTGTCGCAAAAGAGGAGTGGGCAAGTAAGAGTGAAAGGGACTGAACCTAAAGGTAAACTCAACAAAATTAATAAGAAGAGTTTGTCTAAAGAAAGACATACCAAACTCAAAAATTCGTAATTTCAAAAACTAAAAACTTCCGCGAATAAGCACTCATTATAAGGAATAAAAGACAAATAAACAAACAAAGGGACAGAAACTCTATCATAAATCCTCAGTAAACCCGTAAAATACAAAAATTACGTAAAAAGTAGAATAAATTCGACCTCGCTTTTCATCCGTCTTAGACGCGTCGAAAAAGTGTAAAATCCTATAGTTGTGTCACACGTTCCCATAAAAATTAAAATTTTGTCATCTTTCCGTGTGGGAAACACACTTAAAGTTAGAAATTTTAATAAAATTGAGTGGTTTTTTTATAAATATAAAAATAGAAAACAAAATTTTTAAGCAAGCCCGATATGCAGAATATGGGGCGATACCGTCATAATGTTCAGCAGAGTTTCATCGCTTAATTGTTATATCTTTTTGTCTAGTACGGTAGCTAATAAGATAATTCAATAATTCTTAACATTCAATATGGCTACACTCATCTGTAGGACCACAAGAGTTGATCAAGAAAATGCCATAAAAATCTGCATCTATGCATAAAAATTAGCGCTTAAAAATAAGGTTTTTTCTATACTATTCAATGTGACAGACAGCAACAATATTTTTGAAATAATATATTAAGGGCACTTCTTGCGGAAAGGTGTTTAATTCCTTAATGGGATGGGGTTCTGAAAATTCACATTTCGCACTGCACCCTCCTCCTTACAGTAAAGTACAAACATGTAAATAGCGGGCTCACAAATGGAAAATTCTGACAATGATAATGGCTCAAAAGGGGACCAAGAGCAACGAGAAATTAAAAATCAAAGGTCCTTAAATGAATGGAAAACCCTCTATTTATAATTGTGTCATTGGGTCATTCTAAAATTTTGCGCATGATCAAAATAATACACCAGTCAATATTTTATGGAATACTTTTATTATATTTGCTTCGAGAGCATTTGACTCCCGCCAAATCCTCTTTATTTGTCATAATAAATAACAAATGATTTTATTTATCTATTTTAAGGAAGCGGTTAGAAGATAATTAAATAAATAATGATTTATTTAATTATTTGTAGTGCATTTGAGTCATATTTAACAAGGAATACTATCTAAATAAGATTTAAATAATTATTCCTAGAAAATATAAATAAGGATTTATCTAATTAATTTCTTGTTTTGGGTTAAATATGACTCGAATAATTATTTGTAAATAATAATTAAATAAATGATTTTGATTTATTTAAGTGTTGAATGATAATTAAATAAATATCGATTTGTTTAATTATTTATAAATTTATTTAATAAGGAATATTATTTAAATAAGATTTAAATACTATTCGTGAAAATACAAGATAAATAAGGATTCAATTTCCTTGTTTCGTTAAATTACCTACTCGTATAATAATTAAATTATTGTTTAATTAATTAATTCCCATGAGGAAAATCAAAATGTATATAGATTTGTTTAATATTCTCCTTTTAGGTTTCATAAATAACAACTTACTAAAATGTGTTTTATTAAGTTGTTTACATAGTGAAAGCAATTTAATTTGTATACCCGTCTTTACATGTAGCCAAATGACCAAAAACAAAATATACCTATTTGAAATTTCCGATGTGATAGATATCGTCGGTTTTTATTTAAGATCAACAACTTATCATTAAATGGCATCAAAAACATAGAAAAATTTATAGTGTAGTAATATTTGTTTATTCACAAAATAGACTGATTGTAATTTATTTGAGCGCAATGGGACGTTTCAAATAACGTAGCCATTCAGCATCGAGGTTTATGAAACGTGCTTTCAGGCCATAAGAATACCCGCTTTAGCTTTGTCCTTGGTCTTCCATATGTGCCCGCGGGATCGAGAGCAATGTATAAGAGGGCGACGCACGTAGCGAGCAGCCAAAGATTTAATTTTTGCTTTCGATGGGTGTCGAAAATTTAGCACTTACAGTGCCAAGAGAAGGTGGGGAGGTAATTTATCTTAGTCCGGCAAATTAGCCTTAACAGTTTATTTTATGATTTTTTCAGTTTGACAATTTAAAAAGTGAGTTTTTAAACTTTGTAAAGGATTTCATGAAGGGGAAAAGGGGAATAAATGAAATGTGAGAATTTTTATATGAGGAAAAAGCAGAACAAATGAGGGTTATCGATTGAAGGGAAAGGAGTGAATCGAGGGAGGGATCGGGGATTTTTGCAACAGCTTTATGAAATTGGGTAGAATTTCAGTTTGTGTAAATAGCAATGAAGATTAAACAAAGGGTAATGATGTTCAATTTGTCTTCAGCATTTACTCAAGGCCTAGCTACCACCTTTGGATATAACAAATTTTTAATATGGTTAATACTTCCCCACGCTGTGCTTTCGTAAATAGATAAAACTAAATACAATGATCGATCTTCATAATTCATAATCACGGGCCGATGAAGGTACCAGATTGTCATGTTTGGTGGAAATCGAGAAGATTAATCACATCGCCATGACATTTGTTTATATCTTCAAATTTGGTGATTTAATTGATCTGTCATCTTTTCCACGATT
The DNA here is from genome assembly GCA_034641835.2 of Pinus albicaulis. Lineage (NCBI taxonomy): Eukaryota > Viridiplantae > Streptophyta > Pinopsida > Pinales > Pinaceae > Pinus > Pinus albicaulis. Next base: position 1,438,791,398 of record CM076570.1, read on the forward strand.
ATCGGCGTCGTTGTTAAATGGTGTTGCTAGAATCGTTCGCGGCTTTCAAGATTTTGACAGGCCTACATGGTACCATGCATTTTCATCGCCATTACGAAATTCTAAAATATGACGTTACTATTTTCCACGGTTGAGAGGTCGCCGCCAGTCCCATCAGCTCGAATACTGGCTCACTAGTTCACTACTCCTTTGCTCAATAGGATTACACAAGACCTGCCATGGGGGCATGCATATCGCCGCGCTCAGCATCTCCGACTTAGCGTACTCACCGGCGATGTTATACCTATCATCTTGATTGATTCGTTTACTGAGAGTCAGCTGCTCCAGAGATTCTATGTTATCAGTTCTGTCTCATTTCATGGAAAATTAATGGGAAAGTAAAACCGAATTCTTCCGTCATTTTCTCAGTCATTCTAAATCAAACGCCAGGAAAACTTATGGACAAGACCTCCAAGTGGGAAAGAAGGGAAAAATGGAAGGCCAAATTAATGCCCCAAAACCGGAATTTTCTAAATCTGCTGATGATGGTCACAAGTGAAAAACCGGCATTCCTTGGTTTGCTTGTGAAGAGAATTATTACACTCAAGATTGTCCTGATCTGAGGTTAGCTGTGCAGTGCTAGTGAACCCGGCAACCCTAAGAACCGGGGGGGGGGAGACACGAAACCGAGGACCCGATGGCGGGAGCTGATCACCATCCGGGTCTCGTTGCGATGGGAAAGGTTCTTTAAGGACTACCGAGTTCCCTTAGCACCTTTGAGTAGCCGACTAACCTCGGATCATCAAGGACAATCTTTAGTGTAGTAATTCTCTTCACAAATTAGGTAGGGATACTTCGGTTTTCGCTGTGAACCATCATCGAGCACAAGGTTTAGAAAATTCCAGCTTTTGGGGCATTGGATTTGGCCTTCCATTTTCCCTTCTTTTTTCCCCTTGGAGGTCTTGTCCATAGGATTTTCTCGAACGACATTGACCTCCGCAGCTTTTACTAGAATCCGGGGAAGCCTCGAGGAGAAGAAGTATTGGAAGAATTCGGTTTTTGCTTCCCATTGGAAGACTTCCATGAAGTCGAGAGATGGAACCAATAACACCGTCTATCGATGGAGTAGCCGATGCTTTAGAGGTCCCCCGGTCGCGGGGCATCAATCAAGATGTCGTATAACATGCCCGATTGAGAGTACACTAAATCGAGGTACCGGGCACGAGCGATGGCATGTTCCTCGGTTACACATGCCCCCCATAGCAAGGTCTTGTGCAATCCTATTGACAAAGGAGGTAGTGAACTAGTGAGCCGAAGCTGATCGAGGAATATCAAACTTGATCGGATGACGACGACCTCTCCATTCGTGAATGTGATTTGAAATATGAGTAGCTTTGTCATATTTTAGAGATTTCAAGAGATGCGTCCTAGCTTCGTAATGAACCGGTAACGGAAATGCATGAGGAACACCATAGCTAGAGTATTAAAATCTTGAAAAATACCACGAGACAGTTCTATGTACCATTTAGCAACAAGACTTAGGTGAGAGTGCGGCTGGAAAAGATGCGGACGAATCAAGTCATCCACCCAAGAATTTGAAGAATGCCATAAATGGTATGTCATGACGTGTGATTGGGGGGTCTTCTCCAGCTTTTTCCCTCAAACTTATGACAATCACCGAGCACCTTCATCGGAGCCGGGAGGCCAATATGGATTATGAAGAATCGGATCATTGGTCAATTTGGACACATCCCAGTAACCGCAACGTGGCGAGTGTTAGCCACCAATAAAATTTGTTATATCAAAAGGTGGCTAAAACATTTTGGAGCCTTCAAGAAACAATTTTTATTGCAAAAATTTTTTTATCTCTTGAAGACTCATGAAGACATCATGCCCTTTGTTTAATCTTCATTGCTATTCCCTTTTAAACTCGGAAATTCTACTAATTTCATAAAGAAAAGACTCGTTGCAAAAAATCCCCATTTTTTCCCTCATTTCACTCCTTTTTTTTCCCCTTCATCATTAACCCTCATTTTGTTCTCTTTTCCTCATAAAATTCCTCTATTTTTCATTTATTCCCCTTTCCCCTTCATGAAAATCCTTTTACAAAGTTTAAAACTCACTTTTGAACTTTTTCGAAACCCCCCAAATCCATCAAAAAAACCTTGAAAAAAATCATAAAAATACACATTTTTTTGTATTAAGGCTTGAGCCCCTTTCGTGCTAAGACCTAAACCACCTCCCCACATATGCCTTGGCACTAGAACCAAGTGCTAAACCCTTTCGGCACTTATAGCATCAGAAACAAAAAAAGAACACAAGTCTTTTGGCTTTTATAAAACTTCGATGCGATTAGCCCTCTTATACATTAACTCTCGATCCCTTGTTTTCTATGGAAAGACCAAGAGTTAAAGGCTAAAAGCGCTTATCGCATCGGAGCATTTTCCGTGAGCGCAACACTTTTTGTTTCATAAACCTCCGATGCCAATTGGCTACATTGTTTATAAGCCCCGATCCCATTGCCGCTTCATTTAAACTCGGAACCCACAATCGGGTCCTAAACTTTGTGAATAAACCCATCTTCGATGCCTTTTCCCTTTTTATATTCACAAAACCCCCTTTTTTCCTATGTTTTACATTAAATTCGTCTGGTGCAATATTATTTAATGATAAAGACTGTTGATCTTTTACCGATCGACGATCCGCGCTATCTCACATCGGAGAATTTTCAAATGGGTATGTTACACCATTTTTTTGGTCATTTAACCTATTATCATTAGATGGACCCAAGTACACCATGTAAGACCAATTTTACTCTAAGTAAAATTGCTTTCACTATGTAAAATAACTTAATAAAACACATTTATTAAGTTGTTTATGGTAACAGGAAACCCTAAAAGGAAATATTAAACAAATCTATATCTGTTTGATTTTCCTCATGGAATAATTAATTAAACAATAATTTAATTATTATTACAGAGTCGTATTTAACCCAAAACAAGGAAATTAATTAGATAAATCCTTATTTATCTTATTATTTTCTACGAATAATTATTTAAATCTTATTTAAATAATATTCCTTGTTAAATATGACTAAATCATTTATAAATAATTAAACAAATCATTATTTATTTAATTATCATTCAACCACTTAAAATAATAAATAAATCATTTATTTATTTATTATTTACAAATAATTATTCCGAGTCATATTTAACCCAAAACAAGGAAATTAATTAGATAAATCCTTATTTATCTTACTATTTTCTAGGAATAATTATTTAAATCTTATTTAAATAATATTCCTTGTTAAATATGACTAAATCATTTATAAATAATTAAATAAATCATTATTTATTTAATTATCATTCAACCCTTCCTTAAAATAATAAATAAATCATTTATTTATTTATTATTTACAAATAAAGGGATTTGACCCAAGTCAAATGCCTTTTTCCCTCCAACAAATATAATAAAATATTCCATAAAAGGTGGATCTAGATTTGGTTAATATTATTTTGATCATGCACCAAGATCTAGAATGACCCAATATTTTGTTATAAATAGAAGGGTTTTTCCATTCATTTGGGACCTTTTGTTGCCTATTAGATCACTCTCGATCTATGCTCTTGGTCTAACTTTGAGCCATTATCATTGTCAAATTTTCCATTATTTCAATTTGTGAGCTCCCTTTGAGTTCTATGTTTGTCCGGGTTTTCTACACCAACAAGAGAGAGAAATTCTAGATCTGAAGTGCTCGAGGACTTTCAAGAACCCATCCCATTAAGGAGAATTAGAAACACCTTTCCTTTTTTTTCCTCCCAAGTGCCCTTAATATAAAATTATTTCAAAAATATTGTTCTTGTCTTGTCTATTGGATGTATAGAGAAAAAACCTTATTTTTTACTTGCTTAATGTATTTTTTATGCATAGATCCGGATTTTTGTAGCATTTTTTCTTGATCAACTAACTGCGGATCTGAAGATATTAGTAGCCATATTGAATGTTAGGGCTATTAGTTATGCGTAGCTAAAGTGGTCTTTTTTTCGTACACTTCGACAAAAGATTCATACTAACAATTGGCGACTCCACACAGGGTTTTCAATTATGACCGCTGTCGTTTTTCATATTCCCGCATATCCACTGCTTGCGACCTTAGGGTTTCTCTTCAAATTTTTGTTTTTTCTATTTTTATGTTGTTTTTCACATATAAAACCCTCAAACATTAAAATTTCTAACTTTCGTGTGTTTCTAGCCCTATTGCACTGGGTAATAGACATCAACAAACGAATCGAGATGACAAATTTTTTCGAAATCTTCCGCCGAGACACCCGGAGCCGCAGGTCGCACTTTTTGGCCTAGAACATGTGACCCTGGCCTATAGGACACACTTTTCAGCCTAGAATCTATGACCTGGATAGAAAACGAGTCGAACCTCGCGACTCTGCACTTTTTTTCTCGCTAATTTTTTTGCAATTTTTTCCGGGTTTGCCCGAAGTTTATGTCGTGGTTTTCCGACCTTTGTCTCCACCCTGTTTAGGCCTCGTTTCCGATCTTTTTTATTCATATAAGTGGGAATATAGCCCCCCTGGTATTTTAGTAGCCTTCAACTTTTTGTGGAAGAGTTTCAGCTGTTTCAGCCGTCGGTTTCAGAGCTTCAGCCCTTTCTTTTTCCAGATCTGTGACCTCACTTCCAGATCCATCGAAATCAACCTCTTTTCCTTTCAAATCACCTCTTGTCGTTTTGTTTGGACCTCCCCTAAAGGCCTCTGCCTTGCCCCTCCCGGCTTTTTGCTGATTTCCCTTTTTTTCCAGCCACCTTGCCCCTGTCTCTTGGCTGTGATCTGCACCCCTTATCTGCAGATTTATCCTCCGGATCTCTGTCCCCTTTGACCCTAGATCTGTTGAGCTTCGTTTGTGTGTGTTTACATAGTTTTTCCCTTTCTTTTCAGCATAGTTTTGAGAGACCCACTTTCTTGGGTTTGATAGATGCATATGTAGCTGTTATTTTTCTGTTATTTCAGCATTTTTATTATGTTCTCTGTAGGTTTATTTTCAGCTACGTTGCACACTTTTTTGCTCTCAACAACGGAAAGGGTTTAAAAATTAAAATTAACGCACACCACACACTGACCTTAAGTGAAGAAGCGCCTGGTTTACACTGCCTGGCAAAGACTCTAAAATCAATTGTCACTGCACCTTATCTGCCCTTGACATTACTTGATTCTGTCCCTTTCTGCCCTTGTCGGTTTCCTTCTTCCTGTCATCATTGCGCCCCCAAGGCACCTTTCCCGGAGCCTCCTTGACCTTCACCCTCAGTCTCCGGTCGATCGACCTGCTCCGTCCCACCATCGTCGAGCCAGTCCTTCTCTGATTCTTTGGGTTCTTCTTTTCCTTCTAGTTCTCCCCCCTGTCACCTCCACTATGTCGGGTCCAGGGCCTAACACTAGCGGGAATCCCGGCCCTAATGCCGGGACTACTACTAGCAGAACCACCACAGGAACTACCTCGGCTTCACCCGTGCTCCCCTTCTTGGTAGGCCTCAGCCTCCTCGATTTGGACCGATTGATAAACGACCCTATACACCATAATGCTAGTTGGCCTGCTATGCCGACAAAGCTCCCGTCCGACATCCCAAAGTTTGACGGCCATGCTGGCGAAGATCCTTCAAATCATGTTCGATCTTTCCACATGTGGTGTTCATCGACCTCCGTTACCGATGATTCTGTTCGTCTTCGATTGTTCCAACGCACGCTTACAGGCGAAGCTTCCAAGTGGTATGTTGATCAGCCCACTTCCTCCCATACCACCTTTGCAACTCTTGCCCGAGCTTTTTTATCTTACTTCCAGCTTCCCCTTCGTTATGACACTGGTATCGAACTCTTGACTTCCTTCAAGCAAACCTCTTTGACCCGCCTTTCTACCCATGTCCAGGACTGGCGGAGACGACGGAGCTTATGCCAATCTCCTCCCTTCGAAGACCGTGTCTACATGGACTGGTTCCTTAGATCTCTCTTGTCCCCTATCGGGAAGGATGTCGCATCCCATTTTCCTCAAACCGAAGAAGATGCCCTCCAAATGGCGTTAAAGTATGACCTGATCTACGCTCAGACAGGTTACGATCCTACTTTCCTACCTGATCTTCCCACACCCAATGATGCCCATACACCGGGGGCACCTCATGCCGCCAACAGTATCATTGGACCCATCTCTCATCCATCCGCTCAACCTCACATGAGCTATAGTTTTCCTGGGGGAGGGGGCACCACTTCCTGCACTTCTCCCCCTCCCGGTCGCATGCATCCAGGATACGACATGCCTCATCCTTTTGCCCAACCTCCTGCTTACCTCAATGTTGCCCAACCTAACCATTACCCTTATCCACAACCTGGCGCGCCAACTCCTCCAGCACATGCACTTTCGCCTCCCTTGCCTTCTCAACCCTTGCAACAGCGCTCCCCGCCCCCTCAAGCGCAGGTGGATGCACAGCAGGGATTCATGGCTACCCAACCACCTGACGGACAGGTGGCCACTCCACCTTCCCCTTCTGGTTCCTCCAATTACCAGATCCTCATGATGAACTCTGATCCGCCTCTAACCGTCGACCTTAACCTGCAAACTCGGTCTCGCCAGTACCCCAAGCCTCCTGCTCCGTCTGCTCCCGAGCCCCCCTCTTCAGGTTCTGCAGAGCCTCTTTCGACATCCAACGGCCCCTTACACATCCCTCAACCCAAAGTTGAGGTTCATCCAAAGATTCCAAAGGGACCATTACGCCGAAATGCTGCTTCCGGTCGAGCCGCTCAGTCGTATAGCATAGTAGATGATTTGGCGCAGTCCCCTGCTGTCATTTCCACACTGGAACTCCTCCAGTCATGCCCTTCCCAAAAGAAGGCTCTACTATCTGCCGTGGGCGCTGTAGATCCTGCTGACGACCAGATGATTGTTTTCGACGCCACTCAATCGGACCACCCTCCCCTCCCTCCTTCCGTCGCCTTCCAAATCTCAGTCAAAATACGAAACGCCATCGTTTCCCGGTGTATCATTGACGAGGGGGCATCCACCTGCGTGATGTCCGCTTCGGTTTGAAAGCAACTCGGATCCCCTGAGCTGGCCCCTTCCACGATCACCCTTAGAGCGTGGGACGGTCATGCCTCCCAGCCCATTGGCTTGTTCCGTAATTGCCCTATCACACTCGCCGGTAAGACTGTTTGCGTTGACGTCGAAGTCATTGACGCCCCACTAGACTACAACATTCTTTTGGGCGAAGCTACACCTATGCTATGTCTGCTGTCCCATCCGCGGTCTTTCGCAAGATGTCTTTCCCCCATAATGGGAAGATAGTCACCATTGACCAGTTGACATATCATGAGCCAAAATCTCAGACCTCACCTGAGACGACCATCTCTTCTGTAGCCAACAAGCAAACCGTTGACTCCTTGACCAGTGTCTCCCCCGGCGTTTACAAGGATTCCTCCCTGCTTGGAACTTTTTCTAGTCTCCCCCCTCCTCCTATCTCTGACCCCAGCTCATCGAATGTTTGCATGATGCAATCGTCTCGTGCTGCTCTCAAGCAACCTGCTTCGGCTAGTCAGCAACCTTGCCCTTCGCAACCTGCTCTTAGCCCTTCACCTGCGGTTGGTAGTCATGAGCCCCTTTATCCCCTTGGCACGGTTCCTCCAGGCCTTAGCCATTTAGGAGCCGTCCCACCTGGCCATGCCCCCTCTGGTCAGATACCGTTCCTAGCTCCTCCACCAGGAGTGCACACGGTACCAGTCATGGCCACCCTCTCTCTTCCTAACTTGACACTTGGGATTCCCGTTTGGTACCTTGATCCTCCAGCCCCCACCTTGCCTGGTCAACCCCAACCTTATATCGCTTTGACCCCGGTTCAACCAGCCCCCATGGCTTCTCCCGTTGCATCAGTGCCTCAGTCACTTCAACAGGAACCACCTCCTGTTGCGACCGCTGCGGGTAAGAAGGGCAAAGCTCGCAAGGGGGCATCAAAGGACAAGGCTGCCCCGACAAACCCTGCTCCTCCTCAGCCTCCAAAGCATACCATCCAGGGTGCTTTGTGTGATGTTGTCGGTCACGCCTCCCATACCTATCCTGAATTACTTCATCTCAAGCCCATGGTTAATGTCACGTTCCCTAAGTCCGCGGTCCCAGAAGCCTCTGTTCCTTCCGCGACCGCGGCCAAGAACCCCAAGACTATTCACACCAACCACCCCTGTGCTTTTTGTGATCTCCATGGCCATTCCACCCATCTTTGTCCCCGCCTCACGGACTTCCGCACCTCTATCGCTGCGGTCCACCAATTCGAGGCCAAGCGCAATGAGTCCACCTCTCTCCTATTTGCGCATTCTGCTTCAGCAGAACTACCAGATATGATTGCTCCCATTGACATTCCCCCTCCGGATGTCGAGATGACGGAGCCTTCGTCCAGCATTTTCTACCTATCATCATCCATGAGACCCTTGGGGAACATTCCATCTGAATCCTCCCCTGTTGTTTCGCTTGACCTTCCTTCAACGGACATCTTGGGCTCAACATCGGTAGATCCTTTATCTACTTACTCTTCGGTCACCCCTTGTGACGATGCATATGTGAACCTCTCTTCTCATGATGATGATTCAGGCCACTTCACCACGTCAGGTGGTTCTTCTTCCACCAGTCACCCCATCTTCTATCACGATGACGACATTACGGAAGAAATTCCCACCCCTGACTTCATCTATTCCCCCTTACATCGAACCCATGCGTTCACACCACATCCACCTTGTGGCCATTACATCGAAACCCAATGTTTGGGTAAGGGGGCACCCACATTTGAGAGACCAAGAGAAGCCATTCTCCACCACTCTCCTAGTGTATCTGGTCGTGTTGACTCTAGACCCAGTATTCTTCCACATTTAGAAGAACCTCTAGAGTCTCATATCACTTCAGATCACTCTCGGGACGATACCCCTTATCGTTCCCTCATCTTACATCAGCAACCCAGTCTCTTCGACATTATTGTTGACCAACCTATAGCTTTTCTATGAGAGCATCAGTTCATTATCTCCAAATCCTCCTTTTGGGATAGTGATACCAGGTATGCCAATTCGGAAACTTAAAGTCCATTTGATCCCTATATGCAGTCCCAAAAGAGATTGGTAATCCTCCATTTCCTTTCTCAAAACTGCATAACCATAACTAGAACAAATGGCACACCACATCATTAAAATGTGTTTAGATTCCCATTTTTCTAAATACATTTTGGCATGACCACACCATGCTTGGGGGCACCTCTGCCCCCCAACCATAACCCTCCTCACCTCGTTTTTGGAGAGGAGGTTGTCTTACCAATCGAATGTGAAATCCCTTCCCTGCAACTGGTCGTTGAACTTCTCCCTGACACCCAACCTCTAGAACAATGACTTATCATGCTTGAGCATGCTTCCGAAGACCGTCGTATTGCCTTGCAAACCATGGAAGCGGCCAAAAAACGCACCAAAGCTCAGTATGACCAAAAAGTCCAGCCTCGTCCTTTTCACAAAGGCGACCTTGTTCTAGTATATGACCAGGCCCATGATGTCCTTGGTCACGGGAAGTTCGACTCATTATGGCTAGGCCCTTACGTCATCAGTAAGGATCTTGGTAAGGGGGCATACTTTTTAGAGGACTTAGAAGGCAATCCTCTTCCTAATCCTCGCAATGCACTCTATCTTAAGAAATATTACCCTTAGCATTTCCCTTCTGAGATGCGTGTTTTATTTTCTGTTAGATAGCCAGCATATTTTTATTTGTATCCTTCGCCAGGACCTATTTTGCCCAAGAAGGGTCACTTCACCTCTTCTTAAAATCGAATTTCCTCACTTACAACACTTGTACTTGGGGCACCATCTTGCCTCCTTACTTGTCCATGTTTGTGACGATTTTCGTCATGAGTCCCCACCTTGTACTCATGCTTTTATGGTCCCCCATTGGGCCTTTTACTGTGTGGCAGCACCATTGAGTCGCCCTTTTTTAGAGCATCCAAGTTGAGTCATCATCGCATTCATGGAGTCTATCCCGCGTCCCTTTGTACCCCACTATAGCCCTCCATCCTTCATTGCTTGGTCTCTCTCTTGTGTCGCATATTATGACCTTCAGTCCCACTGTCCCCTATCCCTTACGATATTGTGTCAGTCGCTGCCATATCATTCATGCCCTTTATGCTCTAACAAGGGAAGTCGTCCATTCGCCACTCCATCCTTCCCATTTCCACCATCATCATTAGTGTCAGTCTGTCCGTCGCTCTATTGTTCTTCTCTCGTGCCTTAGTTGAGGTTCTCTCATTGCCTCACCTACGACGGACCTCCTTCTGTCGACCTCAGCACATTTATTCCAGAAGCAAGGTCTAGAGGGCGGTGTACCTTGGTTCCAACTTCCACTTTTGTTCGGTGCCTCGGATCAGGCAGGGGGATTTCTCACTTCCCTTTGACTTGGTTGCTTCTCCAACTCCTTTCAGCATGATCGAGATTCGTATACTGGACAGTCCAGTGACCCAGCAGCAGCTCTTGATGATTCCCGGGCGTGTGTGAGATGTCTCGGCCCTCATGAGGGGGTGGCCCTGCAGGTAGCCCCCCACATGCCCGGATGACCTCTTCATTGCAGCCTTTGATGCCGCTCCAGATTTTGATGATGTTGGCCTTAGCCACTTGCAGCACCTCTATGATTTGCATGTATCAGTCAGATTTTGTGAGCCCTTCCCCATTTACAGGGGGCATTTGGGTTGTATTTATCTCATGTACTCAGATGATATTGTACTAGTCCTGGCTGTTATCCCAGGCACAGCATGTATGTGAGACTCTTCATTGTATTTTTATCTGGCTCTTGATTATGCCAGCTGTACTCTCTGGTTCGGTCCCTTGTTCACTGGACACACTATTCTTTTGTACTTTGTCACGGCGGGCATAGGTATGCCTCCCCCGCCGCCTTCAGCACAGGTACCCTCTCATAACAGAGACTTGTTGCACCTGCGAGTCTCGTCTCCTCAGGGTCTAGTCCTTCAGCACACTATCTACCTCACACTTCTCTCTCTGACATCCCCTTTTTTTGTCTGGTGATTGTATTCTTACAACGTACTTCGGTCATACGATTTGCTCCTGACACTCGCACGCTGGGGGGCAATCTGTTACACCATTTTTTGGTCATCTAACCTTTCATCATTAGATGGACCCAAGTACACCATGTAAGACCAGTTTTACCCCAAGTAAAACTGCTTTCACTATGTTAAATAGGAAACCCCAAAAGGAATAATTAATTAAACCATAATTTAATTATTATTCCCAGTCATGTTTAACCAAAAAACAAAGAAATTAATGAGATAAACCCATAGTTATCTTATTGTTTTCTAGGAATAATTATTTAAATAATATTCCTTGTTAAATATGACCAAATCAACCACTATTAATTAAATAAATCATTATTTATTTGATTATATCTCAACCACTTCCTTAAAAAGGATAAATAAATCATTTATTTATTTATTCTTCACTAATCAAGGGATTTTGACCCAAGTCAAAGTCCCTTTCCCTCCAACAAATAATAATAAAATATTCCATAGAGGTGGATCTAGATTTGGTTAACATTATTTTAATCATGCACCAAGATCTAGAATGACCAAATATTTTGTTATAAATAGGAGGGTTTTCCCCTTCATTCTTCACCTTTTGTTGCATACTAGATCACTCTGGATCTATACACTCGGTCTCATTTTCTGCCATTGTTGCTCCCATTGGGCTCTACCTTCTACATTGGGTTTTCTACATCTACAAGAGAGAGAAAGCTTAGATCTGAAGTGCTGAGGACTACAAAGAACCCATCCCATTGAGGAGATCTGGATACACCTTCTTGTTTCCTCCCAGGTGCCCTGTAATATAAAATTTCATTCAAAAATCGTGTTCTTGTCTTGTCTGTTGGATGCATGGAGCAAACTCTTTACTTTACTGCTTAATGTCTTTCCATTTATAGATCTGTTTGTTGCAGCACTTTAACTACTAATTGCAGATCTGAAGATGTTTTGCAGACATTATTGTTGTTAGGGCTATTAGTTATGCGTAGCTAAAGTGGTTCTTTTTCGTACACTTCGACGAAGAATTCATACTAACATATTCCCTTCTTCCCTTCATAAAATCCATTTTATAAGGTTTAAAACTCATTTTTGAACCTTACCGAAACCCCCAAATCCATTTAAAATCTTTGAAAAAAATCATAAAAAACACATTTTTGTATTATGGGCTTAAGCCCCTTCGGGCTAAGCCCTAAACCACTTCCCCACACATGCCCACTCCACAGAACCGGGTGCACTCCATCGGGCACTTATCGCATCGAAAACAATTGATGCATACAGAGTCTTTTTATCATGTTAAAGCCTCGATCCGATTGGCTATGTTTATAGAACCAAGGCCTTTTTGCTTCATATAGCAGAGCTCGCAATCGGGTGCTTAAATGTTTATATAAACCTTTCTCGGTCCTATTTTTCCTTTGTATATTCACAAAAACCCATTTTCCTATGTTTTTCATTAAACCCACCGGTGCAATGTTTTGAATGAAAAAAACTGTTGATCCAAAGGTCAATCGACGATCTAAAAGATCTCGCATCGCAGATTTTTTAAATGGGTAGATTGAAAAGGCCCGGACCATTGTTCTGATGCGATTAGCCCTTTATATGTTTAAACCCCGATTTTTTTAACCTTTCACATATACCTTGAGGCCTTGCAATCGGGTGCCAAAACTTATATATAACCTGCCTCAGAAGCCATTAAACCTTTGTTTTTCATTAAGATTTGGGTTTTAATATGTTAAAATTGTTTTCGCCGGTTCATGTTTTAAACGAATCCCAACCGTTGATCTTGAACCAATCAGCGATCGGGAGAATCTCGCATCAGAAGTTTTCATTGGGTGCACTTATTATTTTATTCGCAACCTCCGATTGGTGATATCTCGATCAATTATTAGTCGTTGATCTCCTCCCTGCCTTCCCAGATCTGGTGGTTGCCATTGCTCTCGCTTAAAGCCCATCCCCCCGCTAAGAACTCCTCTGATTCATCCTCCACCTCTGCAGATCAACGGCTCAGATTTAATCTGTCCATTACACTATCGCCCTCCGCCATTCACCAAGGGACTTCATAGATCAATCCTAAACGTAGATCCCCTTGGGATGATCTCATCCGACGGCCCTAAATCATTTCAGAAACCCCGAGTTTCCTTTTAATGTATTTCCTCTGCCAAAGGGATTTTTCACCTATTTTCCTTTGTATTCCTCTTATTTCGCGTTAAAGTGGCCCTTTTTCATTTTATGAACCTAGATCACTCCCGACCATTGATCTTTATAGATCAATGGCCCTGACTTATTTTTCCCCACCGTTTGTTCAACCACTCCTCTTTTGCCTTCCGCTCAATCTCCGTTGTTGGATGCTACCATCCAACGGCCATGCTCCTAACTGCAACCTCTGAAGCAGTTTTACCCAATACACATGATTTTCTAATTTTTATTGTATTGCGCAGGTTTCAATGGTTTTTACCATTGCGTTAAAAGAAAAACAGAGGCCGAGGGTGACGACCCTCCAGGCCTTTATTCATTAAAGGGATTTTTTCCACGGGTTTTTTCATCAGCATTTTGCCGGTGCCTCATGAAAGCTGGCAAAATTATAAAGCCCCTACAGTACCTGCACATCAAAAAGACACAACAATATTAATTAAAACAGAGAGTATCAATGTTGAAGACCTAGCCATAGCCGAGATGAAGAATTGAAGACTGTTTTCATAGTTTTGAGGGATTACAGCTAAGATCGGCAATCAAATTCCTAATCCACTAAATTAAACACAGAATTAAAGCAAATTAACCATGTTTAAAGAAAATCAAAATATCCATCAGAATAACAAAGCCTCCACTGCCACATCAGAGGCTAACTGATTCCTCTCAACTACCAAATCCACCTGTGGCCTCAAAGCATTCAACAGAGGGCCGAGATATGACTAGAACAGAGGATATTTGCATCATCATAGCCGAACAGTTAATTCAGCCAAAGGAACTTATTGCAAAATATCAGCAGAGTTATTACAAGATGACACAGAGCCTAAAAGTCAACAAAATCATTCCACCGAGCTTAATTCTTAATGTAACACAATTAATACAGAGGAAATATCTGTGATCTTCTCCATCGAGCCCCTCAAAGGCCGAGAAGCATTTATCTATATTAATTTAACCTTGAAGATCTTTTATCCCATCCCAACTCCTCATTTCTTCTATAAATACTTCTGTAGAAGGTGAGAAAATGTTGGTTGCAGAACTTTGAAATATACTTGTGCTCGAAACTTCTACGTGTAAATAGTGTTCAAAGGCTCTTGAAGCTCTGTTTGTGATTAAATAAGTTAGTCTGAGAAATGAATATGATTGCTGAACTGAAACATTGGACTTGAAGATGTAACTGGTTTGACTTCAATATACAAGCTGTTTCTTGGGATCTTGGTCTATATCACTGGTGAAGTGCTTCTTTCTTTGTTATTGTTTTTCCTTTCATGTATGCCATATTGTCCATTATTCTTTGATAAAGAACAACAAGCATAGAGTTAGGATTTACTGTTTACAATACCCTTCTCTGACTAATAAGCTTTATCTCAATGTTTTCCTCTAAATTTTTTTATTTAATAATGATTCAATACAGGTCAGGCAGTTAGGAATGATGGCATTCCCTCGTCCTACTGTTTTCTTTAAACATTATTCTTGAATGTTATTTTCATTGTTTGCTTATTAAAGTTGGACTAGAAAAGTGATGGTGTGCCATGTTTTCTAGCTTCTTTCTCCAAAGGTAGATTCTGAAATTTTCCCTAAGTGTATGCTGAAAGCGGACTAGATTTAAAAGTATCTTATCTGATCTTAAGTTGCATTTTGTTTCTCTTATGTGTTTTTCATCCCTTTTGAAAGTAATTATGCGGATTACTAGATTGTTTGTCTCTTGAGTTATCTTTAATACGAGCTTGTCCAAAGAGGTTTACGGTGAGCCCTGCCCTTTGGTTGGTTTTAAACAGTTGCTTAAACCTCCAGAGTTGCTTAAAAGGCTTTTTCTTGTTTGGAAAGACTATAAATCCTAGTTGAAATTATTATCTGTTTCCACCCCTCCAACACTTTTATTGTTCCATTCCATCATTTTAATCTCAAAGATCTTGTGATATAGATGACTTGCCCCTTGGACCACTCTTGAAATTGTTGCACAATTAAAACCCTTTTATGACTCCATATCCCAATGGACTAAAAACTAGCGTTATATCTATCTTTTTAGCCAAAGCTTGTTCTGATTGCTTGCAAATTCACACCTTTGAAACTCTTTCCTTTAGGACTTTCCACTCAAATAATAATCATTCTCAACCATCCAAAACAAACAAAAACTCTAGTTCTTCATAACTAGCCTAATATCATACCCAAAAGCCTTAAAGATAAATCAATCTTTGCACTTATTAGAGAGATCCCTCTCCGGATTCAGGAGGGCTAGATCCTAGAATCCCAAATTGGTTCAAGTGTTCTCTCTGCATTTTGTATTTTCTAATCTTACAAATTACGGGGAGCTAACATTTCTGGAGACTCCATTGGGGACTCTGAGTTATTTTCATTTTAAGGTAATCATAGGATATTAGAAATTTTTTTCAAAGAATATTTGGTATATTAGCCAGTTGAGCCACCAGCAACTAACATTTCTGGCAACTCCACTGGGGATTTCTAATTAAAACTTTATCCTATATGCTTTTACAACCTCAGATTACCTCTTGATTTAATGATATTTGTTCTGTTAGCCAGTTGAGCCACCAACAACTAACATTTTGGTGACTCCAATAGGGATCTTCTGAGTTAAATGACACTTTAATTACACCTTAGGACTCAAGAAAATCCTAAATTCAAGAACATTGTGGAGTGAGTAAAAGTAGCCCTTTTCAAGAACTACCAAGCAAACGGTAATCATGATAAAACTTGTTTGAATCAGTGACAAGCTAAGGAAACCTTAGGATTCTCATAAGACCTTATAAAACCTTAAAGGATCAGCTAGCTTAGCCATAAGAGCAGACTATCTTTGTCTCATAACCGTAGCTAAGTTTTGAAACAGATTTAGGACAATATTAAGAACCAATAGGACTGAAAAATAACTCAAAAAAACCCAAAAATATTTCAAATTGGTATTCAATAAACATGGTGGTGGACCATAAAACCTTTTACCTCCAAAAGAGCTAAAAACTTCCACTTGGCGACTCCACAATCCTAAAAAGACCTTAAGACTCCACTGGGAAGACCCATAATCATCATAACATCATACAAACTCAGTTAGAAGGCTTTAGGATTAAATTTTTCTTGTTTGAAAGATCAGTTAGCCTCTTAAATATTGTCACATCTGGTTAAATTGTTCTTGTTTAGTAGGGTCTAAAAAACACAACATAGTGGCTCCTAGAAAGATTCATACTAGAGCCTTCCTTGACCCTGACCCCTGAGATAGTTGATAACCCTGATGGTATCCTTGGGAAGTCTCCTAAGATAAAATTTTCAATTGTTTTCAGATCACCCTTGAGAGCTATTTCAGTTCCTGAAAACCTTGCAGCTCTACAACAATCACAAGTTGACTTAAGAAATCCATTTAGAACTAGGTCGCTTGATGATTTAGATCAACTAGATTCAGAGTCTTCACTTTCATCCCCAGAAACAAGTGAACATCCTGGTAATAGAGAAACAACACCACTTGATTTACATTTCCTTTTCAATTTAGGTGTCTCTCATCCAAGATCAGCTCAACATTCTATTCCTGGTCCATCCAATCTTCTCATCCTACATCCACTGTTCAAACCACTCCACTTCAACCTACTTTCCCTCTTGTTAATCCACCTCTTGTAAATCCACCCCTACCTCCTATCATGGCAGCATGGTATGCTCCCTTAGTCCTTCCTGTACCCTTAGTCAATCTTCCATATGACTATTAGTCCAAAATACCATTGTATGATGCTAGTAATGCTACAACTGCATCACAACATGTGGATAAGATGAATGACTACTTTGACAGAAATGAAATCGATGATGAATCTATCAATATTAGATAATTTGCTCAGAGTTTAGGGGGAGAAGTAAGGAAATGGTTCAAAGTCTTAACCCCTCATAGTATAAATGATCCCCAAGCCTTCCATCAACAATTCTTAAACAAATGGGAAGTGAAGAAGAACCCTCTTCAAATACTTTCGAATTACAAGAACCTCCACAGAAACACTGGGGAAAGTGTACAAGCTTACTGCACTAGATTTAATAGTGTGTATAATGCCCTTCCCCCAGATTTAAAACCTCCACAAGGCTCAGCTTTAAACAAGTTTCCTGAAGGATTTGATCCTGAGATGGCCTATCAGCTGAGAGAGAGAGATCCTTTAACTCTTGAAGATATGCAAAAAGGAGCTATTGTTGTGGAAGTTAACTTAATGGAGAAAAGAGCAAGAATGAGGAATGAGAAGAAAGTGTGCTTTAAAGAGGAATCTACACCTTCCACTTCTAGCTTGAATATGGAGAGAATGATGGAGGAGATGATGAAGAAAATGAGCATTCTTGAGAGAGCACAAGCAAGTCAAAACCAAACAGCTCCTCAAAACAGGAACCAAAACCAGAATCAAAATTTTAGGAGAAATCAGCCTCAAAACAGACCAAGGGAGGATGATCAACAGATCACCCCTCCTTTTCATCAAAACTATGTAAGCGAGGTTGAAGAAATGGATGAGCAAATAGAGGAAGATGATATCAATATGTTGGGAGTAGACAATGATGACTTTGAGGTTCATTATGATAGAAAACAAGGTATATACACACCCTATGATGACAGAAGAGAAGAGGATGAAAGATATTATCAAGACATGGAGAATGTCATCATAGAGTCTCAAAAAGAGTATGAACTTCGAAGTAAAAACAATCAAGAAACTCCCAAAACCAAAACCTCTGAAAAATCTTCACAAAACAACACTGTAAATAAACCCAAAATTCTAAAACAAAAGGACAAAACAGTGGCTGGAAATTCTGATAAAGGTAAAGAGAAAGGCACTCAAAACAATCAAAAACAGAGTGAAGACCTTAGTAGTACTAATACCTCAGTTGTTACTCCTGTTAAAACAATTTTGTCAAATGTAAATAGAGCAAATCAGCAAACTGATTTTGCTGACAGAGTGGCAGTTAATAAGGCTGAAACAAGCACTTCAAAGAATCAAATTCCTTTCAGTTTGGAGCAGGAAATTTCAAGAATTAAAATATCTGTTCCTCTTACTGAGTTAGTTGCCCAAAATGTATATAGATCTCAAATTTTGAAGGCTTTTAACATAGAAGATAATAATGACACTGTCAATCTTAACGATGACCAGCCAAAGCTTATATTTGGTCCCAATATTGAAGGTAGATATCAAGAGGGACCAGTTCCTCCCTTTTACATTAGTTTAAATGTTCATGACAAGATTTTGCACAACGCTATGCATGATTCCGTGGCCTCTCACAATTTAATGCCCAAAGCTGTAATGGAGAGCCTAGGCCTTGAAATCACCTGACCTTACAAAGACCTTTACTCCTTTGACTCAAGCAAAGTAAAATGTTTAGGGTTAATCAAAGACCTATGTGTTAACTTAGCACAAATCCTAGCCAAATTTTTAGTCATGGATATTTTTGTGGCTGATGTGCCCCCAAATTATGGTATGTTATTATCTAGGTCTTGGGGAGCTAAGTTACAAGGGACTATGCAGATGGACATGACAGATACGACCATCCCTGTTTTCAATCAGACAAGAAGACTTTATAGGGAGTCACATATGCAGTACATGATTACTAGCCAAGACATACCACAAAACTCTCCTCTGTATTCTGTAAATACAGGCCTTGATTCTTTTATCCTTTTCAATGATGAATCATTTAGTGAACAAATCACTTTAACTGAATTAATGGCCGATAGAGAGGAGAAGGTAGACACCACAGAAGTGTCTAAACAATTTTCTACATTTGGAAACTTTAGCAAACCAAACGCAGGTCTTGAGCTACAAGTCATGCATCCTTTGATTTTAAACCTTGATAGTCAACAAAGTAACCCTCAACGCAATGAAAAACCTGAGTTAAAACAAATTCAACTAAGTGTTGATACTCAACAACAATCCGAAAGCGCTTTAGTTGAAGAGGATAATAGTCAAACTGCTGAGCCTGAGACTAATCCTCTGTGGAGTATGAACTTTGATGGGTCCTGCACTAGGAGCAATGCTGGTGCAGGGGTCTGGATACGCAACACTGAAAAAACCACACAGAAATCCTTTCCTATAGATTAAACTTTCAGTGTTCGAATAACATAGCGGAATATGAATCCATGCTTTTAGGCTTGCATTTGTTGAAAAAGTTAGGAGCCAAAAGAATTAAAGTGCATGGGGATTCAGAGTTAATCATTAGGAAAGTCAACGGGGAATACATCGCTAATCACCCTAGACTTAGAGCCTATCGAAAAGATGTTGTGGATTTAATAAAAACTTTTGAGGAGTCCCAATTAATTTTTGTCCCAAGAAAAAGGAATAACATGGCTCACAGCTTAGCTTTTGCTGCTAGAACATGCTTAACTCCATATGAAACTAAAGAATGCACAACTCAGATTAAATTTAGACTAGTTGTTCCTGATAACGAGAATTATTGGCAAGTGTTTGACGGAGACAAACAAATAGAAGAATTCCTGCAGTTCAGAAATGAATTTGAACTCCCAAGTTCAGATTCAGACTATGAAACAGACTGCCTAGTGAAGAAAATTTTCTTGATGAAGAAGAAAAGTCTCTTGAGGTTGCTAATATAAATCTGATGTCTAGCAAACTTGTAAACACAACAGAGATGACTGCAGAGTCAAAAACAAAAGATTTAGAAACCCTGCAGTCTAAATATCAGAGTTTGCCAAAGGGGCTAGCCCCTTTAGAAGAGTTGTTTGATTTCAACGATGTGGCCAAGAAGCCAAAACTGGAGCCTGTAGAGACTGAAGTTGAAGAGTGTAATATAGGCAGTGAACTGAAACCAATGATGATCAAACTGTCTAAGACTTTACCAGCTCACATTAAACTCAAATACATAGAGCTGTTTAAAGAATTTTCTGATGTTTTCACATGGAGTTATGAGGATCTGAAGTCCTACGACACTGAAATAATTCAGCACAAAATTCCTCTCAAGGAAAACCAAAATCCATTTAAACAAAAACTGCGCAGAATAAACCCTATTCAGTTACCTTTGGTTCAGAAAGAAATCAAGAAGATGTATGAAGCTGGTATTATTGTCCATGTTAGATATTCTGAGTGGGTGTCTAATCTGGTGTCAATCAGGAAGAAAACAAGAGAGATCAGGCTTTGTATAGACTTTAGAGACTTAAACAAAGCTTCATTGAAGGAAAACTACCCTTTACCCAAGATGGACCATATTTTGCAAAGGATAGTTGGTTCCAAAATAATTTCTTTGCTTGATGGCTACTTAGGATACAATCAGATTTTAGTTCATCCTAATGATCAATTAAAAACAGCCTTTACTACACCTTGGGGAACTTTCATGTATGTGAAAATTCCCTTTGGTCTAATGAATGCTGGTGAAACATTCCAAAGAGCCATGGACATTGCATTCTCGTAGAACTGGGCTACTTCATCATTATTTACCTTGATGATGTTACTGTTTTTTCTAAAACAGATGAAGAGCACTTAGAACATTTGAGAACATTCTTTGAGAGGTGTAGAAAGTTTGGGATATCCTTAAACCCAAAGAAAACACTACTCAGTCTCCAAGAAGGTAAACTTCTTGGGCACATCATTTCAGAAGAGGGTATTAATATAGATCCAAAGAGGATTGAGGCCATATTGCAAATCTCTCATCCTCGAAACATCAAGGAACTACAATCTTTTATCGGAAAGATTAATTTCTTGAGAAGGTTCATACCCAACTTGGCTGAGATCCTTATAAACATTACAAACAGGATGAAAAAAGAGTAAGGGGTTAAATGGACCTTAGAAGCAAAGAAGTCCTTTGAACTAGTGAAACAAGCGTTAACCAAAACACCAGTCCTAATAAGTCCTGATTTTTCAAAAGATTTTAATATTTTTTCATTTGCATCAGAACATACAATAGCTGTTGTCATTTTACAGAAAAACCCACAAGGACAAGAGCAGCCTATCGCATTCTTTAGCAAGGCTTTAATGGATTCCCCTCTGAAGTACAACATTATGGAGAAGCAAGCTTTTTCTTTGGTCAAAGCTTTAAAAGACTTCAAAGTATACATCTTGCACTTACACATCATTGCCTTTGTCCCAAATTCAGTTGTGAAAGACATTCTAACACAGGACCCAGATGGTAAGAGAGGTAAGTGGATTGTGGTTATACTTGAATATGATTTAGAGATAAAGCCCACTAAACTCATCAAAATCTAAGGTCTAGCTAGATTAATCAAATTTTGAAGTTCTTGATATTAATATGATAAATGCTTTGGATGAACAAGAGGAAATCTCAACTCCCATTGTTGAAGACCATTTTATGAATTCCTCTTGGTATGCTGATATTCTTTATGTTTTGTTTAATTTGAACACACCTATCGGTTTATCAAAAACAAGGGCAAGGTTTTTAAAGTTAAAAGCTGTGAACAGTACATTATAGATAAATGTCTTTATTGGAAGAATGCAAGTGGGATATTGCTTAAATTTTTGCCTGAGTATGATGCAGAGAATGTTAAGCACGAGTTCCATGAAGGAGAATGTGGAGGCCACCTATACTAGAAGACGACAGCCAAAAAAATCCTAAGGGTTGGTTACTATTGGCCCACTCTCTTTCTTGATGTACACAAGATGATCATTACCTGTCATAAATGCCAAATTTTTGAAAGCAAAAGGAAGCTGCTACCCTTACCTCTACATCCAATCACTATTGAAGCTCCTTTTCAATAGTGGGGACTTGAATTCATAGGAGAAATCCATCCACCATCATCTTCCCAACATAGATGGATTCTCACTGCCACAGACTACTTCACCAAATGGATAGAAGCCATCCCTTCTAGGCAAGCCAATGACTCGGTCATCATAAAATTCATGGAGACTAATATCCTCTCTAGATTTCGCTGTCCAGAGAAGATCATCACTGATAATGCAGCAGCATTTGGATCCAAGAAGGTGGTTGAATTCTGTCACAAATATCAGATTACATTGGGTCATTCCACGGCCTATTACCCTCAAGGTAATGGACTAGCAGAATCCTCAAACAAGATCTTGGTGAACATAATCAAGAAATTGTTCGAAGACAATAAGAATTCTTGGCACACAAATCTTGTGCATACACTATGGGCTGACAGATTGACATTGAAGAAATCTATTGGCATGTCACCCTACCAGCTTGTGTATGGTACAGATGCAATTTTTCCAACCAGCCTGGGTGTACCAGTTATGAAGTTGATTCAAGAGGTTCAGTCTGAAGACAATGACATGATCAGAAGGATTAATCAAACAATTCATCTTCAGCAAACCAGAGAAGAGGTTTATAGCAAAGCATTGCAAAAGCAGGACAACATCAAAAGGCTTTTTGACAGAAGAACAAAGGCCAGTAATTTCAATGTTGGGGACAAAGTTTTAAAGTGGGATTAAAGGAGAGAAGACAAGGGCAAGCATGGGAAATTTGACAAATTATGGCTTGGCCCTTATCTCATTCATTCTGCTGCTGGTAAAAATGAATTTTTCTTACAGGATTTGAATGGAGCTGAACTGTTTGGGGGTCCTGTCAATGGCAGAATGCTCAAAAATTACTTCTCTTGATCCTATCATGTTCTGAAAGCCTTTTTTTTTCTCATTATAAATATTTCACCCATCATTGCATTCAAAGTTAGAAAAATCAAAAATACAAAAACAATAGAAGAAGGAAAAGAGGGCAGATTGTAAAAACAATAAAGGTACTGCCCCATACCAAAAAAGAGAAACAAATCTGAAAGTGTGCAAGCTTAAATGCCACTCCTGAAAACACACTTCTAGTTAGTCATACAGCCTAATCATGATGAATTAGTTTTAAATTTACTATTGATAGGTTAGTGAATTCGATTTTCCAAACAGCTTAATCTTGGCTTATCAGTTAGGTAGATTAGGCTAGAAAATAAAGGTTCAAACAAGCTTAAAATTTGAACCTGAGCGTCCAAAGGAAGAATAAATCATATCTGTTTTAAATTTTGAGTCAAAAATAGAGGTAAATTGGTTCTAATCAGCTCAAAATCTGAACCAGAGAACAAGGAAAAACAACTCGAATGAACTTAAGAACAGAGCTGAAGAAAAGAGAAGGTTGTGCTTAAACTTTCAAATCTTAAGCCTTCCATTTTGATTTAATTTTCTGCAAAATAATATCTTTGTGCAGCTTGTTGTTTATTCCATAGATCAACAACAAGTTGGACTGTTCAATCCTGACTTGTATTCTTTTAAATTTTTGTTGTAGAAATTAGAGAATAAAATCTGTTAGACTATTTAATCCTAATAGATTAGTAGATTAGGTAGAGAAGCATATGAACTCAACAGTTTAATCTGAGTTCATGGAGAAATAAGAAGTAGAATTAGATTAGTTTCTTGCATTCAAAAGAATAAAATGTTGTAAGAGAGTTTTACAATCCAAGTGCACTCTAAAGAAGAAAAAAATGTTAGATCAGTAGGATTGGGTAGGTAGAAAGCTTGTGTTGATGAAGATCCATTGTTTTTCATGGCTGCTAACATTTTTCAGAACAGAAAAGATCATCCAAGTAAAATAAAGTTGCAGCCCAATGGATAAGGCACTGATCAGCCCCCCAGAGAATGCAAGTCTGAAGTTCTTGACGCCTTCAAGAATGCACCATCCCCAAGTGGAGCTACCGTTAGCCACCAATAAAATTTGTCATATCAAATGGTGGCTAAATCATTTTTGAAACCTTCAAGAAACAAGTGTTATCACTCAAAATTGTTAATTCTTGAAGTCTTGTGAAGACATCATGTCTTTTGATCAATATTTACTGTTGTTTCCCTTTAAACTCAGAAATTATGCTGATTTCATGAAGAAAAGACTGCTGCAAAACTCCATTTTCCCCTCCCTCCACTCAAAACTAACATTCATTTTGTTCCCTTTTTCCCCCATGAAATTCCTCTATTTTCCATTTATTCCCCTTTCCCCTTCATGAAAATCCATTTATAAGGTTTTAAAATCCTTTTTGAACCTTACTGAAACCCCCAAATCCATTGAAAAACCTTGAAAATATCATAAAAAATCAATTTTTTTAACTATGGACCTAAGCCCCATTGGACCAAGTCCTAAACCACTTCCCCACCATATGCCCACGCCCTAGAACCAGGCGCTAGACCCATCAAGCGCTTATCGCATCGGAAATAATTGGAGAGCGTAAGTCTTTTGGCTTTTATAAAACCTATGATGTGACTGGCCCTTTTATACATAACCCCCGATGCCTTTTCCATTTCACAAAACCAAAGGCCCGCAATCGGGCACTTACACTTATGAATAGACCCTGTTCGATCATATTTTTCCTTTGTATATTCACAAAAACCCATTTTCCTATGTTTTGCATTAAACCCGCCGGTGCAATGTTTTGAATGATAAGAACCATTGATCCAAAGGCCGATCGACGATCTAAAATATTTTCTAAATGGGTAGATTGAAAAGGTCCGCACCATTGTCCCGATGTCGATTGGCCCTTTTGCATATAAGCCCCGAGCCTTTGCTTTCCATATAAACCAGCGGCCCCACATTCGGGCGCTTAACCTTATATATAACCCACCCCGAAGCTATTAAACCTTTGTTTTTCATTAAAAGTTGGGTCTTCAATTGTTATAAAGGGTTTCCACTAGTTCATGTTTTAAACGAATCCTGACCGTTGATCTTGAACCAATCAATGATCGGGAGAATCTCGCATCGGGAGATTTCATTGGGCGCACCTATTATTTTATTCACAACCTCCAATTGGCAATCTCCCGATCAATTATTAGTCGTTGATCTCCTCCTTGCCTTCCCAAATCCAACGGTTGCCATTGCTCTTGCTCAAATCCCCTTCCCCGCTGAAGAACTCCTTTGATTCATCCTCCACCGTCGATCTGATCTATAGATCGATGGCCCAAAGTCAATCGCATCGACACTCCTCTGTCTTTGCCCATGCCGATCGCAAAAGCTCCGATTACATCTGGGCCATCCATGTGTTAAGATCCAATGGCCTAGATTGCACCCCTCGACCTTTGTTAAAAACATGAAGCCCCGATTTATAAGGTTGTTTGAGGAGATCTCAGCCATTGATCTCTGCAGATCAATGGTCCATATTAACCTTGTCTCCGCCCCGTATATTATTTCATTAACCTCCCATATTTTATCTCCACCATCGATTCCCTGATCGGACGAACCATAATAAAACTGCCCTACCTCTTTCCAACCATGCATCTTACCCGCCGGTGCGTGGGATCCGCATCGTCGGATCTGCGCCCCTCCATCCAACGGCTCGCATTAAGTTTCGCATTTTTTCTGTGAAAGAGGTTTAATGCCCAAAAATTATGCGAAAAAAGTGGTTTTCATCTGGACACGTGGCGGGCAACGGACTGTTTCACGTTTTTTTTGGGAAATTTGGAAACCACTCAAAAATAACGTGAAACCTGTGGTTTCTAAAGCCGAAACCGCTTTCCCCTATTTACATTGTGTTCATCGCATTCACTCCCCACCATTGATCTCTGCAGATCAACGGCTTGGATTTAATCTGGCCATTACACTATCGCCCTCCGCCATTCACCAAGGGACTTCGTAGATCAATCCTAACCATTGATCCCCTTGGGTTGATCTCATCTGACGGCCCTAAATCATTTCAGAAACCCCGAATTTCCTTTTAATGTATTTCCTTCGCTAAAGGTATTTTTCACCTATTTTCCTTTGTATTCCTCCTATTTCGCGTTAAAGTGGCCCTTTTTCATTTTATGAACCCAGATCACTCCCGACCGTTGATCTTTATATATCAACGGCCCTGACTTATTTTTCCCCACCGTTTGTTCAACCGCTCCTCTTTTGCCTTCCACGCAATCTCCGGCGTTGGATGTTGCCATCCAATGGCCATGCTCCTAACCGCAACCTCTGAAGTAGTTTTACCCAATATGCAAGATTTTCTAATTTTTATTGTATTGTGCAGGTTTCAATGGTTTTTACCATTGCGTTAAAAGAAAAACAGAGACCGAGGGTGACGACCCTCCAGACCTTTATTCATTAAAGGGATTTTTTCCACGGGTTTTTTCATCAACATTTTGTCAGTGCCTCATGAACGCTGGCAACATTATAAAGCCCCTACAGTACCTGCACATCAACAGGACACAACAATATTAATTAAAACAGAGAGTATTAGTGTTGAAGACCTAGCCACAGCCGAGATGAAGAATTGAAGATTGTTTTCACAGTTTTGAGGGATTACAGCTAAGATCGACAATCAAAATCCTAATCCACTCAATTAAACACAGAATTAAAGCAAATTAACCATGTTTAAAGAAAATCAAAATATCTATCAGACCGACAAAGCCTCCACTGCCACATCAGAGGCTAATTGATTCCTCTCAGCTACCAAAGGCACCTGTAGCCTCAAAGCATTCAAAAGAGGGCCAAGATATGACTAGAACAGAGTATATTTGCCTCATCACAGCCGAACAGTTATTTCAGCCAAAGGAACTTATTGAAAAATATCAGCAGAGTTATTACAAGATGACACAAAGCCTAAAAGTCAACAAAATCACCCCACCGAGCTTAATTCTTAATGTAAAACAATTAATACAGAGGATATATCTGTAATCTTCTCCATCGAGCCCCTCAAAGGCCGAGAAGCATTTATCTGTATTAATTGAACCTTGAAGATCTTTTATCCCATCCCAACTCCTCATTTCTTCTATAAATACTTCTGTAGAAGATGAGAAAATGTTGGTTGCAGAACTTTGAAATATACTTGTGCTCAAAACTCCTACGTGTAAATAGTGTTCAAAGGCTCTTGAAGCTCTGATTGTGATTAAATAAGTTAGTCTGAGAAGTGAAGATGATTGCTGAACTGAAACATTGGACTTGAAGATGTAACTTGTTTGACTTCAATATACAAGTTGTTTCTTGGGATCTTGGTCTATATCACTGGTGAAGTGTTCTTGCTTTGTTATTGTTTTTCCTTTCATGTATGCCATATTGTCCATTATTCTCTGATAAAGAACAGCAAGCATAGAGTTAGGATTTACTATTTACAGTACCCTTCTCTGACTGATAAGCTTTATCTCAATGTTTTCCTCTAAATTGTTTATTTAAGAATGATTCAATACAGGTCAGGCAGTTAGGAATGTTGGCGTTCCCTCGTCCTACTGTTTGCTTTAAACATTATTCTTGAATGTTATTTTCATTGTTTGCTTATTAAAGTTAGACTAGAAAAGTGATGGTGTGGCCTGTTTTCTAGCTTCTTTCTCCAAAGGTAGATTCTGAAAGTTTCCCTAAGTGTATGCTGAAAGAAGACTAGATTTAAAAGTATCTTATCTGATATTAAGTTGCATTTTGTTTCTCTTATGTGTTTTCCGTCCTTTCTGAAAGTAATTATGCAGATTACTGGATTTTTTGTCTCTTGAGTTATATTTAATACGAGCTTGTCCAAAGAGGTTTACGGTGAGCCCTGCCCTTTGGTTGGTTTTAAATAGTTGCTTAAAAGGCTTTTTCTTGTTTGGACAAACTATAAATCCTAGTTGAAATTATTATCTGTTTCCACCCCTCCAACACTTTTATTGTTCCATTCCATCATTTTAATCTCAAAGATCTTATGATATAGATGACTTGCCCCTTGGACCACTCTTGAAATTGTTGCACAATTAAAACCCTTTTATGACTCCATAGCCCAATGGACTAAAAACCAACGTTATATCTATATTTTTAGCCAAAGCTTGTTCTGATTGCTTGCAACTTCACA
The DNA here is from genome assembly GCA_034641835.2 of Pinus albicaulis. NCBI lineage: Eukaryota > Viridiplantae > Streptophyta > Pinopsida > Pinales > Pinaceae > Pinus > Pinus albicaulis. Next base: position 1,438,819,345 of record CM076570.1, read on the forward strand.
CCTTTGAAACTCTTGCCTTTAGGACTTTCCACTCAAATAATAATCATGCTCAACTATCCAAAACAAACAAAACCCCTCGTTCTTCATAACTAGCCTAATATCATACCCAAAAGCCTTAAAGATAAATCAATATTTGCACTTATTGGAGAGATCCCTCTCCGGATTCAGGAGGGCTAGATCCTAGAATCCCAAAGTGGTTCAAGTGTTCTCTCTGCATTTTGTATTTTCCAATCTTGCAAATTACGGGGAGCTAACAATTCGAACCAACCAGATGAGGAGAGAGGGATGTGTGAGGATGAGATGAGTGAAATGTCCTCCAATGTTGACCTTATTTATATCCATCATTGAGGTGTGTGACACATCTTGTTGAGGTACAAAACCTCAAAGCCGACCTGCACATATTTTGAATAGATTAAAAATAAATTAAAAATAAATTTTCTTCTCATCGAATCTAGATGATCTTTAGATCGATCCTACACCTCTCCAAAATAGGAACCCAATAAAAATATTGGTATCTTCATCTGAGCATCACAACATGGATTTTGGACCTAGTTGTCCAAAATTAACACTCCCTCTCAACTAGGGAGAACTCCATCCACCTGTGCAATCCAAACATCGTGCGTCATCCCGCCATAACTTGCTTTGCTAGCTTCTTTATTTCAAAATAGAAGTGGGTTAGTCACAAAGAAATCATTCCCGACTGATAGATTTAGCCCAGAGGTTCGAAACCTCTATAGGACTCACAAAGAGTCTCATACCAACCTGAAGTTGGTTTATCTGACCTGAAGTCAGTAGGAGATCCGAAACCTCACTAGACTTGATCCTAGATCAAGTGGTTGGACCGTGCCATCCTAGATAGAGAGTACAACAATCTCTGATGCGTCCATCAGTCTTTACTACTAGTCTCTAGCTTTTCCCACCTCACTGGCCAAATGAGAGGTACTTCCCATGAGCCCTGAACTCAATGGGTAGGATGCATACAGGGCACAGATAATGAGAGGTGAACCAACTCAATCATCACAACAGTGGGGAAGAAGAACACCAACAAGGTTCGGCAAGCCTAGCCCTATGGTTGCTTATAGCTTCGAGAAGCTATCCCCAAAGCCCCCAGAGCTCCCAAAGCTCATCGTCCAATAGTACCCTCATCATAGGGTCGTTCCACGATACCAAGACTCTAACGGAAGGTTAGGAACTTGACCTTCCCTAGGGGCTTTGAGAGAATATCCATGACCTGCTCATCAGTTCCTATATGATCGAGCCTTGCAGTACCTCGTTGTACCATATCCCTAATAAAGTGGTACCTGATATCAATATTCTTGGATCGATCATGGAACACGGGATTCTTAGACAAGAGAATCCCATTCTGGTTATCACAGAGTATCACGGTGGTATCTAGCACATGCCCGAACAGCTCACTGAAGAGCTTTCGCAACCAGACTGCTTCGCAACATGCCATACTGACTACAATGTATTCAGCCTCCGCGGTGTTCAAAGCCACCGACTTCTGCTTCCTTCTTATCCATGATATTGAAGCAGAACCAAGTGTGAAGCATCATCCCGATGTGCTCTTACAATCCACCACACTTCCAGCCCAATCGGCATCAATATATCCAAGGAGTGTCACGCTCCTGGCAGTGTATCTTAGCCCATGGTTTATCGTGCCCCGAAGATATCTCAGAATATTCTTGGCACCAACCCAGTGAGTGTGATGAGGCTCGACCATTTGTTGACTCAAAGTGTTCACTGCAAAACATATATCTGGACAGGTGTTCACTAAGAACATCAGGGCCCCTACGAGTTGACAATACTCAGTAGGATTTGCTAACACGGGCCCAACAGCACTATCACTCAACTTCCTAAAGTTGAGCTCCATCGGTGTCGACACGGACTTGCAGTCCACCATACCAAATCTTTCCTAAAGCTTCACAATATATTTTACTTGAGAAAGGAAAATCTCGTCAAGTCTCTCCCAGACCTCTAGGCCCAGGAAGTAGTGTATCAGTCCTAGGTCCTTCATCTCGACCTCAGCAATGAGCTCCCTCTTGCACTGATGAATAATAGGGTCAGCACCTATCAGGAAGAGGTCGTCCACATAGAGAACCAGAATGAGAGGCTTCTCTCTATCAACCTTGAAGTAAAGGTTCGGTTCAACATTACTACGAGTGAAGCCCAACTTCATCAGGTAGCTATCTATCCTCTTGTACCCAGCTCTGGGTGCTTGCTTCAGCCCATAGAGGGCTTTCTTCAACCTACAGACATGGGTGTCCCAATCCTGGACTTCGAACCCCAGAGGTTGCTCTACATACACCTCTTCCTTTATCGTACCATGCGAAAATGCAGTCTTCACATCCATTTGATGAAGACTCCATCCTTGTGTAGCAGCAAGGGCTATGATAGATCGAATGGTGGTATATCAGGCCACAGGTGCAAATATTTCAGCATAGTCTACGCCTTCCTTTTGAGAGAAGCCACAGGCAATGAATCTTGCCTTGAACTTTTCAGCACTTCCATCAGATCCATGCTTGATCTTGTAGATCCATTTCAAGGTGACAAATGCTTTGTCCTCCAGTCTTGGAACTACATCCCAAACATCATTCTTCATTATGGACTCATACTCTTCGTGCATAGCATCCTTATAGACTTGATGCTTTAAGGATTCCTCAAAAGATCCAGGCTCAGATTGTACAATAGTACTCATGGATGTTAGATACCCTTGGTATCTACTTGACTTCTTGCTTTCACGAAATGTCCCCCTTGGGGCCATATGTCCCTCGGCATTCTCAAGAGTGTCCCTAAGCCATGATGGTGTCTTCCCCGGTGAAGGAGGTGGATCAATCGGGTCCATCGGTCCTTCATCATCAGGCATCGTCTCATCCTTCGGTTCTTCTTGATTTCTAGGCCTTGCTTCATGGTCTTCCTTATATCTCGGAAGATTGACTACTTTCCTCAGGGAAGCATCTTCGTCAAAGGTGACATCGTGGAATATCTCCACTTCCCTTTAACCAGGCACATAGACTCTATAGGCCTTCGAAGTTTCGTTGTAGCCCACAAACATTCCCTTCTTCCCAGAAGCATTCAACTTGCACCTCTTCTCTTTTGGCACATTAAAATAAATAGGACATCCAAAAACTCTAAAATGTGAGACATTTCTTACTAGTGAAAACCTCTTCGGGAGTTTTGGAGTCCAGAATGGAATGCGTGCATCGGTTTTGTATGTACACAACATTGTTTTTAGCTTCTCCTCACAGAAACTTCGATGGACCTTGGTCACATAGCATGGCACGGTTAGCTTCCACAATGGTCCTTTTCTTTCGTTCAACAATGCCATTCTGCTAAGGAGTATAGACATTTGTGGTCTCTCTCTTGATGCCAACTTCTCTACAAAAGTTCCTGAACTCATTCGTCTCATATTCAGTGCCATTATCGGTCCTCAATATCTTGATCTTATTCCCTGTCAGATTTTCCACCAAGGCTTTGAAGGTACGAGACCACATGAAAGCCTCATCCTTCTTCTTGAAGAATTATATCCATGTTTTGAGAGAGAATTCATCTATGAACGTCATATAATAGGAACATCCTCCCAAGGATGTCACAGGTAGCATACCAGACAAATCATAATGTACTACTTGCAAGACATCAGATGTCTTTGTGATGCTTGAGGGAAAAGGTACCCTTGTATGATTTCCTTCGGCACAACCATGACATACACCTTCATGATTATTTGAGAACTCGGGCATCCCTGTCACCACCTTCCTTGCTTCGGGAAGGGCTTTGTAGTGAAGGTGTCCAAACCTCCAGTGCCATAGTTTCGTTTGTCGAATAGTATCACACATCATCGCTCCCAATGGAATTCCTCCAACCTGGTAGAGTGTATCAACTCTAAACCCAATCGTGATAGCTTCCTTGAAGCTCTTTTTCCACATGCGCACCTTTCCATCAGTGAATGCCACATTGAAACCTTTGTCTTCCATAGCAGATATAGACAAAAGGTTCTTCTTCAAATTAGGTACATAGAGTACATCCTGCAAGCAAAGGACTTGACCTTGAGACAAGTGTAGGGTCACAGTCCCTGTCCCTTTCACAGGATATGTCGCATTCTCCAAGGATAATTCCCAGATTATTATCCTTCTCAACTATATCAGAGAGTGCTTCCTTGAACACAGTGATGTGCCTTGAGGCACCACTATCTATCAACCAAACATCCATAGTGTCGAGTGGAGATGCAACAGAGAGGGCAGATACAAGAATGAATTCATTTCTTTTATCAACAACATTTGATTCCTCATACCTGGAGTTTCTCAACCTTTTGAAAGGTTGACTGTTTCTGCCGGAGGGAGCATTCCTCTTTTCGTTGAACCTGTTGTTCCTTTGATTTCCATTCCTCTAGTTGTTGTTGTTGTCATCACCATTGGGATAATCCTTCTTGAAAGGGAATTCTCTAGCATAGTGAACTGGCCTATGACAAGTGTAACACTTACCCTTGTTACCTTGGGCCCCTGCTCTTCCTTTTTTTTTTGGACCACCAAAGTTCTTCTTTCTAGAATGAGCAGCGTAGGCAGCATTTCCTTCATTTTCATACTCCCTCATTCTTGTCTCTTCTTGAACACATCTCGATAGTACTTCGTCAAAGTCAGGTATCACATTGTTATTGAGAATGGTAGTGTTGAACACATGCCATTTGGATGGGAGCCCTCCAAGTGCAGTGAGTACCATCTCTCGATCAGCTATTGTCTCCCGAACAGCCAACAGATTGTTCTTGATCTCGGTCAACTTCAGAAAATATGATTGAATAGACTCATCCCTGCCTTTCTTCAGATTCTTCAATTGATTCTTGAAGAATAGGACTTGATTTGCATTGTTGGCCTTGAACATGTGGACCAACTTATCATACATCTCTTTGGATGTTCCCAGCTCAGAGATGTAGGCAACTAGACTCTTGTGAATTGAGTCCCTGATCATTAGCTTTGCTTTGATCTCTCCCTTCTTATACTTTGTTTTGGCAGAAAAAGTTACAGTGGATGGAGGCTCTTGGATTTTACCCTACACATAGTCCATGACATCTTGGTCTTCCAACATAAGATCTGATGTCATCTTCCAAGCATGGAAGTCATCCGTCCCAGTCAATTTGTCATCAGCCTTGAAGCCATTGTAGTTTGAGAAACCCATCATCTTCTTTGGTGATTTCTACAAATTAGGGCTTTATCTTCACCTCAGCTCTGATACCATGTAAATTTATGCAGATTTCTATGCTTGATGCAACTTTACTTTCTCTTCAATATTAGACATCAATCACATAAACAATAAAATAAAACGCTAATAGAACATACCAGTAGATCGACAGAAGACAAGCTAGAATATATAAGTGTGTTGGTGCGTTACGGCGGTCAACAGGATTCTTCAACCAGCAAAGTCTCAATATGGTTAGCTAACCAGCAGTGTCACACAACCCTCTAGGACAGCCAAACAGTCAACCCTCAAGCCAACACTGTCAGTCAACGGTTAACGCAAACAACAGCAGCAGCTAGGTTAACACTGAAAAGTCAAAGTCAACGTATTGCCTCGAAAATAGTGCCAAAAAATGCGGATTAGGGAAATCAAAGTTCTAGGAGAGTTTCGAGTCAAATTTACCTTGCGTTGACTAAATTCAACACTGGTCAAACTTGCTGCAGAAACACTAGACTGAATTCATATAATTGTTGCTGCCAGATTTCCCACATGTGGAGAGAGAAGAGACTCCAAGTGATTCGAACCAATCAGATGAGGAGAGAGAGATGTGTGTGAGGATGAGATGAGTGAAATGTCCTCAAACGTTGACCTTATTTATATCCATCATTGAGGTTTGTGACACATCTTGTTGGGGTACAAAACCTTAAAGCCGACCTGCACATATTTTGAATAAATTCAAAATAAATTCAAAATAAATGTTCTGCTCATCGAATCAAGATGATATTTAGATCGATCTTGCACCTCTTCGAAAGAGGAACCCAATAAAAATATTGGTATCTTCATCTTTGCATCACAACATGGATTTTGGACCTAGTTGTCCAAAATTAACACCTAAGGACCTAGACATTGAAATTCCTGACGAAGAAGTCTCATTGCTCAAGGGTCAAGGCAAATACAAACTAGGCTTCCAACTCTCCTATGATTCTGCCTCTTCTTCGGCACCTTCATAGCTTTCACAGACTGTCATGTTTGGCAAAGATGATGTAAGGGAATAGATCGAGGCCATGAACAAATCCGCAAGAGAGAAACTGAGAGCTGAACTATCTCAATTTGTAGACAAGCATCATACTAGGCTCACCTCAGCCTTGGATATGGATAAATATCAACTCATATTAGCTATCTAGCATTCAACCTCTCATCCCCTACCCCCGGGATCCTAGTACAGAGCCCTAGAAATAATTCTGAATTTGGCTTCCATCCCCCTGCCTGATAAGTTAAATTTTCACCAGTGCATCGGGGACATGATACAAACTTAAGTATTAAAACATATTGTCACCCTGGAGAGGGCCGAAAGGAGATTGGATCAGATGAAGGTCACTCAGCAAAGGGAAAGAGAAAGTGCCAAATTTATTGCTACTCAGCTGGAGGACTGAAAAAATTTGATAAGAGGGAAGGGAGTTGATATCAATTCAACGCTACAAACTCTTCTCAGCAAAATAGAGTTGGAGGTACAAGAATTGAGACGAAAATTGAATATCCCTCGTTCTGAACATATTCAAACCGAGTAACTTGCCAGGGTGGAAAAGGAAAAAGTTGTTCACATGGATTCCCTCACACAGAGGGATGAGGAGATTGCAAGATTAAGGGAGAAGATGTCAGAGCTACAACTTGATCGAGGTAATCATGTGTGTGTAGTTCCTATATCGGAGGACCCGCAAAATTCTCTAGAACATTTAACCAAAGCTCTAGCAGAATTGAGGATGTAAGAAGATGAAACACACACCACTCAACGGATCCTGGACGAGGCCAAGGTGTCATACTTAGAGAACCAAAAGATGGTTTGTCCCTACAGAAGGAGTTAGAGAACCTTCGCAAGGAAGCCCAAGGACATGTGAAGACTATCAAGGACTTGAAAGCTCAGATCAAAGGGAATATGTCACTAGTAGAGGCTAGGAAAATAGTATGGACAGAGATCATAACAGAGGTAAAAGGGCATTGAGAACTCATCATGTTGGCTAACGACAAGAAGAACACCATCCAAGAATATAAGTTACAAATAGAGGTCGGCCGTAGGGAAGGAGAAGAGAAGGCGACAACAACAAGGAGATATGTCAGGTACATTAACAAACTCCCATCTAAAGAGTTGAGCACACAGGGAGTGGTCGACCGTTTCAGGACCATCATGGAGGCTAGTAAGATGATCAAGAAAGAGGAGGCACGCATAAAAGCATTGGGATATTTAGCACTTGTGACAAAGGGAGTGGAGAGATTCGATCAGGAATGGCGTAAGTTAGTAGAAGATGGCCTTCCACCATGTTGGGATCAACAATCAAGGGAATTTCTTCCCATAACCACTTATGATCAGAAAATGTCCAAGATCAAGTGCAGGGCAGATATAACATTAGAGAAGACCTCCCGCTTGAAGGCAAACACCCTGGTAGCAGCATTACGCAAGGAATTCTTTCTCCTTGCCCAAGTCAAGAGATTCCTCATGGCCTGCCTTGACTATTCTGAGCTCACTCACCTCCAATCTATGTTTGAGTCCTTTAGTATAGCTCCCCTACCCATAGCGATTACCTGGAAAAGGTTCTATGAATACGCAAATCCTCTAGCTCCCTCCACTTCGCAGCAACTGCCACCTCAATCGCCTCGCCAGCCTGGCTCCTCCACTTCTTCAATCAGATCACGCCACTCAGGGGACTCTGCTACTCCTTGTCATAACCACTAAAGGACATCATGATCAGGCCCATGCGGCCTGTTGACCACTCTTTGTCAACGACCCCATAGCAGTACACCCCCATTTTTTCAAATGGGATTCATCATGTTCGACGTGTTCGCGCCATTCAAATTCCATCATCAGTCAACAGTTTTATGAATGATGTAAATCCATTCTGCATGTTTATGATGTAAATGATCTAAGTAAGAACATCATGTATGTAACAACATAGGTAAGCCTAGTATGTTGGTGACGATTTCTATCCTAGGAGGTTTTTTGTCTCACAGATTTGCTTGTGTTTTTCGACACAAGTGATCGGCAGAGTTTTCCCCTCCAGCTTCACCCCAAATCTAGGGTGGATTTTGTCATCAAGATGCTAAGTGGGTCCTAGTGTTTTCTATCGAGTCTTTGTAAAAGTAGTTTGGGAATAATCCTTGCTAATTGGCTAGATTATTTTATTACAAGCTACTTGGTCTGCTAGATCATGTTTTGAGTCGCAGAATTGGGTAGTTATTTGAGGGTCTATACGAATGGGTATTCCCCCTTCATGTGGCTAAATGTATTTATCTTATGTAAAGAGGGTTGGAAAAAATAATTAAAATCCCCTCTCAGTCAATTAATTAAACGTTCTGGTCAAATTAATTAAAAAATCTTAAGCCAGAAATTTAATTAATTTTAGGTCCTAGGTGAGTATAAAATTATTCAAAGGCAAAATTCGTTGGTCCTTAAAAAATGAATTTTTAAAGGCCCCAGGCGAAGGGAATATTGAGAATTTCAAGAAATTTTGGACCCTTGGGCCTAGGTGGTTAAGTCAAAGTCAAAATTTTGAGGTAATTAACTCAAAAATAGTATTTTTGAGTTAATTAAAATAGAATTAAATGATAAATTCGTTTTTCCTCAAATTTATAATTTCGACAATCCAGATTAAAAGATGATCAAATCTTTTCAACGGTCGAGATTATTTTGACATGGATCAATTGAAATAGTTGTTGGAGATTTTATCTTATAAATTAGAGATCTTGATGTGACATTTGCATCCGATCTTTGGATCGTGCACTTGTTCTTGGAAGCTCTTGTGATTCCTTTTGATGAATAAAGAATAAATACTTTGGGGTTACAAACTTTGGTGTTCCTTTTCCAGATCTATGTGGTGATTTATCTCTAAACTCTGCTACTTTATTTTGCATTTTTATGGTTGATGGTCTTCATGGATTAATCTGCATACAGGTATCTTTTGCAGTTTTCTGGGTTCATAAAATGACATTTTTGATTTAACGGAAAAACTAGTTATCTATTTTTCTAAAAGGTCTCATGTTTATTTTCTTAAATCTCTATCAATCTAGATTTCAGCTAAGTGTGCAGGGAATTTCTTTTAAAAGGTTTGAGCGTCTGGGGAAGTCTTCAATTGGACCAGCCAACTCTCAGATTTCGTAAATCTGGAAAATCCCATTGTTTCTAAATTCCCAAAGCTATCTTACAGAAGTAGTGGTTTTGTAGAGTCTTTTAGGACTTGTGCCTCTCTTTAAAAATTTGAATTTCTAAAACATTGTGCTGAAATGGGTTTCAATCTGGCCAAGAGGGCCTCCAATCTGTAAATTAGCATTGTATATTTGTATTTATTTTAGGATTTTAGGGTTTATTTCTGTATAGCTTCAGATCGGATTTGGTTCTGTGTAGATTTGCAGGGGAATTCTCGGATTTTTTTATTTTTTTTTTGAGCCAGATCTAACCCTTGGAGGGCCAGATTTGATCTCAGGATCTCTTTGCTGGCAGATCTGAGTGCAAAAGGGAAGACTTCAAGTCCAGCATTCTGAAAATCTGAGTTTGACGGAAAAAATTTAAGTTCGCCAGACATTTTAATGTGTACTGGGTTTGTTTGAGGTAATGCTGCCCTTGTTCACTGCATAAAACGCCGCCTTAACCTGCAATTTTTATCCTCTTCCCTTGTCCTCCTCTGCCATCCTCATCTAACTTGCCAAGCCTCTGCGGCATTTCCCTTGCCGTCCAGCCTTTCCTCCTCTGTCATTCTACCTCTCCATTTCTGCCCACGCTTCATATTTCGCCTTCCCTTCTCCATGCTACCTCATTCTCCGCGTCCTTCCTCCTCCTTGTCTTCACGTCTCCTTTCTTCCCTTCACGCTTCATACACCCCTCTCATCCACACACTGTCTCTGCCTGTCTACAACCTTTCCTTATCCATCGACCCTCCTCCTCTGTCATTGTGTCTCTCTCTTTCTTTATGCCCAACCTGCAGACTTTGTCCACCGTCCAGCTCCTTCTCTGCGTCGACCTGCACAAAAACACAAATAAAATGCACACAAATAAAAAGCGATGTCTGTCTTATGTGATTTTTTTTAGACTTTGGTTTTATTAACTTCTAGTTTTAATGTTAGTTTGGGTAATTTTAATTCGATTTGATTTTCAATTTGTTAGTGTTAGTTAGTTTAGGGTAGTGTTAGTTCTTAGATTTAATTCGTAGATTTTAATTTGACTTCTTTTGTTTTAAATTTTAGTTTTAGCTTAGTTTTTTTTTTTTTTTTGAGAGTTTCATTTTTTATTTATTTATTTAACTTTTAGATTTTGAAAAAAAGTCAAAAATAAAAATAATAAATTGCCTTTTAGAACTTTAGTTTAGTTTTAAATTTTGTTTGTTTTAGATTTTAATCCATAGTTTTATTTTTGTATATATGTATTTTGTTTAAAAAATAATATAAAAATATAAAAATTCTAAAAATTCTTTTATAGTCAAATGAGCTTCTAAATCTTTATCTAAAGTTTGACTATATAGGAATGTTTGAATTTTTGGATTGGAATAAATTGGAACATCATAAATTCGGAAATATTGCAATGATCTGGCATTTATATTTGATGGTCGTCTTATGATAGCATTGTTGTGGGTTCAGATTATTTTAATGCATAATTGTGGTGCGTTCTATTGAATATCATTATGGTCATTTGTGTTTTCATAGTAGTGGTTATACATAAATTACTTGGCTTTAATTGCATAACAGGATCTTTTAACTCCATAAGGCACTGGTTTTAATATAATTGGATCTGTGAAATCTCGTTAATATCTTCAAGTACTTGGTCTTTCAGCTGTGTCTCCTGAGTTGGTTGATTCTCAACCAATTTTGTTTCTTCATTTCTATTAGGGTCTACCTCCCTTAGCTTGCAAGGAGACAGCTTAGATAGAGAGATTGGGGATCAGGGTGACAGCCCCTAATCTGAGCTGTTGTCACGGTGCCTAAACAATCTGTGAGACAACATTTTTTGGCGTCGTTGCCAGGGATAGAGTTTTTTCTGTCCTTGGTCTTAACGACATTTTCTAATCTTCTAATCTTATTTCACCATTCATTAGCCTGTCACAAGGGATCAAATTTTTTGGCGTCATTTCATCATCTTATCTTTCATCATCTCACTAATCATTTCATCATTGTATCTTTAGCACCTGAACATTTCGGTTGGCTTCTTGTTTGGGTGGCGAGTCCACTTATTCATCTATTTACTCCCAGACAATAATCCCCCCTTATATCCATCTACTACTCTCGATTATTTATTTTGTTTCAGAATTAATTTCATGTTCAAGTGGCGACTCCAATTCTTTAATTTCTTACAAGAGTTCCTGCTAAGAAGCTCGCTTCTTGAGGCCCTTTTGACTATTCTTGAACACAGATCTATTTCTTTAACATCCACTTAACCTTTAAACAGGTCATCATGGATGACACCTTTCATGACATGCCAGAAGAGGTCATTTCTAAATTTCCTTTTTTCTTAGGAGATGATCCAGGCATTGCTCTACAACATCTATGGATGGTCACTTTTTTTATAAATAAATATTGTCGTCCTTCACAATATAATCATGAAGATGTCAAGATACGTATCTTTGGCTATTCCTTAAAAGGTGATGCTATCTATTGGTTTTGAAATTGTCCCAAGGAGTATTGTTTACAAGACATCATCAATGCTTTTAGAGATAAATATATAAAACAAGATGACTCGCCTTGTGCTCCCAGTATTATGCAAAATAATGAAATTGATCTTGTAGAGAACTCAACTAACAGTAGGAGATTTCCAGACAATTCTCAGGATGAATCCACTTGTACCACGACAACACAAATCCATGATAGTGGTGAAACAGAAACAAGTTTTCAAATCAGTGTTGACAACGATAAGAATCTTGTTAACAAATTGATTCAAATGGTTAAGGATATACAGCTAAATCAAGCTCAGGGAATCAAGAATATGGAGGCCAACCAGGTTCAAATCATTAAGAATATAAACTTAATCAAGAAAAAATAATAACGAATCACGCCAGGGAAATTGGTTCTATACAAAGCAAGTTATTGGCCTTTGAAGAAAAACATATCAAGGAAATGACAATCATGGAAACAAATCATGAGAAAGAAATGAACTGTATGCAAAATTTCTTCATGGCCATGAAAGTAGATAATGATGAATCAACAAAAAACATGGAACACAAATTGTTGACGATTGAAGAGAGTCATGCACAGAAAATAAATGTCATGGAAAACAGGTTAAAGATGATGGAAGTTAATCATTCTAATCAGATGTCTCTTCAACACAATTTGTTGACTATTAAAGAGAGTCATATGAGGGAAATTAATATTGATAATGTTAAGTATTCTAGTCAAATGACTGTTATTCAAGATAAGTTCGAAAAAATGGAAAGATCACACATACAGAATCTCCAACCCAAGTCAGAATTGTCAACAGATCATAGGCCTCCCAGTTTGCTGAAGAAATTTCCATCTCATCACACTGAAGTCACTTTTCCCATTAATGAAGAATTAATTATGGTTACAAAGGACATTAAGACAAACCAAGTTTATGTGTCACCTTTGACAGAGTATATTTAGAATAAGATTGGTCACACTACAAGTTCATCAAATGTTTTGTACAAGCATTTCCAAGATAAGAACAAGAAATCTACAGTGGTATCATTACTGACATCACAGCCCACTCAGAAGAAGAGAAAAAAGAAGAAAAGAAGAAGTAAGCGGTTTGATTTGTCTAATGGCCAAGAGCAGCTTGACATTCGGATAAGACAGAGTCCTACAATATGCAAGATCGGCCATGGCACATCTGAAAAGCAGCCTACAGACTTGCCTGAAAGCAGGCAAATGCTCAACATGCACTATATTGAACACATCTGATACCACAGGGCATCCTTTGCATTATATCTCTAACCCTACAACTTGTTATTTCAGCATTTCATTTTGTGGTTAGAGTAGATTTACTTTTCATGTTAAGTAGAATAATAAATGAGAGAAAAGTTTCTATTTTTCATGTGCTTAATGTTATATGATGATATTTGGATGGACACTACTTATATAATTTTTTGTGTTGCTTGGATACAAATTCTGGATTCTCACATTCCCCCAATGAAGCAACATGTCCCCAAGTAGAGCCAGATGTTGACCACACTTTGTCAACGACCCCATAGTAGTACACCCCCATTTTTTCAAATGGGATTCATCATGCTCGACGTGTTCGCGCCATTCAGATTCCATCATCAGTCGATATTTTTATGAATGATGTAAACCCATTCTGCATGTTTATGATGTAAATGATCTAAGTAAGACCATCATTTATGTAACAACCTAGGTAAGCCTAGTATGTTGGTGACGATTTCTATCCTAGGAGGTTTTTTGTCTCACTGATTTTCTTGTGTTTTTTGACACAAGTGATCGACAGAGTTTTCCCCTCCAGCTTTACCCCAAAGCTAGGGTGGATTTTGTCATCAAGATGTTAAGTGAGTCCTAGTGTTTTCTATCGAGTCTTTGTAAAAGTAGTTTGGGAATAATCCTAGCTAGTTGGCTAAATTATTTTATTATAAGCTACTTGGTCTACTAGATCATGTTTTGAGTCATAGAATTGGGTAGTTATTTGAGGGTCTATACGAATGGGTATTCCCCCTTCATGTGGCTAAATGTATTTATCTTATGTAAAGAGGGTTGGAAAAAATAATTAAAATCCCCTCTCAGTCAATTAATTAAACTTTCTGGTCAAATTAATTAAAAAATCTTAAGCCAGAAATTTAATTAATTTTAGGTCCTAGGTGAGTATAAAATTCTTCAAAAAGCCCCAAGGGTTAGCTCAAGTGGTAGTGAGCCAATACGTGGTCCTTTTCGTTATGGGAGGTCACGGGTTCGATCCTTGAGTCTTTGGGGTCAGGCGCCGCTTACTGCGCCGAACGGTTTACCATGCGTACCATCCAGAAATTCTGGGGAAGTATGCTCGGGTTTCCCGTGAATTTTGTTCGCGAAAGAGAAAAAAAATAGATTTCTTCAAAGGAAAAATTCGTTGGTCCTTAAAAAATGAATTTTTAAAGGCCCCTGGCCAAGTGAATATTGAGAATTTCAAGAAATTTTGGACCCTTGGACCTAGGTGGTTAAGTCAAAGTCAAGATTTTGAGGTAATTAACTCAAAAATAGTATTTTTGAGTTAATTAAAATAGAATTAAATGATAAATTCGTTTTTCCTCAAATTTATAATTTCGACGGTTCAGATTAAAATATGATCAAATCTTTTCGATGGTCGAGATTATTTTGACATGGATCAACCAAACTAGCCGTTGGAGATTTTATCTTATAAATTAGAGGTCTTGATGTGACATTTGCATCTGATCTTTGGATCGTGCACTTGTTTTTGAAAGCTCTTGTGATTCCTTTTGATGAATAAAGCATAAAGACTTTGGGGTTAAAAACTTTGGTGTTCCTTTTCCAGATCTATGTGGTGATTTATCTCTAAGCTCTGCTACTTTATTTTGCATTTTTATGGTTGATGGTCTTCATGGATTAATCTGCATACAGGTATCTTGTGCAGTTTTCTGGATTCATAAAATGACATTTTTTATATAACAGAAAAATTGGTTATCTATTTTTCTAAAAGATCTCATGTTTATTTTCTTCAATCTCTATCAATCTAAATTTTAGATCTAAGTGTGTAGGGAATTTTTTTTAAAAGGTTTGAACGTCTGGGGAAGTCTTCAGTTGGACCAGCTGACTCTCAGATTTCGTAAATCTGAAAAAGCCCATTGTTTCTAAATTCCCAAAGATATCTTACGGAATTAGTGGTTTTGCAGAGTCTTTTAGGACTTGTGCCTCTCTTTAAAAATTTGAATTTCTAAAAAATTGTGCTGAAATGGATTTCAATCTGGCCAAGAGGGCCTCCAATCTGTAAATCAGCATTGTAAATTTGTATTTATTTTAGGATTTTAGGTTTTATTTATGTATAGATTCGGATTTGATTTGGTTCTGTGCAGATTTGCAGGGGAATTCTCGAATATATATATATTAAAAAAAAAAAAATCTGAGCTAGATCTAACCCTCGGAGGGCCAGATCTGATCTCAGGATCGCTTTGTTGGAAGATCTGAGTGTAAAAGGGAAGACTTCAAGTTCAGCATTTTGAAAATCTGAGTTTGACGGAAAAAATTTAAGTTTGCTGGACGTTTTAATGTGTACTGGTAATCCTGCCCTTGTTCGCTACATAAAACGTTGCCTTGACCTGCAATTTTTCTCCTCTGGCCTTGTCCTCCTCTGTCGTCCTCATCTAGCTTGCCGAGCCTCTGCGGCATTTCCCTTATCGTCCAGCCTTTCCTCCTCTGTCGTTTTGCCTCTCCATTTTCGCCCACCCTTCATATTCCGCCTTCCTTTCTCCACGCTGCCTCATTCTCCGCGTCCTTCCTCCTCCTTGTCTTCACATCTTCTTTCTTCCCTTCACGCTTCATACACCCCTCTCATCCGCATGTTGTCTCTGCCCGTCTACGACCTTTCCTTATCCATCGACCCTCCTCCTCTGTCGTCGACCCTCCCCCTCTGTCGTCGTGTCTCTCTCTTTCTTTACGCCCAACCCGCAGGCTTTTTCTGTCGTCCAGCTCCTTCTCTGCGTCGACCTACACATAAACACAAATCAAATACACACAAATAAAAAGCGATGTCTGTCTTATGTGATTTTTTTAAGACTTTGGTTTTATTAGCTTCTAGTTTTAACGTTAGTTTGGGTAATTTTAATTCGATTTGATTTTCGATTTGTTAGTGTTAGTTAGTTAAGGGTAGCGTTAGTTGTTAGATTTAATTCGTAGATTTTAATTCGACTTCTTCTTTTTTAACTTCTAGTTTTAGCTTAGTTTTTTTTTTTTAGAGTTTCATTTTTTTTAATTTTTTTTAACTTTTAGATTTTGAAAAAAAAGTCAAAAATAAAAATAATAAATTGCCTTTTAGAACTTTATTTTAGTTTTAAATTTTGTTTGTTTTAGATTTGAATTTAGGTTTTAATCCATAGTTTTATTTTTGTATATATGTATTTTTTTTTTTAAAATAAAAAAAAAAAAAAAAAAAAAAAAAAAAAAAAAAAAAAAATCTAAAAATTCTTTTATAGTCAAATGAGCTTCTAAATCTTTATCTAAAGTTTGACTATACAAGAACGTTTTAATTTCTGGATTGGAATAAATTGGAACATCATAAATTCGGAAATATTGCAATGATCTGGCATTTATATTTGATGGTCGTCTTATGATAGCATTATTGTGGGTTCAGATTATTTTAATGCATAATTGTGGTGCGTTCTATTGAATATCATTATGGTCATTTGTGTTTTCATAGCAGCAGTTATACATCAATTACTTGGCTTTAATTGCATAACGGAATCTTTTAACTCCATAAGGCACTGGTTTTAATATAATTGGATCTGTGAAATCTCATTAATCTCTTCAAGTACTTGTTCGTTCAGCTGTGTCTCCTGAGTTGGTTGATTCTCAACCAATTCTGTTTCTTCATTTCTATTAGGGTCTACCTCCCTTAGCTTGCAAGGAGACAACTTAGATAGAGAGATTGGAGATTAGGGTGACAGCCCCCGATCTGATTCATTGTCGCGGTGCCTAGACAATCTGTGCAACAACACAGCCTTCGTTTTTTTTTTTTTTCAATTTCAATGTAATGTAAAATTGGGTTATATTTCTGTTGTAGTCAGTGTCGAAAGAATACTACCCCTGATACGATGCAGTTATATCGCATCATTTTTTATTTAGATATGAAATTGTAAAATCAAGAAGGAATGTTTTGCTTGAGAAAATATCTGGCCGAGATGCAAATGTAAAATCTATAAAAGGCAAACTCGGAGATGAAGAAATGGTTCTGATTTCTCTAGAATTTCGGAGTGCATAGTTTGTGTAACACATGTTGTAATGTTTGGGATTAGCTCTAAATGCATATCTGGAAGAGATGTTTTGAGAAGATAATATAATGATGACTTGTTGCAAAATGGATTCCTACTGGGCTTTTGAACAGTATGTATGCTTCTTATGTGTGTTGGTTTAATATACTATTCAATCTCACCATATTTCTTTCAAGTTATCATGTGTTCGAAATGTGGGTTGTTAATGGCTAATTAATGAATTTATCTGGTATGATACTCATAGAATGGTCTATTGGCTACCTTAATTAGGCTCGATGCATGATTTCCTTTTCATAATTCTCATTTAGATCATTTTCCTCTTTAAGTATCTGGAGGGCAGATTCTTATACCCTTGTAAGCCTACCCCACTCAGACTTACCATCCTTCTTCTTGGCTTCCATCCAAATTATCTTTAAAATCTATTCATTGGTTCCACATCTGGCCCTATTGTAGCGAATTGAGCTCCATTGCAGCCACAAGCCCATTCTAAGTTATCCTTTATTCTCACAATCAGAGTTAGCAGATATTACTCTGCTCCCATTGTTATCTAGAACCATTTATCTAATAATGTCACCAAGTTGATATCTGGGAGGTCCTCCTCAAAGAACATGGAAAAAACCTATATGACCTCCTACTTTAAGATGTCCTAGGCACTGGTCTCCTGCAACTCAACACTGTCTCTAGGAGCGACAACATCTTTTTGGCGCCATTGTTGGGGAACTAATTTGAAAATATTTTCCCTGGGATACAACATTATCTTCACCCTTCAATCAGGTGAGCAGGAAGGGTTGAGAGTTGCACAGCCCTCACCTTGGCGACTCCACTATTATCTAAATCTAAATCAACTGCAATATTGGCTTACACCAGGCCTCATCTTAGGTCAGATACCTCTCAGCTGAGGAACCCTTCTGTATTTGATCCTAAAAAGATTATATTCAAGAGAACCTGGAAAGAAAAGCAACCCGTCCAAGCTGACTTACCCTAATTCTCGTTAGAAGATTCGTCGTCCTCATCTCAAAAATTCAAATTCTATGGCCCTGGCTCCATAACCTGAGTACTTGAATATCTCCCAGAGGCCTCTATTTTAGCAGGTTCTGATATAAAAGACGAAGCCGAATCCGTGAATATCTCTTTACCTCCCTTGTGTCCCACTCCAGAGGCCGAGGAAGTCAAAGAAGTTACCATACTCCAGAACTCATCTCAAGTAAATATCCAAATCCCCTCTCAGCATATACTTATTGTACTCCACCCAAATCATCCTCAGAATCCACCACCACTGCCCCTCATGGTTGTACCTAGCTTCCTCCTTAACAAATATGCCCCATTGGCCTTGCCTCAAGTTTTGCATGATATGCCTCAAGACTATTTAAAGCTCTTGCCTCGGTTCACTGGGGAAGAGAGTACTTCTGCGCTTTTGCTGAAAATGTCAATGTGGAACACTTGGATGTGATGCTGAGGCTTTTCGTCAAGTCCTTGGATGGAGAAGTGCGTACGTGGTTTAAATCTCTTGCTAATAACGTAGTCACCACTTCGGAGGAAATGGAGAATTTTTTCACTGAAAAATGGGGAGAAAAGATGGATCATGGTTACATCCTCACAAAGTTCAATGCCCTAAAGAAGAAACACAATGAAGATGTAACCAAATTTATAAAAAGGTTCAATAAGCTTTACAATAATCTACTTGTTGTAATAAATCCTCCTCAAGCAGCGGCTAAAGTAGTTTTTGCAGGAGCGTTTGAACCTGAGTTTGGATTCACCTTGAGAGAAAGAAAGTCTGCATCCCTAGATTAGATCCAGACTGATGCACTAGAGGTAGAAGCAAACTTTTCTTCTACGGGAAAATTCAAAGGAAGGATAGAGCATGAGGCTAGGAAGAGTAAGGAGGAGGCTGCTACCTCTACTCAAGAAAGAGAATCATCGAAGTATAAGATTAAAGAGATGAATAAGCTAATCAAGAACCTCTCTAATAAGCTAGTGAAGCTTGAATTGGAGGCTAAGAATGCTTCTCCTCGTCCCAACCAGATGGTCCCTAATAGAGGTTTTAATCCCCAGTATCGAAAGCCACCTTTACAATTGCTATTGCAGGAAAGGAAGGAGCGGCAAGATCACATCCAACCTCCTCTATACTTAGAAGGAGAAGTAGAAGGACAAACTGAGGAAGCCCCCGACGGTCAAGAAGATCAATTCCTTGCTTATTCTAAATATGAAGAAGGGGAGCTTACCCTGCAAGAAGATATAGAATAGAAAGAAGTTCCCCCAGAGGATCGGGATATTGATAATTACTGGACGCAATTTGTGAACTTCATGCAAGCTCAGCTCCATAAGAAGTATGACCTCAGGTCCTCTACAAATAGGACCCGAGTGCAAGAACAAGATGAAGAGTCAACACCAAGAGAACAAACCCCCCATGTTGGTGTTGAGATTGCAACAAGATGAGGAGCTTAGTGGAAAGAATTCGCCTTCACTAAGTGGGCCCGCAGGCTATTTTTGGCACAAAGTCTATTTTTAGACTATGTCTATTTTTAGACATATGGATCATGTTCTATGAGTTGCAGGATGCTATTTGTGGAGGGTTGGTCAAGTTGGAAAAATAGATGGACTTCTATTTTTAGACATACTGGGCGGAATCTATTTTTAGATTGCCAGTCTAAAAATAGGGATGTCAAATATTATTAGCTCTTAATAATATTTAGACTCTAAACATTATCTTATTCTCTTGGAGCACTTCGGTTTGATGCCTAGAAGTGGCACATGCAGCTGACAGAAGGAATTACGCAATTCTTAGGGTTTAGTGGATCTATTGCATGAAAGACTTCAGTTAGAACTCATGTGACAGAGTTTGGTGGAGTTGATTGAGGAGTTAGTGGAGTTGTATTCAGTTTAACTAATCTAAACATAGTTGAGCTTTTTGTATCCAAGTTAACTAATTGATACAATTAGTGAGAGTGGTGTGAATTAATTATTAATTAAT
This sequence comes from Pinus albicaulis, assembly GCA_034641835.2. Taxonomy (NCBI): domain Eukaryota; kingdom Viridiplantae; phylum Streptophyta; class Pinopsida; order Pinales; family Pinaceae; genus Pinus; species Pinus albicaulis. The sequence goes on from CM076570.1 coordinate 1,438,839,394, forward strand.
TCACTAATTAAATACTCATTAATCAACTAAAGAATACATCAGTTAACTTCAGTGCATGGACAATTTCAGTGGAGACCAGTGTAGGAATAGGTGAAAGAGCAGGTTAACTATCAGTTGTGACTATATTGTTGCTATTTGCAACACACAGATAGGTGGAGTAAGCCCATGAGGATTGCACAGTTCAGGCTGGTGGTTTATCTATATAAAGAGGCCATCCCATAGCATTGAAATAAGCAATAGAGGTTGGCTATCAAGTGGCAAAAGGTTGGAGCATGAGTTTTGCTAGATCTAGCTTGATAGTGTGTAGCAAGTGAGGTAGTGCTGAGAGCTTGCAAAGAGCTTTGTACTATGATTGTTACATGATCTCCATGACATGTATAATATACAGATAGTTGGGGTTTTCAGCTTTAAGCTTTCCCATGAAATACTGTGTTCATATGTGTGATGGTTTATGGTTTTAATGTGTGCATGCAATTGATTTTATTTCCGCATGTGATGATCAATGGTAGAAGAGATTTTGTATTATGCATGAAGCTAAAATAGTGTGTGATCAGGAGAATCTCAGTGAATAATATATCGGTTATTCAAATTTCTGTCTGGTTCCGCCAGTAAGGGGAAAAAGCCTTTGAAAGAGTCTGTACATCATAAGGCCGTTGCGTCTTCCTCCAAAAAGCTTGGCATTGATCCTCCTACAAACCGCAATGCCTCTGATGTAGCCTCAAACTTACCTGATCATCCTAAAGCACATCCTAAAGAATTCATTGTAGAAAAGAACCCCACAACCTTTAACAATTTTAACCTCCAAAGAGTGAAGATTCAAGGTCAAGATCTCGATTCCCTAATTGAACTCCTAGGCGTAGGCCCCTCCCGGACAGCCTCGGTCTCCCGAAAGGGCCCATGGTAGTCTTTGGACCTCATGTAGAAGAGTTAGACTCAGCCACTCCCCCATTCTATGTGTCTCTAGTTATTCATGACCTGTTACTGCACAACTGCATGCTAGATTTCGGGGCTTCGCATAATCTATTGGCATTATCTGTCATGGAGCAGTTGGGGTTGCAGATTACCAGACCCTATAAATATCTATATTCTTATGATTCCAAGAGGGTAAAGTGCTTGGGCATGAAAAAATATCTGGTAGTAAATCTAGCCCAGATCTCCGCTAAGAGCGTGGTGATGGATATCGTAGTAGATGATATCTCGGCCCGATTCGGAATGTTGTTGTCTAGATCTTGGGGTTTAGAGATTGGCGATTCGATTAAATTTGACCTCACATATGCGACTATTCGTTTGGTGCAGAGGAAATGAGGCTATATCGCGAATCCAGGTTCGTGAAGATGGTCACCAAAGCTGATGGGTCGACGAACTCCCCGATATATGGTAAGGAGGGTGAATTTGCTTGTCTCATGTTCAAAGAGGATGAAAATTTCCTACAACAAGCTAAAGTCTTCCCTCTAAAACAGAAGGAGCCCATGAATAAAGGTGAGGACAAGATCTGGAATCTGCATTTTGATGGGGCCAATTCGCGAGAAGGGAATGGAGTCAGGGTGCTTTTGATCTCACTCGAAGGATGTTTGGTTCCTCTCCTTCAAATTGGAGTTTGAAGCCATGAACAATGTGGCCGAATATGAAGCCCTACTACTAGGACTACAGATAGGACGGAATATGAATATACAGAATCTGACAGTCTTCGGAGATTCAAAACTAGTGGTAAGGCAAGTCAAAAATCAGTGCCAAACTAAACATCCACGGCTCATAGCTTATAGAAATGAGGTGTGGGACCTAGTGGAAAAAAAAAAAAATCAGCTTTTAATATACAGTTCATGCCGAGGGACAAGAACCCGATGGCCGACTCGCTAGCTATTGTAGCCAGCAATTTCCGCCCGCCACAGAATCCCCTGCTTAGATATGAGGTTGACGTACGATATCGCCCCTCCATTCCATATAATGTAAAGAACTGGCAAGTCTTCGAGGATGAGAACAAGTTAAGCACTTTATGGAAATGGTCGGTGAATTCTCCAGTTTGGTGATCGATTCAGTCGATAAAGGGCCCAGTGATCAGCCACAAACCAAATGGGAAGAGACATTGGCCAGACACCGCATTTTGCAACTAAAGGGAAATGTCATTCCCAGAGGCCTTGTGCCATTGGAGAGGCTATTTGATAAAAATGACATCCCGATCAACCCCATTAAAACGAATCAGGATGAGCTTGTCAATGATATAAATAGTGGGACAGAGGAAGATCCAAAGGTGGTAAAGCTATCCAGGGGGATCCCTGAAGAATACCAGGTTCAATATATCTGATAGTTTCAAGCATACAAAGATGTCTTCGCCTGGTCATACTAGGATTTGAAGACTTTTGACATTGATGTCATACAGCAAAAAATACCACTCAAGAGGGATTCCAAGCCTCATAAGCAGAAGTTGAGGCAGATCAATCCTCTGCTCCTCCCAGCAATTGAAAAAGAGATAAAGAAGATACTGTAGGAAAAAATCATTGTTCCTCCGAGATATTCTGAGTGGGTGGCCAACCTAGTCCCGATGAGGAAGAAAAATGGAGAAATTAGATTATGTGTGGACTTCTGAAATCTCAACAGGGCCTCGCTCAAAGACAATTATCCTCTCCCAAAGATGGACCATATTTTGCAAAAGGTGGTGGGATCCTCCCGAATGCCTATGATGGACGGGTTCTCGGGATATAACTAGGTGGCAGTACTCCCTGAAGATCAGAAGAAAACAACATTCACCACACCATGGGGAACCTTCATGTATGCCCAGATTCCTTTCGTTCTAATCAACGTTGGTGCCACTTTCCAATGTGCAATGGATATTGCCTTCGTAGGAGAGAAAGATTAGTTCGTAGTGATCTATCTGGACGATATCACTGTTTTCTCTAATGTTGAGCACATTAAACAGCTTCGGCAGACTTTCGAAAAGTGTCGCAGGTACGATCTATCTTTGAACCCCCAAAATTCCATGTTCGCCGTGGAAGAAGGAAAGCTACTAGGGCACATAATAACTAGGAGGGAGTGAAGATCGACCCGAAAAGCGTAGAGGTGATAAATGGCATTTCCCTCCCATGGAATAAAAAATAAATATATATTTTCATGGGGAGAATAAAATTCCTAAGAAGGTTCATTCCCAATTATGTTGAGATCATCTGCCACATTACTGAAATGCTCAAGAAAAATAACGAAGTGAAATGGGCTCCCCAATCAAGGGCCTATTTTGACAGAATCAAACAGGATTTCGCCGAAGCTCCAGTGCTGGCAGGTCCCGATTATAGCAAGCCTTTCATGATTTTTTCTTTCACCTCCCCTCACATAGTAGTTGCAGTACTTCTATAGAAGAATGAAGACGGGCACGAACAACCTATTTCATTTTTCAGCCAGGTCCTGTGAGATGTCGAATTAGAGTATAATATCCTATAAAAGCAGGCATATGCTCTGGTCAAATCGCTAAAGGCATTCTGTATATATGTGTTATAGTCGGCCATAACTGCCTACGTTCCCATGACAGCAGTGAAGGACATTTTAATACAAGGAGACAGTGAAGGGAAGAGGGGCAAGTGGATTTACAAGATCGAGGAGTATGAACTGGAGATCGAGCCCACTAAACTGATTAAAGGACAGGGACTGGCGAAAATCCTATCAGAATCCAATTGTCAGCCTTTGGGGATAAATCTATATATGGAAGGTGGAGAGGTACCTAAAGGTGTAGAAGTACAACCTGGGATAGAATCCTCAGCGCAAATAACATATGTAAAGTACCTTCTGTTTTCATGGTATAAGGACGTGGTGGAATACCTTCTGACCCTAAGGTGTCCTCCCAGTTACGACAAGGAAAAGTATCGCACCTTGAGATTAAGGTTGCATTTTGTTATTATGTTTAACAGAGTAGGAGGTGGACGAGGTGATGACCGAGTTTCACGAAGGTGTATGTGGCTGGCATTACAATTGGCAGTCAACTTCCCACAAGATCCTGAGAGCAGGTTTTTTCTGGCCTCGGTTGTTTGGAGATGTACACGCTCGCGTCCAGGCATGTGATAAATGTCAGAATTTCACAAAGAAAAAAGGTTTGTGCCACTCCCATTAATCCCCATACATTTTGAGGAGTTGTTCAGACAATGGGGCATCGATTTGATTGGAGAGATCCACCCGGCCTCTAGTAACCAACACCGTTGGATTCTCACCGCCACCGATTAATTCGCCAAGTAGGTCAAAGTTGTGCCTACAATAAATGCCACAGATGGGGTGGTGATCAAATTTATGGAGGAAAACATAATAGCTAGGTTTGGGTGCCCAGCTAAAATCATCATTGATAACGCTCAGGTCTTCAAGTCAACCAATTTTGTAAACTTTTGCCAACATTACAATATTACTCTGGGACACTACACTGTTTATTATCCACAGGAGAATGGGTTGGCAGAGTCATCCAACAAGACTTTGGTAAAGATTCTTAAAAATACCATAAATGAGAATCAAAAGAATTGGGATTCCCAGCTCAAATTTGCACTTTGGGAAAAATGCACCACCAGCAAAAGATCCACCAGAAAGTCACTGTATGAACTGGTGTATGGCAAGGCGGTGGTTTTCCCCATTCAACTTGCTCTACCTGTGGCCATATTTTTGCAAGACAGTGAAGAGGAACCAAATGACCTCATCAGGAGGCTAAATGAGTTGGTAGAACTAGATGAGACACGAGCACAGGTAAACATCAAGTTGGCTGACTACCAGGAAAAGATAAAATGCCTATTCGACCAACGAGAGAAAGATAAGGAGATATAAGCAGGGGACCTGGTGCTACAATGGGACGTCAGGCGGTCGTACAAACATAAACATGGGAAGTTCGATCCACTTTGGTTCGGGACTTTCAGGGTGGCAGAAATCAAGGGAAATAATACCTCTACATTGGAAGATTTGGAAGGGGATCTAATTGAAATGCCTATGAATGGGAAATTTCTCAAGCCCTATTTTCAGCACTGACATTGGCCGCAAGGGCCCATTGTATATATCTTTCAAACTATACATATATCATCTTTTATTTTCACATGCATTTCCATTTTGTTCTTTTTCAGAATTATCTAAAGCTTTCGATAATTGTCCTGGGTATGTTAATGAGAACACAAGCGAGCGGTCTGCGAAGTTCTCGACACACTCGAGAACGAGCATGTTGTCCCCAAGTGGAGCCAATGTTGGCTTGTGACCCCATAATTAAAAAACATTGTGCGAAGAAGTAGTATGTTCAAGGGATAGGGAGCGGCAAAGTTGGAGGATAAAGGCAAGCGCCGTGATCTTGTTAGCGGTTGAGAATGAGAAGGCACTGCCGTGATCGCTCCTCTCCCAGAGCCACCACGTTCCCACAGTAGCAGCAGAGCCACCCACCAAAACGGGCAGCCTATAGTCATTTCCAATGACATCCAAGAGAGCGGGGATGACCGAAATCAACCCGCTGAAGGAGATAATGTCAGCTCTCCTCGCAGCCAATCAGAACAATTCCGGGGGAGAAATAAAGGAAATAGAGGCCACCGTTCAACCCAACGAAAATTGGAGGGGCCCACCAGCACATAGCTGGTGCAGGTACGTTTCAAGCTAAGGTAAGTCCAATCGGGGTATGAAGGTCGGTACCATTGTGTCTGGCACGTGGCCTCCACCTACCCAGCCGCTATCGGCCAACCACTGTGTGCCACGTGCCACTTTGCTAGCGTCCTCATGATGTCAACCCTACATGTGTCTCCTTGCCTCGTTACCCAGTAAAAAACACTGTTTCAGCAGCAATTTTTACTCTCATTTGTTTGGAATTTGTTGGTCACTTACAAATGTTTCACTCTGTCAGACGGGTAAAAAACTCAAGTATTGGCTACCTTTCACCCTCGCGTCGCTTTCCCTGCTACTTCAGGGATTTGGTCGTGTCCCTTTCATTATTTCCATTTTACCATTTGTTTAAATTATTATGGAAAAAATGAAACGCTCCGCCCCTGAAACCCCTCAAGCTCACGAGGTCAGGATTGCTCCTAGCCCCGAACCACTCACAGATGCCCACTCTCAGCTCTGCAACCCGGTTTACCCTTTCAATGTGGCCCGTACTAGGGCCGAGCTATTCTATTTCCAGCGACGGGGGGAAGATGTGTTGAGAGTCATTGATTCAGGGCTTTATTACTAAATTGCCCTGACAACCCATCCGTTCCTACAGTTTATCGCCTAGCTTGGTGATGCATACATCAAGCATAAGGACATCTTCCTCTCTACTTGGGGGGTCATGATTCCTGAGATTACTCCCCAACTCATGAGAAAAGCCCTATGCTATCCTCCCGCCCAAGACTGCATCAAGTTCACCGAAGTCAATCTCTCCTGCCACTTCTCGAACCAACCCTTGGAAAGGTAGAATGGTTTTCTCGATCTCATCTCTTAATCACGCCTATCCGCTCTCCCTCACGCAGAGTCTATTCCGCTGTCACTATTCTGTAATAATATACAACCTATTTTAGCAGTCATCTCAGGAATGTTAGGGTTAGAAAATGCCGAAAGGGTGACTAAGGTGGGTTTAGGGTTTCTATGGCTCATGATGCAGGCTGAGATTCTTTTGGATATCCCCACTTTCCTGGCCTCGGCTATCAAAGCCCAGTTCCAAGATATTTCATCCTTTTTCTCTTTCAAATACTGCTCCCTAGTTTTATACTTATTGTTGTTTGAGCATGCGGAGAAGTTCGAGGGTTTAGGCCTGAACAACTTCTCCAAGAGAAACGTTGAACCCAAATCTATTTTCGAATGGAGTACTCCAGTAGTTCACTAGCATTCAGAGGGAAAGGGGTATGTGAAATTTGTCACGGATTTCATGTACAGAGCCTATGTTATCATACATGACAGCTCCCCGCCCAGAATTTTTCCTGAGCAAAAGGAATGGCTCCAGTTCAATGAAACAAATTGTACTGGTGATTGGTACCTGTTTGAAGATCACACCAAGATCAGGGTCTATGGTGTCGAAATGCCTCCTTATCACTTCCCATTGTTCTCGTCCATGAGGATTTTCGCCCTCGAGTTCATCCGTCAAGTCCTAAATTCCGGCCAAGCCCACTTCGTGCCTGCGAGAAAGGGGTATATGTTCAGGCTCCCAAATATTGTAGGCCCTTGCACCATCAATTTAAGGCACACCCTCTCCTCTGTGGAAAGGATGCTACAAGAGATGAATTTCCCGTGGGGAGATGCTTGGCACTATGGTCCTAAGGGGTTTATCACACACAGGAAGAAGAAGATTAAATCCATAGCATATGAGCATGAACCTAGGTCTGTTATTGAATGGAAAGCTAACTGTCATTCATGGCCTTTGGATACAGAGATGGAGGTTGAATCCTTAGTTGTTGAAGGAAAGGGAGACAATGTACTCGGTGAGGCAAAAGTGTTGGAACAGGAAAATCCCCAGGTTAACCAAGGGTTCACGGAGGAGGAAGAGGAAGGGCACCCCAGTAAAAATTAGAGGACTGAAGGCCCTGAGGACCTAGACACTGAAATTCCTGACGAAGAAGTCTCACTGCTCAGGGGTTAAGGCAAAGAAAAACTAGGCTTCCAACTCTCCTATGATTCCGCCTCTTCTTCGGCACCTCTAGAGCTTTCACAGGCTGTCATGTTTGGCAAAGATGATGCAAGGGAACATATCGAGGCCAGGAACAAATCCGCATGAGAGAAACTGATAGTTGAACTGTCTCAGTTCGTAGACAAGCATCATACCAGGCTCACCTCAGCCCTGGATATGGATAAAGATCAACTCATATTGGCTATCTAGCATTCAGCCTCTCATCCCTTAACCCCGGGATCCCAGTACAAAGCCCTGGAAATAATTTTGAATTTGGCTTCTATCCCCCTGCTTGATAAGTTAAATTTGCACCAGTGCATCGGGGACATGCTACGAACTGAAGTAGTAAAACATACCATCACCCTAGAGAGGGCCGAAAGGAGACTGACTCAGATGAAGGTCACCCAGCAAAGGGAAATAGCAAGTGCCAAAGCTATTGCTGCTCAGCTGGAGGACTGCAAAAAGTTGATAAGAGGGAAGGGAGTTGATGCCAATTGAGCGCTATAGACTCTTCTCAGCAAAACAGAGTTAGAGGTATAGGATTTGAGACGAAAATTTAATATCCCTCATTCTGAACATATTCAAACCAAGGAACTTGCCATGGTGGAAAAGGGAAAAGTTGTCCCCATTGATTCCCTCGCACAGAGGGATGAGGAGATTGCAAGATTAATGGAGAAGTTGTTAGAGCTACAAATTGAGCGGGGTAATCATGTGTGTGTAGTTCCTATACCAGAGGACCCGCAAAGTGCTCCAGAATAGTTAACCAAAGCTCTGGTAGACTTGAGGATGTCAGAAGATGAAACATGCAACACTCGATGCCTCCTGGACGAGGCCAATGCGGCATACTCAGAGAACCAAAAGATGGTCTCGTCCCTACAGAAAGAGGTAGAGAACCTTCGCAAGGAAGCCCAGGGACACGAGAAGACTATCAAGGACTTGAAAGCTCATATCAAAGGGAATATGTCACTAGTAGAGGCTAGGAAAATAGTCTGGATAGAGATCATAACAGAGGTAAAAGGGCATTGGGAACTGATCGTATTGGCTACGACAAGAAGAATGCCATTCGAGAATATAAGTTACAACTGGAGGCCAGTCGTAGGGAAGGAGAAGAGAAGGAAGCAACAACAAGGAGATATGTCAGGTATATTAACAAACTCACATCTGAAGAGTTGAGCAACCAGGGAGTGGTCAACTGTTTCAGGACCATCATGGAGGCTATTAAGATGATCGAGAAAGAGGAGGCATGTATAAAATCATTGGGATATTTAGCACTCATGACAAAGGGAGTGGAGAAATTCGATCAGGAATGGCATAAGTTAGTAGAAGATGGCCTTCCACCATGCTAGGATCAACAGTCAGGGGCATTGCTTCCCCTAACCACTTATGATCAGAAAATGTCTGAGATCAAGTGCAGGGCAGATATAACATTAGAGAAGACCTCCCGCTTGAAGGCTGATACCCTGGTAGCGGCATTACGCAAGGAATTATTTCTCCTTTCCCAGGTCAAGAGATTCCTCGCAGCCCGCCTTGACTATTCTGAGCTCACTCAGCTCTAATCTATGTTTGATTCCTTAAATACATCTCCCCTACCGGCAACGGTCACCTGTCAAAGGTGCTATGAATATGCAAATCCTCCAGCTCCCTCCACTTCGCAGCAACTGCCACCTCAGCTGCCTCGCCAGCTTGGCTCCTCCACTTCTTCAGTCAAATCACACCACTCAGGGGGCTCTGGTACCCCTCATCGTAACCACTAAAGGACATCATGATCAGGCCCATGCATCCTTCTTTATTATTTTTGTTTCAATTTCAGTGTAATGTAAAATCGGGTGAAATCTCGATTTCACCTAAAGTATTGTATGCATGTTATATTTTTGTTATGTTTTTGTTGTAGTCAGTGTCAGAATAATACTACCCCTGATACAATGCAGTTATATTGCATCATTTTTTATTTAGATATGAAAATGTAAAATCGAGAAGGAATAATTTGTTTGAGAAAATATCTGGCCGAGATGCCCATGTAAAAGCTATAAAAGGCAAACTCAGAGATGAAGAAATGGTTCTGATTTCTCTGGAAGTTCTGAGTGCATAGTTTGTGTAACACATTATGTAATATTTGGGATTAGCTCTAAATGCATATCTAGAAGAGTTGTTTTGAGAAGATAATATAATGACGACTTATTGCAAAATGGATTCCTACTAGGCTTTTGAACAGTATGTATGCTTCTTCTGAATGTTGGTTTAATATACTATTCAGTCTCGCCATACTTTATTTCAAGTTATCATGTGTTCGGAATGCGGGTTTCTAATGGATAATTAATGAATTTATCTGGTATTATACTCATATAATGGTTTATCGGCTACCTTAATTAGGCTCGGTGCATGATTTCTATTTCATAATTCTCATTCTGATCATTTTCCTCTTAAGTCTATGGAGGGTGCATTCTTATACCCCTGTAAGCCTGCCCACTCCAACTTACCATCCTTCTTCCTGGATTCCATCAAAATTATCTTTAAAATATGTTCATTGGTTCCACATCCAGCCCTATTGCAGCGAATTGAGCCCCATTACAGCCACAGGCCCATTCTGAGTTATCCTTTCTTCTCACAATCAAAGTTAGCAGATATTACTCTGCTCCCATTGTTAGCTAGAACCATTTATCTAATAATGTCACCAAGTTGATATCTGGGAGGTCCTCCTCAAAGAACATTGAAAAAACCTATATGACCTCCTGCTTTAAGATGTCCTAGGCACTGGTCTCGTGCTACTCAAGATTGTCTCTAGGAGTGACAACAGTGATCATGGATCAATTTCAACTACAGATTACTAGACCTTAGCATGATTTATATACTTTTGATTCAAAGAAAGTACTTTGGCTTGGTCTAATAAAAGATCTAATTGTCACCTTAGCACAAATTCTAGTTAAAAGTGTAGTCTTCAACATTGTAGTCACATACATTCCTCCTAAATTTGGAATCCTATTTTCAATATCATGTTGTGCTAAATTAGGAGGAAGTTTGCAGATGGATATGTCCTATGCTACTATTCCTATGTATGGAGGAGAACATCGTAGGTTATACATAGAGGTAAGATTCATAAATACTATTTGTAGGGTTGATCATGTTAGGAATCATCCTATCTGTGTTGTTGATCAAGAGTTTGGATGTTTTACATTATCATCTAATGATTTTCAAAATCCTCAGCTTCACATTGAACAGATTGTGGATAAACCAAGAACTGAAAAAAAAAAAAATTATATTTGGAAATTGTATTTTGATGGAGCATTCTCAAAGGATGGAGTTGGAGCTAGTATTGTTCTTATTTCCCAGGACAAAGAAAACATTACCCAATCTTATAAGTGTGAAAGTTTCAAAACAGAAACCCTACTGCAATGTCTTGATCTACTTCGCCTACTTGTTTGATTAATTTAATAAGTTATTAATCTGAATTATTCAGAAAAACATCAAATAAAATACAAACTGAAACCTGCACATCTAGAGATCATTTACTGAACAACACGCACATGTAACCAAATTACACATAGAATTTTCAGACAAATGTCCATGCAAAAACCCAATGCGGGTAAACCGATGCAGAAGCTCTAAAGGGTTTTATTATTATGTAGAATCTAAATACAACATTTTGGGCACCATAAATGGTTTTCGCTACAAAGAGATTACACACCAGTTGTACCTTTCATTCGAAGACAAAAAATATGGCTGATCCAACCCTCTCCGGGTAATTACGAATTCGAGCCCTTTCTAGCCCACTAGAACCCTCAGCGCTGCCTCTGCAGCCTCTGCGTCAGCCCCTACAAGCAAGCGTACCCACTGTGTCACCTTGAATGGTGTTGTGTTGCCTGTATGCTGCATTGGTTGGGCCTACATCACCCTGGCAGGGTCTCTGTTGTCCCTGTGCTTCCCTAGTTGGGCCTGCGTCACCATGACTAGGCTTACGCGGCCTCTGTGCAGTCTTCTGCATGGTCCTGGTTGGACTGCGTCCCTATGGATGGCCTCTGTGCTGCTTGGTACAACTGCCTCTCTATTTTTTTATTCTCGGCCTCAGATCAAATCATCCCTTGCAGATATTTTCCCCTCACTGCACCGCAAACTCACTTCAAATTCCTCAACAAACCCCGCCCTAGAACTTCACTTAGCTTCAGTGCTCTGCCATGTGTGTGTGTTATCTAACTGACTCCAAGCCCTTCTCTTATACTTTTCTCGATGGAAAACCAACAGTCGTGATCTAATCTCTTATCAACGGCTGAGGTTAAAAGAAATCTTGATCCACGTCACTTAGAACATTTCATCACATGTGTAAATTAATTCACTTTAATTTTTTTATTTCCCTAAGTTAGACTTAGGGTCCCCATTAAAAAATTTAATTATTTGAATAACTATTAGACCGGATGAAATTTCTCCAAACGCTTTCTGGGTCTTGAAGATCTCGTGTGTGTTAGCCCCTCCACAAATTTTTGGAGCTAGAGCACACTCGATGCTACCCCAAAATATCAACACTCCCTCTTAGCGAGGAGTGTGCTCTAGCAATACTTCCACACTGAAGCATCACTAGATCTCGACATCGGTCTCTGCGCTGATGATGCTTGGCTTGCCGCCCTCCATCCACTACGTTGCTACTCTATGCACTGCTTCCCATGTCACTGCCACTGACACTACTACATCTGTACTGCAGCTCCCTCTCAAATTGTTGCATCATGTTTCCCATAGCACTGCCACTCACACTGCTACATCTATACTGCAGCTCCATCTCAAATTGTTGCATCGTGTTTCCCATAGCACTGCCACTAGTAACTACTGCACTGCAACTCTGTTGTTGAGAAGTAAGCAACTGAAGGACCATCACCCAAACATTGACAAACAAGTCAGTTGGGTTGCAACTCATCACTGAAGCTCCCTCTGTTGTTGCGTTGCATTGTCTCTCTGAAGCTTTGTGTTGTCTGTTTCACTGCATTGCGTAAGAACTGCCTCTGCACTACTGAAATCCCATCAGCTTCTGCGCTTCCACGTTGTTGTTGCCTCTCCTCTGCACTGCTCCATATTCCAGTGTCCCAGCTTCGCCTCTGCTTCATTATGATCTTCCGTACCCACTACTCCATTCATCATGCTACTCTCTTAAGGCTCCCATAGCACATATGTGATCCAAGAGTTTGGGCACCTCAATGATCCTACTAGCCATCTGTAGTTGCTCTACATATCAATATCTCCCCACTTCCTTTCGTTTATGATCACTCGTGGCTACGTCATCATCACTACCATCATCCCCTTTTGTTGTTGCTACCTTGGAATCATAAGATTCCTTGTCCTTCCTCTTAGGACAATAGTTGGCGAAGTGTCCAAGTTCGTCGCATTTAAAGCATTAGACCTTTGATAGGTCCTTCTTATTCTTCCCTTGCTGCCTCTATCCCTTAGATGCAAGGGTTGCATCCTCCTCCTCCTCTTTCTTTACTTTGACTCCACCGTCGTTGCTCTGCTTCTTGGTTATTCTCCTTATTTCCTCCTGACCAAGGATTTCCCACATGTCCGCCCAGGATGGTAATGCTACTCTACCCAATATGCTTTGGACAAACGTTTCCCATTCATCGGTGACTGCATTCAAGGCAATCCTCACCAAGAGCCCTTCATCCGGAGTTGTCCTTATGGCAATCTGCTAGTCCAAGATAGTCTGAAGTCTAAAGAGGAAGGGATCGATTTCCTCACCCTTCTGCATCTGGAACAACCGCATATGATTCTCTAGAAGCATCTTCCTTTGGATGGAGCTTCCCTGATACATCGTGTTCAATGTTGTCCACATCTCATTTTTTGTTTTCTTTCCAGCAATATGTGGGACCACGTGATCCTTTACTCCATCCATAATCAAGCGCTTTGCACGTGCTTGATTCTCATTGAATTTCTTCAGGGGATCTGCATCGGTAAGCACAGCTAGGAAATTTTCTACATAGTCCTTGATGTTGTACTCATCATAGACTGTCAGGATTTTGGCCCTCTAGATAACAAAGTTGGACACACCGTCCAACCTATCCTGATATCTCAGTTCATGAGAAACCATCTTTGCTCAAACTGTCGAATCACAAGCTCTTTTCCCTTCCGTTGCTGCTACACTCAACAATGAAATGGATTTGGGGCTTCTTGGCGAAAGAACCCCTCTAGAGAATGTGCTCCCTCTAACCAATGATTTCCCTCTCAAAAATCCTTCACCAAATATGACAAATCAATCCTCTATGATCACTCCTCTTGATCACACTCAGATTCCTTAGCTAGAGAATCTGTTGAGCGACTGCTCCCATCCCACTTTTGTCACCTTTTCTAGGCACTATTATGCACCGATAGAAACTGTACCACACCAACAACTTCTGAAGATCAAAAGCTTCACTTCCAGATTTTGGCAAATTGCATAGCAATTCTCCACACGAACTGTGTCACCCTACTGGTGTTGCGTCAACCTCTACGTGAGCATCTTGGCTCAGTGCGGCATCTGCGCAGTGAAGGCTTCCCCTACGTCACTCTGGAAGGCTCTGTGTTGCCTCTGCGTCACTCAGACGGCTATGTGTCAGCCTCTGCGTGGCTTCTACGTCGGCCTGGTTGGGTTGCGTCCCTCCTGGTGCTGCGCTGCCTTCTTCTGGATCCCTACTTCTTTAGTTTCTCTTCTTGCCACAATTATCTTCAGCTGCTCTCTTGGTGGATCAGCTTGATCTGTAACGCTTTGATACCATGTGAAAGTTTCAAAACAGAAACCCTACTGCAATGTCTTGATCTACTTCACCTACTTGTTTGATTAATTTAACAAGTTATTAATATGAATTATTCAAAAAAACATTAAAGCAAATATAAACTACAGCCTACACATCTAAAAATCATTTACTGAAGAGTACGCACATGTAACAAAATTACACACAAATTTTTTGGACAAACATCCCCGGAAAAACCCAATGCGGGAAAATCGATGCAGCAGCTCTAGAGGGTTTTATTATTATGCAGAATTTGAATACAACATTCTAGGCACTAGAAATGGTTTTCCCTACAGAGAGATTACACGGTAGTTTTATATTTCACTCGAAGACATAAATTATGGCTGATCCAACCCTCTTCGAATAATTATGAATTCGAGCCCTTTCTAGCCCACTAGAACCCTCAACACTTCCTCTGCAACCTATGTGTCAACCCCTATTGGCCAGCATACCCATTGTGTCACCCTAACTGGTGTTGCGTTGCCGCCATGCTGCCCTGGTTGGGCCTGCGTCACCCTAGCTGGGTCTCTGACGCCACTGAGTTTCCCTGGCCGGGCCTGCGTCACCCTGACTAGGCTTACGCAGTCTTCTGTGTGGTCCTGGCTGGACTGCGTTCCTCTGGCTGGCCTTTGCGCTGCCCGGTACAATTTCCTCTCTACTACTATATTCTCGACCTCAGATCAGATCATCCCTTGTCGAGCACTGCCCCTCACTGCACTGTAAACTCACTTCGAATTCCTCAGTAAACCTTGCCACAAAAATTCGACTTTAGTGCTCTGCAATGTGTGTGTTTTCTCCAACTGACCCTAAGCCCTTGTCTTATACTTTTCTCATTGGGAAACCAACGGTCATGATTAAATCTCTTATCAATTGAGATTAAAACAAAGATTGATCCATGTCACTTAGAACATTTCATCACATGTGTAAATTAATTCACTTTAATTTTTTAATTTCCCTAAGTTAGACTTAGGGTCCCCATTAAAAAATGTAATTATTTGAGTAACTATTACACCGGATGAAATTTCTTCAAACGCTTTATGGGTCTTGGAGATCGCGTGTGTCTTAGTCCCTCCACAAAGTTTCGGAGCTAGAGCACACCCGATCCTACCCCAAAATCTCAACAACAAGTTAGAGTTTGGTGTTACAAACAATGTAGTTGAATATGAAGCTTTCCTTTTAGGATTGGAATTAACTAAAGGTATAAAGGTCCATAAAATAGTTGTCTTCAGTGATTTAGAACTCATTTTTAAAAATGTAAGAAATCTAGGTCAAACAAAACATCCTAGACTTAGATCTTATAGAAATGAGGTATGGGATAGAGTGGATAATTTCTTTCAAGCCTTTAACATCACAACTATTCCAAGAAATGAAAATATTCATGTAGACTCTTAGCTTTACAAATTGATGATGAACATCTTAGTGATAAAAAGTTGGATAATCAAAAGGAAATTTCATCATTAAACCCAAAAATAGTTGATCATAATATCATTCAGTTATCCAACAATTTAATTCCAAAAGGCCTAGTTCCTCTTGAAAAATTTGTTGATCATAATGATGTTCCTAAAACTTCATTAGAAAATTCACCTAAAGAAGATATTGAAGAGTGTGATATTGGTGCTCATGGTGAGACAATAAACATTAAAATCTTTGAATCATTACCAAAGGAAACAAAAGATAAATATCCAAGTCTCCTTAGGAATTAAAGCGATATTTTTGCTTGGTCCTATGATGAGCTTAAAACTTATGATACCACTCTCATTGAGCACAAAATTCCTATTAAACCAGAAGCCAAACCTTTTAAACAAAAACTAAGAAGGATAAATCCAATTTTACTTCCAACAATTGAAAAAGAACTTAAAAAATTATTGGATGCTAAAATCATAGTTCCCTTAATATATTATGATTGGATAGCCAATTTGGTCCTGGTTAGGAAGAAAAATGGTTAGATTAGATTGTGTGTAGTTTCATAAATTGAAATAAATCATCTTTGAAGGACAATTATCCATTACCCAAAATGGATCAATTACTTCAACAAGTTTCAGGTTCTAACAAAATTTCTATGTTAGATGGTTTTTTCAGATACAATCAGATTATGGTGAGTACAGAGGATAGAGAAAAAACAACATTCAAAACTCCTTGGGGTACATTCATGTATGCAAGGATGCCTTTTGGTCTAACCCATGTTGGAGCTACTTTCCACAGAGTTATGGATCTAACATTCATTGGTAAGATTAATAAATTTGTTGTCATTTATGTGGATGATCTAACTGTATTTTCTAATTCTGATCAAGGACATTTAAAGCACTTGAGAAATTTTTTTGATATGTGCAAAAAAAAATGGAATCTCACTTAATCCAAAGAAGTCCCTCTTTGCCATCAAATAAGGGAATCTACTTGGCCACATTATTTCAAATAAAGGAGTGGCTATTGATCCAAAGAGAGTGTTAGCCATTCAAGCAATCACTCTGCCAAGGAATAAAAAGGAAGTTCAAGTTTTCCTCAGAAAAATCATCTTTTTCAGAAGGTTTATACTCAACTCTGCTAAAATAGTTAAGGACATTACTACCATGTTAAGAAAAACCATGAAATCAAATGGACAATTCAATCACAATTTGTTTTATCCCGGATTAAGAAAGCTATTTCTAAAGCCCCAGTATTGGCCAGTCTAGACTATTAAAAACCTTTCAACATTTTGTCTTTTGCCTATGAAACCACTTTAGTTGTCCTTTTGCAGAAAAATGAAAATGGAGATGACCAGCCCATTGCCTTCTTTTGTAAAGTCATGAGAGATGCTGAGTTGAGATATGGCATTATAGAAAAACAAGCCTATGCCTTTGTCCAAGCCTTGAAAGCCTTTAGATTCTATGTCCTCCATTCATCCATTATTACCTATGTTCCAAATAATGTTGTTAAAACCGTGTTATCACAACTTGATACAGATGGTAGAAGAGGAAGATGGATCACTAAGATATTAGAATTTGATCTTAGTATCAAATCTACAAAATTGATAAAAGGCCAGGGTTTAGCCAAATTTCTAGCTGAACCCAATTTTAAAATCTTAGGGATAAATTATGTAATGCAAATTTCAGTAGAGAAGAATCCACAAGAACCTTCTCAAACTTCAGTATAGAAGAATCCACAAGAACCTTCTCAAACTTCAGTAGATGGAAATCCACAAGAACCTTCTCAAACTTCAATAGATGAGAATCCACAAGAACCTTCACCATCAACTAAATCAACTCCTCTTCCACTTCATATTGATGAGAAATTTCTGTTATCTGAATGGTACATTGATATTGTAAACTTTCTTCACAATCATGAATTTCCATCAGACTTAGAATCAGTGTAAAACACTCAAGTTAAAAGTTGTGAAATATTGCATCATCAATGCAAATATGTATTGGAAGGGTCTATTAAATATCATCTTGTTATGTTTAACTAAAGAAGAAACAAAAGGATTTATAAATCAATTTCATGCAGGTATATGTGGAGGTCATTATGCTTGGAGGGAAACAACATAAAATATTCTTAGAGCAAGATCTTATTGGCCCAAGTTGTTTGCACAAGATAAAAGGTCAGAAGTTGTATACCTTGCTAGATTTTTGCTGGAAAACAAAGATTGAAATCAATCCCTCTTGTTCCAGTCCTAGTAGAAGCACCTTTCTTACAGTGGGGACTAGATTTTAATGGAGAGATTCACCCAGCATCCAGCAATCAACATAAATGGATTCTCACTGCCACATACTATTTCAAAAAATGGGCAGATGCCATCCAAGTCAAGAATGCTACTGACACTATTGATATTAAATTCATTGAAGAAAATATATGTTGGAAATGTTGTCATTGATGGCAAAGGAATTGGCAAAGAAGGAGCATCTGAAACAGTAACTAGCAAAAGAGAAAAGCAAAGTAGTAGAGAGGAAGTAGAGGCAGCATAGAAGGAACAAAGGCAGCAGAAGACAAATTACAGTTGAATAGGGCCATTTGAAGAAGCATTAGACAAGAAATTTCAGCTGTGTATGTAAAAGGATTTGTTTCAGTATGACATGGATAATGTTGACCTAAATTCTATGAGAAGGAGCTTTGATTTTAGTGAGAAACTGTATGGCTCTTTAGCAGGTGTTGTGGTGTGCAATTACCTATGCACAGATCACATATGTGAGTCGATCAGGGTTTATAAACAGTTCTTTAATAAACCCTGTGGCAAGGGTTCGAAATTGAAGATTCAGTGTATAAATTGAAGGAATTAATGGTTGTAGAGATATGATGGTTTTGAATGTAGCGAAGATTATAATTGTGATGGACCGTAGTACAGTGATTAGCTTGCGGAATCAATAACTTGAATGTGCAGTTAGAAGCAGAACTGTGACAGGGTAGAACCCCGAACATGCAATGGAAGGTTGATATATTATATATCATAGCAGAATTGAAGACATAATGGAATTTTGTTGCGTCGAGGTCGGAAGGCAGCAACTGGTGTAAAGAATGTGTGTTAAAAGAATCAAACGAAATTGTGAACAAAGCGTTAAACTTTGCGATGGAACTGTAATAAAAAGCAAAACATTAAAGCAGAGCTTAATTATAATAATACATTGAAGAGTGTGCGGAACCTTGAAGGCAGAACCTAAGCGTAAAGGAGAAGAGCGGAACCTTGAAGGCGGAACCTTACAAGCAGAGTGAACAGTAAAGGCAGGATTCCGGTTTTCATCGCACCGCTTTCGACGGGCAAGCGGTATTTATGAAATCGGAGCGATTCCATAGAGTGGGCGACACGTGGCCCTAAGCGAATTCGCAAAACCGCTTCCACAGCACGCCATCGCGCATCATCGTCCGTGCATCTTCACCGTGCGATATCCGTTGGATCGTCAAGGCCGGTACGATAGCTTGTCTGTCATTGGATGTGGAAGGTGGTCAGCGTTGGGGCCCATGCGTACATGTGTGTTGATCATTATTAAGGTTTGCGGATTTAACAAAGGTATGTTGTGTTATCGTTAACAAATAAACCAGTGGGCCCGAGTACTGTACACATATGAAGGGAAAGCGCTAAGCACTAAATATCGAGCTGTTATGATGGTTTGAACCATTGCAAAGATTATTCGCACAAGATTTAAATATTAAGGGAGTAGGCCATATAATTACGATTGTGAAGTCAGCGCCCTATGAAAATATGGGGATTATGATTTGGTTGGATGCATAATAGTCTTATTGCTGATACATGTATGATTAGCTTTACAATGGATAACGAAGGGTGTTAATGGTGCAATTGCGCATTGAAGTAAAGCTTAGAGCAACGTAATCATAGTTTGTATTGAACAGTGAGAAAGTTGAAGTTTAAATCTGTTTAACAAAAAATTTGTAGATCTGACCTGACTGAATACGCAGTGGAGGTTGATAACTCAGATTTACAGAATCTGGAATTGAAGATAGAGTGTCTTGGAGATTGCAGAGTTGAAGAAATGTGCAGCAAAAGGATTCAAAAGTGCAGTGAACAAGTGGAATATGCGAAACACAGTGAACAAAGTATGCAGGATAGCTGCATGACTGCTACAGAAAGGACAAAACCAGCTAGCCAAGGGCTGACTGAAGTTTATATACTGTAACTGAAAATGTAAATGTTTTATTTGTTTTATATTGTTTGTGATGCAAAGGCAAGTATCCTAAGGAAAATAAAAATCCCACTGTAACATGGAAATTTATAGAGATTGTTATAATTTTAAATGAGTTGGACAAAGGAATGAGAAGACAGAAGTCAAAGAGTCATGGCTGTTCACTCCAAATTCCTTGTGGAATACAAACAGTCATGTAATGAACTCTATATATAATATCAACTTGATATACATAAGTGAGTGAGAGAAATTAAGCATAGAGAATGAAAAGCATAGAAGATTGAGGCAGAGAAGCTAAGGAAGAGAGGAGCAGAAAGAGATGCTACAGAATAGAGCTAATATCTGAGGTAAATCAACAAACATTTCTTGTGATAAATTGAGGAAGTTGGAGCTTCCCTATCAAGTTGAAGCTTGATAGTTGTCAGTTGTAGCTGACTGAGGTTGGAGCCACCTGTAGGTTGGTGCCTGCAGAAAATTGAAGGGAGTTGGAGCTTCCTTGCAAGTTGTAGCTTGCAGAATTGAGGTTAGAGCCTCCTGTGGGTTGGTGCCTGCAGAAAAACAGTGATGAGAGGGAGTTGGAGCTTGCCTTTGCATCACAAAAATAATAAGATGTGGTTTTCTCCCTTTATGGGTTTCCACTTATATTTGTTGTCTCTATCTGTGTTGCCTGTGTGCTGAGATGATTTATCAAATCTGCTTAATGTTTACTACTCTCATAATAATTTTAATGTCACATTAATTTAATACTTGCTGCAACATATTAAGACTGTTCATATACTAAGGTTGAATACAAAAGTAAGCTATAAATAAGCTGATGAAAATTTAAAAAGCTCATGTATGTATTGAACATACATAATGTCTCTAGGAATAGAAGTTTGGGGTGTTGTGGAATTAGGATATGCCCCAAATGCAACTGACTCAGACAAAGAATCCAAACAATATTTTGTAGCTAACGCAAAAGCCATGAATGCCATCTTGAATGGATTGTGTGAAGCAGAGTTTATCAAAGTAATGCACAAAGACGCTGCCAAAGAGATGTGGGATACTCTGGAGAACATCCATGAAGGAGACAAGAAAGTAAAGACTTCCAAACTTCAAGTCTATAGAGCCCAATTTGAGAACTTAAAAATGAATGATGATGAAGACATTGACAGTTTCTTCCTAAAAGTTCCAGAAATTGTTAACAATATGAAAGCTCTTGGAGAAACCATGCCAGAAAGTATAATTGTGCAAAATATTCTAAGATCTCTTCCATCCAGGTTTAATCCCAACGTGTCTGCAATAGAAGAAACAGCTGATTGGGAGACCTTGACCATGAACCAGCTACTTGGAAATTTAACAGCATACGAGATGAGGCTCCCACAGAAGAATCCAAGTACGAGGGAGGCAGCCTTTAAAACATAAAAGAAGAAAGAAGAAGAGGAAGACATATGCTCTTGCTCAGATGAAGAAGAGGCAAATTTTGTCAAGAAATTGGATAGAGGCTCAGGTAAATACAAAGGTAAACTTCCTTTCAAATGCTTTAACTGTGGAAGAGTGGGACACTATGCTGCTAAGTTTCCTCACAAGAAAGTAAGGAATCAGGCTCAAGAAACAGAGAAAAATGCATCAAAAAACTGGCAGAAAGGAAAGAAGTTTAGCAGAAAATCCTTCTATGCTCAACAAGACAGCAGTGCATCTGAAGACTTAGATGAACATTCAAGTGAAGAAGGAACCTCTGAATTTTTATTGATGGCCATAGAAGATCTTGAAGGTCTCTTGCTAGAAGATGAAGCAGAAGAAGGTGAACTCGACCTTGAGGGGGAGCTAAGAAGTGCTCTGGAAGAGATTGATAGACTCAAGCTGAAATGCAGAAAACAAAAGGACGTTCTCCTCAAGTATGTACGAGAAGAACAGAATTCAGAAGTCCTTACGCAGCTAAAGATAGAGCTTGAAGAAGCCAAGAAGATAGAGGACATGTTACTTAAGCAAATCAAGGAGAAAACTCAAGAACAAGAGAAGTTGGAAGAAGAAGTAGTATGTCTCAGGAAGAAATTAGAAAATGCTCAAAGGAAAGTGGTTATAAATTCTTCTCAAACAACAAGCTCTAGTAAGTTGAATGAAATTCTGGTTGCTCAAAGATCTCCTATGATAAAAAATGGAATAGGCTATGAAGGAGAATCAAGTAAAAGCAAAGAAAAGGAAAACAGAGAGATTATTTTTGTAAAAGCAAAGAAGGATGATGAAGCAGCTCAAATAATTCCTACAAAAGAAGAAACTTGTAAGGAGGGAGACAGAACCCAGAAAAATCCTCTAATAACAAAAAATGAAAGAAATACTCAAACAACAGAAATAGATTCATATACCCCTGAGTATGTCAAATTTGGAAGCCATCAAAGGAGATTCTTCCCTCCTATGAAAAATGCCACCTGTTATGTCTACCACAAACTGGGACACATTGCTGCATACTGTCATGCAAGGAGGAGTGATTCAAACCAGCAAAAGATGCAAACAGTGAAGAGACTGTCTCAAGAAAACAAATGGAGAAGACAACCTTACATCAGTTATGCAAATAATTTCTATGGTTACTGTTTTTATTGTAAGGAATTTGGCCATAAAATTATTGAATGTAGAAAGTATGGACAAAGATTGATGTTCAACACCTCAATGAGGTTTATGAATCAAAGAAATTTTGTTCATACTCACAATTCTGCAAAAATTATGATCAAATGTTGTGTATGCAATCAAGTTGGACATATGCCTTCCAAATGTCCTCTGAAAGGATGTGATTCATCATCTCTCAAAAGATACCAAACAAAAGGATGCCTCCAGTGGATAAAGAAGGTGAATAAATGTGACTTGGCTCTAACTGCTCAAGACCTGAAAAGCCAGTGGTATCTGGACAGTGGCTTCTCAAAACATATGACTGGAGACAGGAGAAAATTTATAACTTTTGATGAAAAGAAAACTGGTAATGTTACTTTTGGCAATGATAAATCAGGAAAAATCAAGGGAAAGGGCTCAGTCAACTTAGATAATGGCAGAGGTAAGGCCCAAGATGTACTATTTGTAGATGGGCTGAAAGCAAATTTGCTGAGTGTCAGTCAAATGTGTGATAAAGGATGTGAATTTCTTTTCAAAGCACAAGACTATGAAGTTAGATCAAGCACCACAGGTAAGACTCTGCTCAAAGGTGTTCGAACAGAGAGCAATGTTTACATCGTGAAAGAGGAAGATGAAGAATGCCATCTTAGTAAACTTGAGGAGTCATGGTTATGGCATAGGAGATTGGGACATCTCAGCTTCGATCATATCATCAGACTGAGCAAGAAGAAAGCGGTCAGAGACATGCCAGAAATAAAAAGGCCTTCTAATACCATATGCAAATCTTGTCAATTGGGTAAACAAACCCGCACATCCTTTAAGGCCAAAGATGATTTATCAACAAGAAGACCACTCCAGCTTGTGCACATGGATTTGTGTGGACTTGCAAGAACTAAAACACCAAGTGGAGAATCCTACTTCATGCTGATAATAGATGATTTCTCCAGAATGACATGGGTTGCATTTCTCAAGAATAAATCAGAAGCTCTGGACAAATTCAAAATATTCAAAGCATTAGCAGAAAATCAGATAGGATGCAAGCTAAAATGCATCAAATCGAACAGAGGAGGTGAATTCACATATTATGACTTTGCAGATCTATGCAATGAATATGACATAAAACAACAATTTACTATTGCAGGGACACCTCAACAGAATGGAGTAGCAGAGAGACAAAACAGATCTGTTCAACAAATTTCCAGAGCCATGATGCAAGAGAGTAATATTCCTCAAACCTTCTGGGCAGAAGCAATACACATAGCGGTGCATATCCTTAATAAAGCTCACTTAAGGCCAAGCAGTGACAAGACTCCCTATGAACTATGGCATGGAAAGCCAGCTTCAATCAAACATTTTAGAATTTTTGGAAGCAAGTGTTATATAAAGAATAATGATGAAAATCTTGGGAAATTTGATGCAAGAGAAGATGAAGGGATTTTTCTAGGATATGCTTCCAAAAGTAAAGGGTACAGGTGCTACAACAAGACTCTTCGAAAAATAGTAGAAAGTATTGATGTGAGATTTGATGAAGAACTTCCAAACAATACACGAGATACAGACTGCTGCAGTCCATCAGACAATCATGAAGAAGAAAACCAAAATGATGATGAAACAAGCAAGACAACAGAAGATGCAGAGCTGAGCTCGAAATCCCCCTCAAGATACACTCAGAAGAATCATCCTGAAGACCAGATCATTGGAGACAAGAGAGCAGGGGTCCAAACAAGAAGGCAGCTCACTGAACAGACAGAAGAGGTATACATAGCCATGTTATCACAAATAGAGCCAAAGAGATTTGAAGAAGCCAACAAGGACAAGTATTGGGTGAATGCTATGAATGAAGAATTAGACCAAATTGAGAAAAACAATACCTGGGAACTAGTTCCTAGACCCACTGGGAAAAATTTCATAGGCTCAAAATGGGTATTCAAAAATAAAATGAATGAGGAAGGACAGGTAATCAGGAATAAAGCCAGACTTGTCTGCAAAGGATATTCACAAATCGAAGGACTTGATTACGATGAAACATTTGCCCTTGTAGCCAGAATGGAAGCCATTAGAATGTTTCTGGCCTTCGCATGCTACCAAGACTTCAAGGTATATCAAATGGATGTAAAATCTTCTTTTCTAAATGGAGATCTAGAAGAAGAAGTCTACATGGAACAACCAGAAGGCTTCTCATTAACATACAAAGAAGACTATGTGTGCAGACTGAAAAAGGCTCTATATGGACTGAAACAGGCTCCTCATGCTTGGTACTCAAGACTGGATAAATATTTGCAAAAACAAGGCTTTAAGAGAGGTGGAGTAGACAACAATCTATATATAAAAGCCCATGAAAATGAACTCCTGATTGTTGTAGTATATGTTGATGACATTATGTTTGGAAGCAATAGAGAAGAACTAGCAAAAGGGTTTGCTGATGAGATGAAAATAGAGTTTGAGATGTCTATGATTGGAGAGCTCAGTTTCTACTTAGGACTTCAAATTCAGCAAAAGAACACAGGTACATTCATCTCACAGAAAAAATACTTAAAAGAAATGTTGAAAAAGTTCAAAATGGAGGACTGCAAACCTGTGTCAACTCCCATGATCATGGGATGCAAGCTGTGTGCTGATGATGGATCTGCTGATATAGATCAAAAACTCTACAGATCCATGATAGGAAGTCTGTTGTATCTGACAGCATCAAGACCAGACATCATGCTAGCAGTAGGACTAGTGGCTAGATATCAAGTAGCACCTAAACAAAATCACCTTCTTGCAGTCAAAAGAATATTTAGATATCTACAAGGAACTACACAGTATGGGCTTTGGTATCCTAAAGGAAAAAGCTTCACTTTGACAGCATACACAGATGCAGATTGGGCCAGCTGTGTAGATGATAGGAAAAGCACAAGTGGAGGTGCTTTCTATCTAGGAGAAAGTCTGGTGGCATGGTTAAGTAAGAAACAAACATCTATCTCTCTGTCTACAGCAGAAGCAGAATATATAGCAGCAGCAGCATGTTGTACACAAGTCATGTGGATGAAGCAAACCGTCCAAGACATGAAGGTAAGCATTGATGAACCTATCTCAATCAAATGTGATAATACAAGTGCTATAAGTATATCTAAAAATCTTGTGCTTCACTCAAAAACTAAACATATCCCAATAAAGTATCATTTTCTCTGAGAACAAGTGGCTCAGAAGATAGTAAAACTGGAGTATGTACCAACAAAAGAACAGACAGCAGATATATTTACCAAACCGCTTGCTATAGAACCATTTGAATATTTGAGAGACAGACTAGGGGTAGTATATGTAGATGCTACTCTCTAATATGAAGAAAAAGCATAGTTTCAGGGGGAGAACGGAAACGAAAATATCATTCCAAGGGGAGATGAGCCAGCAAGGGAAGCATGAAACAGGTCCTCAGCATCAAAACGATTATGGCAAGAATACATCCAACATAAAAGAATCAATAAAAATACTAAAGGGTCAGTGGTGAACCCAATGTGAATCTAGTCCAAAGGTTGGAGCAGCAGCGTACAAAGTCAAAAGATCTCAGAGAGATGAAATGCACTAAATGTTGAAAAATAAAAATAAAAATTCAAACCCCTTATCATTGATGTCAAAGGGGGAGGAAGAGCAAGCAACAGGAGAAAGGACCCTAACAAGCAAACAAAGGAAGTGTATTGCCATCAATGCCAAAGGGGGAGACTGTTGGAAATGTTGTCATTGATGGCAATAGAGGCAGAAAAGGCAGAGACAGACAAAAGCGATGGGAAGAGGATTGGCGGTAGAGTGCAATGACGGTAAAAATAGCGAAGCGAGTAGAAAGGCAAGGCGAGAGGTAGAGCGAGTCGTTGTGCGAAGGCGAGAGCGGCCCAGAGCCGTTATTCCGAGAATCACTACCCCAACTGGTAGATACACTAAACATAAATTCCGGGAACCGTTACCCAAGACGGAGGATATATATATATAAAAATTCGAGAATCGTGAACCAAGAGGCAAAGTATATATATATAAACCTCATTTCGGGAATCGTAACCCAGGCGGGAGGATACATAAACATAATTCCGGGAATCTTAACCCAAGAGGCAATGTATACATATATAAATCTTATTCCGAGAATCATTACCCAGTTGGAGGTTACACTAAAGGCGGAAGCGGAAGCATATATATATGTAGTACTTTATATAAGTGGAGCGCTTTATGATCGAAAGAACCAAAGTACCATAAGGTGGGACCCTTTCCCAATCGCATCGGAGAAAAAATGTGCAGCGGAACATGTAAACAAAGAGTTGCGATTGCGATGAAAGTCTGGACCCGATAGATCAATGAACCATAATTGATATGTGTTTGAATTCCAGCCTAATCGCATCGGAGAATCGAAGCATCGGAGTATAAATATATCGGAACATGCAACTGCAAATTGCGATTTCGATTGAGTTTCAGACCTGATGGGCGTATAAACTGTGACTTGATAAGTTTGAGTTCCGGCCTAATCGCATCGGTAAAATATAGTGAACAGTGGTCAATTGCATCGGACAAAAGCAGAACATCGGAGCAATATATTAAAAGAATGCGATTGCGATGAAAGATCGGACCCGATGGGCTTTATAAACTATGATTCATGTATGTTTGAGTTTCGGTAAATAGTGAATCATCGGAATCGGAGCATTGGAATGTTGATACATTCAAATGGAAATTGCGATTGCGATCAATCGCAATCGGAAGAAGTCGAGGAGAAGTATATCGCATCGGAAAGCGTGGCAAGTGGGCCTGAAAGGGCATTTGTTATGTATTAACATGATTCTTTATTGTTATAGTGGACGTGGCAGTTTGTTTGTTAAAACTTTGTATAAGTATGCCGAGAGTTGAAATTACGTTATATATATATATAAAAGCACAGTTACAAAGGTATGGCATACGGCCGTTACCCTGCGACAGTGAATAAGGAAACAAATAGAGCCGAAAGGGACAAAGACACAGTCAGAGAAAAGACAAATGCGCAGCTAGCCAAGAGGCTGAATGAGTGAGCTGGAGTTTTCATTGTAATTGAATGTAAATTATTTTAAGTTATATTGTTGTGATGCATTGGAAAGTCTCTGAAAGAGAAAAAATTCCCACTGTAGTGTTAAATTGGTACCTACAGTTATATTTTTCTGAGTGAGCCGAAAAGAAATGAGAAGGTAGAAGACTAAGAGGTATGGCTATCCATTTCGAATTCCTTGAGAAATACAAACACTCATCAGGAATTCTCTATAAGTAATATCATCTTGATATGCATAGAGAGGTTAGAGAGAGTAAGAATAGAGAATGAAAAGTATAGAAGATTGAGGCAGAGAAGATAAGGAAGAGAGGAGCAGAAAGAGATGCTACAGAACAGAGCTGATATCTGAGGTAAATCAGCAAACATTTCTTGTGATAAATTGAGGAAGTTGGAGCTTCCCTATCAAGTTGAAGCTTGATAGTTGTCAGTTGTAGCTGACTGAGGTTGGAGCCTCCTGTAGGTTGGTGCCTGCAGAAAATTGAAGGGAGTTGGAGCTTCCTTGCAAGTTGTAGCTTGCAGAATTGAGGTTGGAGCCTCCTGTGGGTTGGTGCTTGCAGAAAAACAGTGGTGAGAGGGAGTTGGAGCTTGCCTTTATATCATAACAATAATAAGATGTGGTTCTCTCCCTTTATGGGTTTCCACTTATATCTGCTGTCTCTATCTGTGTTGCCTGTGTGCTGAGATGATTTATCAAATCTGCTTAATGTTTACTGCTCTCATAATAAGTTTAATGTCACATTAATTTAATACTTGCTGCAACATATTAAGACTGTTCATATAATAAGGTTGAATACAAAAGTAAGTTGTAAATAAGCTGATGAAAATTTAAAAATCTCATGTATGTATTGAACTGATTCACCCCCCCCCCCCCCCTCTCAGTTCAACTAAGAATTCAACATGTTCCATATTTCATTTTCACAAATAACACAGGTACTCCCCAAGGAGACACAATTGGCCTTATGTATTGTTTGTCCAATAATTCCTGCAATTGAATCTTCAACTCCATTAGTTCAGGAACACTCATTCCATATGGGGCCTTAGAAACTGGAACAAAACTAGATATAAGATCAATGGTAAATTTAATATCCCTCCTTGGAGGGAGTCTTGGTATTTCTTCTAGAAATACATCCTTGAATTGTTATAATACATAATACTCCTATAATTATGGATGTTGTTTATTTTAAAACAAAATTTCTACTTGAACGGTGAATAATTGATATCCTTTCCTCATATATTTCTTCATTTGTAGAGAATAAATTTCCCTTCAGATCTCTTGAACCATGCAACCTTTTCCTTCATCATCAACATAAGTAAATTTATTTTGCAAGAAGTTTAATATTATCACTTTATGTGCTTCTAACCAGTCCATTCCTGTGAGTATATCATAGATCCCAACGGTAAAATATTTAGATTGAGGATATTTTGCATTCCATTTAGATTTATTATGCAGTTCTTACTGATTTCAGTCACTTTTACCTTATTCAAATACTTCTATTCAAATTCTATCTTGAACAATTTCCAAGTTAAATTCTTCTTCTGGTTTTTTTAACAACCTTATTTCCCTCCCACCATAAAGTTTCCTTACCAGTTAACTAGTAAGTTGCCAATACTGCCTTAAAATTACTTGGATAATTGTACACTTCAAAGTATTTTCACATATTGAGGATCCATGCCTCTGCCCCTTCTTCAAATTCACCATCGAAATTTGGAGGTCTAATTTTCTTAAACTCTCCCTATAACTGAGAGGATGATCTCCTTTTTTTGGGTAAGTAAGTGTTTCTACTTGATCTTTTTCCTTCTTGGTCACTATAATCATTAGTTTGATTTTCACTAGAAGTTATTAAGTTGCTTCTTCATTTGGTGCTAACAAATTTACTTCTATACCTTTTCCTCTGAGGCTTTTTGTTGACTGTCTCATCCTCCAATTTCTTTAACAGGTATCCATTTATCTCCTCTTGTTATTCTCTAGCGTTGACTAACCTTTCCTGATTAGCCTTAATATCATTCATATTTGTTTTTAAACTCCTCATCACTTACAATAATTTCGAATATTACCCTTCTGCATTACTGGTTCCACCCCCTGTTGAAAAATGTAACTACGTTAGATCCTCATAAGGACATGTGTAATTGTGATTTTATGTAATTGATTCAAAGAGTAAATAAAAAATTATTATTGTAATGCTTATCTCATGGTTTTCATAAGAAAGGAATTTAATTTTTAGTGTGACTCCCATTGTGAGTCCTTAAGATTGGTCATAAAATCAAAATGAGTCAATGTCATGTATGAAGGACCCTTCTTGGGTATGTTGCATTTTGTATGAGTCATTAAATAAGTATGTAAGCTCTCCAAGACCAAGCACAAAATCTCTTCTTCAAGTAAGCTACTAAATGGAGTAAATAACCTACTCAAAGAGACATGTCAGTTCACACTCTCTCAAGCTAGCCAATTATGAGGCTCCAACCACTATAAATAGGGCAGCTTGTCCTTATTTCAGGGAAAAATTCCAGCCATCTTCAAGTCTGCTATTCGGTCAAAGTCTGAAGTAGAAAAAGGAGTGTGAATTCCACATGAAGGAAGCCTATTAATCAACGAGGAAGGGGAGAGGAAGATCGAAGCATTTGGCACTATTTTTGGGCTAGTTACCTCACACGTGTGGCTGAAAAGCTAGGGTTTTTGCAATGGTATCATAATAGTCCAAGAGAAGTTTATCTATAGGTCTCCATGTCATTTTTATAGCTAGACAAGTTCATCTAGAGAAACCTCCAAATAGAGAGAAAAAGGGAAGCACCTCAAAACATTTTCCTATTCCTCACACATGTGAAATTGTTACGAGCTATAGATTTGTGGAAAAGAGATCAAAGTTTCAAGGTAGCTGAAAAGTGTAGTGAAGGAAGAAGTTTTACTTGCATTGACTTGTGGAAGGAGAAACAGTAAAGAAGGATACTTGTATCTTGTTCTTGGAGTGGAAAATAGGTCAAGGGTCATGGTATTGGTATTCGTCAATTAAAGTCTCTATAAGAAGAAGAAGTTTTTCATGTTTTCCTCTCAAGTGGGAGAGGTTCTAGCCCTCACTGATCACCTATATTATGTGTCTCTTGTCTCTTGACGGTTTATGCATTAGTAGTTATTTGATGAATAAGAACACTAATAATATAAGAAAGTAAAAATCACTCACAATGAGTTATCATAAGTAGAGAAATAAATTAACCTTCATGCCCTATATTTCTCAACATGGTATCAGAGCTAAGGTAACAAATTCAAGGAAGGGAATCTTATAAAGGGACACTCAAGGATCAAGTCTCGAGAAGGACATCAAAACAATTTGAAGGATATCAAAGTGAAGTCAAGATCTACAAGAAAGCATTAAAACCTTTTATTCCTCCCTTTGAATACATCATCAAGAAGTCATCATTTATCCTCATCAACAAGACTTCACCATCAAAAGGGATCTCCCTCTCTGTGAGATCAAGGAAATAAAAGTTTTTTATTATCTATACCATTATCAACATCAAGGAAGAAACAAGGAGAAAGGAGCATCCTATCAAGTAAGTATATGACCTTATCTGAATTTGTCAAAATTTCTTTTTGCAAGGTAAGCAACAAATTGTTTGGGGCTTCAAACTATCTTGCATGGAAGAAAAGGACAAATCTGAATCTCATTGAAAATAAGGCCATGGATCATGTCAAAGGATATTTCACCAAACAAAGAGAAGAATATTCTCAAGCTCTTTCCAAATATATGAAAGGGGAATTTAGGGATCAAAGGATTCTCATAGAATCCATCAGGGTGTTGAGATTGCAACAAGATGATGAGCTTAGTGAAAAGAGTCGCCTTCACTAAGTGGGCCCGCAGGCTATTTTTGGCGCAAGTCTATTTTTAGACATGTCGATCATATTCTATGAGTTGCAGGATGTTATTTGTGGATGGTTGGTCAAGTTGGAAAAATAGATGGATTTCTATTTTTAGACATACTGGGCGGAATCTATTTTTAGATTGCGAGTCTAAAAATAGATATGTCGAATATTATTAGCTCTTAATAATATTTGGACTCTAAACATTATCTTATTCTCTTGGAGCACTTCAGTTAGGTGCACAGATGTGGCATAGGAGCTGACAGAAGGAATTACGCTATTCCTGAGGAATAAGTGGAGCTATTGCATGGAGACTTCAGTTAGAACTCACGTGACAGAGTTTGGTGGAGTTATTGAGGTAGTTGGTGGAGTTGTGTTCAGTTTAACTCAGTTAGACACAGTTGAGCTAGCTATATCTAGTCTAACTAATTGATACACTAGTGAGAGTGGTGTGAGTTAATTATTAATTAATTCACTAAATATTAACTCATTAATCAACTGAAGAATACATCAGTTAACTACAGTGCATGGACAGTTTCAGTGGAGGCCAGTGGAGAGGTAGGTGAAAGAGCAGGTTGACTATCAGTTGTGACTATAGTGTTGCATGATTTGCAACACACAATGATTGGAGATGCCAATGAGGATTGCGTGAGAAATTCTGAACCAATTCGAGTTCATTCAGAGTCAATATTTAGCAGGGATTACACAGTAGAGGCAGGCTAGCAAGTGGCAGAGATCGGTGCATGGATTGGCAAGATGTAGCCTGATTAGTGTGTAGCGATTGTATTGTACTGAGAGCTTGTGAGAAGCTTTGTATAAACATTGTTACATGATCTCTATGACATATATTATATACATATATTTGGGTTTTTTAGCTTCAGGCTTTCCCGTAAATCACTGTGTTAATGTGTGTGAATTTTTATGGTTTTAATGTGTGCATGCAATTGATTTAATTTCCGCATATGATGATTAATGGTGGAATAGATTATGTATTGTGCATGAAGTAAAATAGTGTATGATCAGGAGAATCTTAGACATATAACATATCAATTATATAATTTCTACATGGTATCAGAGCATTGATCATTGGAGAAATTGCAAATCATTGAAGCGGTTGGGTTTTGTGCTGGTGGAATTCGAATTTGCAGTAGTGTTTTCTTGGTGTTGAAGTTGAGATGTCTTTCAACGGATTGTGATTGGAGTATGCCCTTGAGGGCAGCTCGAATTATATTGCATGGAAGGACAGGATGGAGGCTGTGCTGGAGGATAATAGGTTGAAGGAGTTCATAGATGCAGAAATTCCAAAACCTGCTTCTAGCGATGCTGCCGCACTTGACGCATGGCAAAAGAAGACAGCAAAATGTCGAAGGATTCTGTTGGAAGGTGTGAAGGATCACATAGTGTCTAGCCTTCATGGTAAAGCTTCTCCATTCTTGATGTGGAAATCTTTGACATACTTGTTCCAAAGCAAGAGCGACTAGAGGAAGTTGGCGCTCAAGGATAAACTCAGGAAAATAAAAATGGATAAGAGCGAAAGTATATCCAAGTACCTCACAAAGTTTGTCCAGTGCAGGGATGAGCTGGGAAGTGTGGGGGTTACTATAGATGAAGAGGACTTTGTGAGCTTGGCTCTCCTTGGGCTTCTGAAGAGTTTGAATTCCTATGATGACTCTTTCAATGGTCGGGAGAAACTGCCGGGATGGGAGCGACTTTGGTCGGATCTTGTGCAGGAGGAGATAAGCCAGAATACCAGGGATGGATCTTCATCGAAGAATGAAGATGAAGAAAAATGTGCTTTGGCTGCCAAAGTAAGGAAGGGGAAGGGAAAGAAAAATCCTTCTCAATCCAGTGTGAAAGGCAAGAAGCAGGACACGTCCAAGGTTAAGTGCTTTCACTGTCACCAACATGGACATTACGCCACTAATTGTCCATAGAAGAAGAAAAATAAGCAGGCTTCTGGATCTGCAGCTGGATAGGCCTTAGCCTCACAGTTTGAGCTAGATTTTTCATTGATCGCATGCTTGGTCTCAAGTGTGATGGGTTCAGTGTGGTATCTTGACAGTGGTGCATCTTTCCATATGACCGGAGATAAAGATTTGTTTGCTGATATGGATGAGAAGGATCTTGGAGTGCACATCGAGATGGGCGATGATGGAAGATACAGTGCGACTGGTATCGGGACCATTTCCTTTGAGAGGGATTCTAGCAAACCTTTCATCTTGAAGGATGTCATGCATGTTCTAGGATTGAAGAAGAATCTTATCTCTGTGGCGATGTTGGAAGACAAGGGATATGATGTTGTCTTTAGTGAGGGAAAGGCTTTCCTGAGCAATAAGTCAACTGGTGAAACCCGGAGGATAGGGGTTCGAGTTAAGAACCTTTATCAATTGCAGGTAGATGATTGCGCAGCAATGGTAGGCAAGGCAGAAGGAGTGGTGAGCCGGGATGAGGGAGATCTATGGCATAGGAGATTGGGCCATCTTCACCATGGTGCTTTGAAAGTTTTGCAGCAGATTTCTACTAAGCTTCCCAAAGGTACACTTGCGCAGTCAGATCAGTGCAAGGTATGTACTTTGGGAAAAATTTTGAAAGCCACCTTTCATGAGAAGGATAGTCGCGCCACGACAATCCTTGAGAGAATTCACACAGACGTGTGTGGACCTTTCTTAGTAGCTTCGACAGAAAAGCACAAGTATTATGTGATATTTGTTGATGACTTTCTCGTAAGTGCTGGATCTTCTTCATGCAGAAGAAGAGCGAGACATTTTCAAAGTTC